>CAMXCT020001613.1:197500-535000 GCA_947184155.2 Cladocopium goreaui | reverse complement strand
TACTTTTTTTTAGTTTACCACCATGTTCTGTGTGTTGGAGATTAACCTCTTCTCAAATCTTGAAAAAACCTGGCCGGGAAAATCACCAGAGGCGATGTTCCCATGAAAAATCCCTGGGTGATGATCCCACTATACCAATTCTTATCCCTATTGCGATGTTTTTTTGCGATCCCATTCTTGATAAACCCCTGTAAATTGGTGCCAATGATTTTTTCCATAATCGCAACACAAATTGGGATATCAATATTATCACCATTATCCCCATAAGCCCCTTGAAATCCCAATGATATTCCAATTCCCTGTATTTTCAAAGCCAGTTTTGCCAACTCGGTTTCCCCACCGCTGACAGGATCGGGCGTCACGGCCGTGTCACCTAAAGATTCGTCCGGTTACCATCGGAAAAGCGGATGACGAACCTAGGATTTCATCAAATATAGAATCTGTAGCAGCCGCAAGTCAAGATAGAAAAGGAACATCTCACTAGAATATTGATGAATTGCCTTGTTCTACCTTTTTTGGGGATTACTAGGGGGAATTGCCTTTTTCCACCTTTTCGGGGATTACTAGGGGGGGTGAATGGATATTTTCCCATGAACCAATTCAATGAGTGATAAACTACCCACAAGAAAAACTGAGGAACTGTGAGAGAAAAATTGGGGATATGATATGATACGATCTGATATAACTACGTAGTCAGTGTGGCTATGCCGTATGGGTCAAACCCCCGAGCCACAGATGTTCATTGGCGCCTCCAGCAGCGGGCTCCGGCTGCTGATACTTGCAAAGGCCAAAATCCTGGGGATCCAGGGTACCCAGTGATGTCACAAATCCCATCCCTCATAGTAAACACCCCCAGTTACCCCAGTCTGTCCTAAAGTGTTTGTTGAATCTGTAGTTTCATCCCATTTCATCCCCTAATTTTCCCCCTGCTTTCTAGACAATCTGCGATTTTGGGGGAAGGAATTACTAAAATGGGACCCCTCAGCCCAGCCCAGGGGCCGTAAATCGCGGGGTTGACATCCCAATGGCTTCCCAACTGAGCACCCCTGGGGCCCCTGCCAGCAAGTGAATATGGCCTGGTTCCAGAGGTGATTCCAAAAGCATCCACACTAAAGTGCCGATGCGGCTGTGAAATTACAAGACATGCCAAACATCTCCAAAGATGATTGTTGGGCATGGATATTAAACTATGAACAAATTTGTTGGGCATGATTGGCATGATCAATTCCAAAAAAAAAGACGATAGAAATGCGTAAAAAAATGTGTTTTGCCCTTGATCTCGACCGTCTTGAGTCTTGACCATCCTGTCAGGGTCGGCTGGGGCGGCTGACCATCGATGTCAAAGACGATGTTGTCGGGCTTGATGTCCCGATGGATGTAGTGCAGATTGGTGTGGATGTAGTCAATGGCCTGTCAATTAAAAGCCTGTGCCAAGCCCCCACTAAAAAATCACAGCTAGGAATTTCCACCAGAAAACATGGCGATAATGCTTGTGATTGAAGAAGTTAAATTGAGAACTGGAGGCTTCGCCCCAACGAAAGTAGCAGAAAAAACATAGTTTTGTCCCAAGATGGGGTAGAACCACGTCATCCAAAGACTTTCAACCTCATGATCCGGAAATCATGGTTTTTGTGAAAATCCCTGATTTTCTCCTATTTATACCAATACCCAGTATTCATTGATTATAAATCCCTTAAAATCAAAATGTTGATTGCTAAATTCATCTGTTTGTCCATGGTTCATGCTTAAATCCAGGAGGTTTTTGCCATCCTCAACCAGCTCAGCGATGTAGAAGCGCGTTTCCTCCTCGTTAAAGGTGTCCTGCAACAGCTGAAACTCCCACTTTTGGGGTGCCCAAAGGGCCCAAACCTCCCCTTTTTTGGGGGCTGAGAACAGCCCTGTCCTTCCGCATGAGATGCGTCATCAGGTCGCCCCCGGGAAGGTAACTGCAGCACTGCAGGGGCTGAACCATCCACTTCTTTTTGGCGTCAAACCTTTTTGAAGAAAAAAAAGGGAAGAAGACTCAACAAAACCGATCCAAAAACAGGTTTTAATCTGTTTTAATCCCGGTGGTGTCCCATCCCCGGGCAAATTTCGCACCAGACACCCACAACTCACCCTCAATTGACCATCATTTCAGGGATGCTTCCTGAGTTCCGTAGAAGGTGCCAAGCATCCCTACTCCATGACCATGTAGAGGTACGTGTCATCCTGGAAGGTCGCGTGTAAGCCGATGACCCAGTCATCCTGCACTGCAGAAGCGTGTTTTTTGCACCAGAAAGAGAGCCACCCTACCAGTTTCGCTCGACAAAAAGGTGGGGTGAACACCCACGGAATCTAGCAGATTTGAATGTTGGAGCACCAAAAGGTGAGATACAAATCACAAACATAAGATTCCATTGCGTTGGGAGAATGGAGTAGTTTCAGGCCCTATAAATGATGAGGGATCTGTTTTTGCTGATTTGGCGCCCTTTTTTCGATGTCCCACACCGGAAGTCAAGAGAAACAGGCCAAGGCAAAGGCAGCAAACAACCCACACCATTTCAGTGTCTCACATTGTACGGAAGTCGTTGGCAGTCAGGGTAATGAGTATTGGTCAAAATTGGGCCCTTTCAACCCCCTTGAAAACTAACATAACTATGGAAAATCACAATGTTTAATGGCTAAATCAACTATAAATGACCATTTTCAATAGTTTTTTGTATGTTTACCAGAGGGTATCCACCCAGAAAAATCTCTGGGGGATCATCATCCCAGATGGTGAAAAACAAGACATGTTTATAAAGCTAACAATCAGATCATAGGTCATTATCCCAACAAATAGCTCATGATATTCCAATAAATCTCCCATTCTATCTATATATATATACAGTATATATATATATACAGTATATATATATATGTATATATATATGTATATATATATATATGTATATCCGCCGGATTTCCCATAGCATGTCCCATTTGATCCCCATTTTAGATGTTGACATCCCCCTGTTGGTCGCTTCAGAATGAGGCCTTGGCCACACTGAGAGCATCCTTTTCGGCATTCACATGCTGCACCTAACGGGATAATTTGCTGGTCAAAACCCTGGTACCCGGTGCACAGTAGCTGGTGAATGGATGATTATTCCCCCAAATGTGGTAAGTTCATAGGTGTTGACCCATCCCCATCTTTCAAAGGATACACTGCTGGTTGTATTTTTGGGGGGCTGGGATCTGCTGCTCTGCCTGTTGAGCACAATTCTCAGGTCAGAGTACTTGGTTAGGGTATACGTATATGTATGTATGTACGTACATAGATACACATAGATACATAGATAGATACATAGATGCATAGATAGATACATAGATAGATGCATAGATACATAGATACACATAAACACATAGACACATAGATACATAGATAGATAGATAGATAGCTAGATAGGTAGGTAGGTAGATAGATAGATAGATAAGATTAATTAGATAGATAGATAGATAGATTAGATAGATAGATAGATAGATAGATAGATAGATAGGATAGATAGGATAGATAGGATAGATAGATTAGATAGATTAGATAGATTAGATAGATTAGATAGATTAGATAGATAGATAGATAGATAGATTAGATAGATTAGATAGATTAGATAGATTAGATAGATTAGATAGATAGATAGATAGATAGATAGATAGATAAGATAGATAAGATAGATAAGATAGATAAGATAGATAAGATAGATAAGATAGATAAGATAGATAAGATAGATAAGATAGATATAAGATAGATAAGATAGATAAGATAGATAAGATAGATAAGATAGATAGATAGATAAGATAGATAAGATAGATAAGATAGATAAGATAGATAAGATAGATAAGATAGATAAGATAGATAAGATAGATAAGATAGATAAGATAGATAAGATAGATAAGATAGATAAGATAGATAAGATAGATAAGATAGATAAGATAGATAAGATAGATAAGATAGATAAGATAGATTAGATAGATTAGATAGATTAGATAGATAGATAGATAGATTAGATAGATAAGATAGATAGATAGATAGATAGATAGATAGATAGATAGATAGATAGATAGATAGCTAGATAGGTAGGTAGGTAGATAGATAGATAGATAAGATTAATTAGATAGATAGATAGATAGATTAGATAGATAGATAGATAGATAGATAGATAGATAGATAGATAGATAGATAGATAGATAGATTAGATAGATAGATTAGATAGATAGATAGATAAGATAAGATTAGATAAGATTAGATAAGATAAGATAAGATTAGATAGATAGATAGATAGATAGATTAGATAGATAGATAGATAGAATAGATAGATTAGATAGATTAGATAGATTAGATAGATTAGATAGATAGATAGATAGATAGATAGATAGATAGGATGGATAGATAGATAGATAGATAGACAGACAGACAGACAGATAGCTAGGCAGGTAGGTAGATAGATAGATAGATAAGATTAATTAGATAGGTAGATAGGTAGATAGATAGATAGATAGAAGGAAGATAGATACATAGATACATAGATACATAGATACATAGGTACATAGATACATAGATACATAGGTACATAGATACATAGATACACAGACACATAGAGAGATACATAGATACAGAGATGCATAGATAGATACATAGATACATATGTATACATATGTATACATATGTATATATATACATATAGACATATAGACATATAGACATATATATAGATATACATACAATATAGACATATAATATATATATATATACATATACATATAGACATATAGTCATAAAGACATAAAGACATATACACATACACATACACATACATAATACATATTATACATATACCCATCAAAATGGTAACAGATAAAGGTGTGCTGAACCCTTCACCAAGGGTTTACCCAGCAACTGTCAACCTGTGATGCTTGTGATGTTTGTAATCTGTCCCAAGATCTGGAAATGCCAAGTTCATCCTCAATCCCCCAATTTCCTCATCCCCATCAACCATCAAGTTTTTGAGTCCCATCTCCCGTCAAACACCTGGTTCTTGGGAAATTTCCCCTCTCCATCGCAGTTGCGCGCAGCCCTGCAGGATGGTGCCCCCCAGTTATAAGTTGGTTTATAAACCCCATTAACTAGTTCGTTATATCTGCCATAAACCATAGGTTTCATGGGAGTTATGTTCACCAACTTAGCGATTCCGAACTGGGGCACCACCTTGTGCCGGCCCTGCCCCACCTGGTTTTTGAAGACCATTTCCTTTTTGCTCATTTGCTTCATGGCTCGGATCTGCCCTGTCCCCTGCGCGAGGGACGCCATGTCATCCAGCCAAAGGGTTTTTTGTGTTCTATGATGTAGAACACACTAGTCTCATGTTGGCTAGATCAAGATATTCAACTGGTTGGTGGTTTCAACCAACCCCTCTGAAAAATATGAGTTCGTCAGTTGGGATCATTATTCCCAATATATGGAAAAAGAAAAGCCATGTTCCAAACCACCAACCAGTCAAAATCTATCAAAATCTTAATCCCCCTTTGGGAACCTCGTTGAATCCTATAGTCTCTAATATTCTCTGATCATTGCCCGTTTCCTCAAATCGGTGGTGCATGTGGGGGTCACATACCAAGGTCCAAGGAAAGCTATTGGTTGAAAGCGGCATCCCCCGTCCATTATGATCATCTCAATTCCAGTTGAAGCCAACAACCATCATCAACCATCATCAACCATCATAATGATGAATTCCAACAACAACCATCATCAACCATCTAGATCATCTCGGCAAATTTGAATTCCAAGGCGCTTCCATCATCAACCAGCTACCCCGCCTTGTGGCGACAAAGTCTCACGATGCCAAAGGCCCCTGTTCCGATCACCTGGTTTCACAGGTAACCACCCGGGTGCAACCAAGACATAACGGCAGCCCCAAGACCCGGGAAACGGTCAAAAGCCTTGAATTAAATGACCCAAGATTACCCAAGAAAGTTGATGAGAGTCGTAAGATGCAGTCAGATGCAGTAAGATGCAGTAAGATGTAGTAAGATGTAGTAAGATGTAGTAATTAAGTATCTGTAAGTAGTATGAATACAATCACAAAAACCATTGTCTTGACCCAGAAAATGCGTATAGGGATCCCTCTGGCATCCAACCGGGCAGAGGAAGGTCATTTCAGGGACCTAAATTGGATGTTCTACCATATGTAGGACCTACATGTAAGGGCTATGTAAGGGAATATCTCAAAAAAATATGGCCTTGTACGGTACCGTACACCTCCATGTTATCCTGAAATTCCCACCGATCCCACCCCGGTAGCCTTAAGCAGCTCGAAGTCGCTGATGGTGATCTCTTTTCGGCTATCTCTCCAGTAGGCATCCTGGGACCAAAACCCGTGAGGGACCAGCCTGGCGCTGGTCCCTGCGACCCCTTGGGCGTATCACATTGAATGGGTTGCAATTGTGGTTGCTGGCCAGTTACTCTACAATTCTGGGAAGATCCTGGACGCTGCGAATCCTAGATAGCCTGCAAACAATTGAACAAGTATTTACACATTACATTCTACCATTTGTATCCATTTGTGGCAAAGACTTGAACCATATATATATATTATATCATATATCATATAACAAGATACCTTATATAAGTATCCAAGCTTTACCTAGCTGAGGGACTCAACACCCCCGCTGGCTCAGTTCCCGTGTCCTGCTGGGCCGCATAATTCTTCTTGATGACCTCCTGCTGTTCTTCAGGAATGTCCTGGAAAGTGGCGTTTTTTTGGGGGTAACCCGGGTAACCCCCGTTGATCAGTCAGGGTTTATTAACCCGGGCTTGACACGATGGCGGACCCAGGAATTCTCACCCGACATTACAATCAACCAGCAGGGATGTTGGGCTTTGCTGACCAACAACACAGGCCAGCATGGCACGTATTTTGACAGCGGCCCAAGTCACCCACACAGTACCCGTTGAACCAATTTCATGGGACGAAGTGAATCCAAGTAAAGTATCATCCAAAATTTGGATATGTGCCTCATTTGATTTTTTTGTAACATTAATGTGGGTATATCAATGTCATAAACCAGCCATGACTGGGAATGGTTGAAATCCCATTGATTTACACCCATTAATTTACCGTCATTAATTTACATCAATGATATGGGTGTAAATGTTTTCCCATAAATGCTATTTATTCTACTCTTAATTTACCATTACATCTACATAAATGATGGTTTATACCCATTAATTTACCATTGATTTACCCATTGATTATACCATCAATGATAATGGTAAATCGTAAATCCCATTAATGATAAACATTTATGTGACCATAATAATCACCCATTACTGGGAATTAATGATGAATTACCCATGATAATCATTAATTTACCCATTACTGGGAATGGTTGAAATCCCATCCCCTACCCATTTATGGTGACTGGGGGATGGTTCCTGCCGTCGTCCCGTCGTCCTGGGATCGAAGTTCATCGCTCAACTTTTGCGACTCGCTTCGTCTCTCCTCCGTGGCGAAGCGAGTTTGGGGAACCCAAATGAAAACGTATATCTACATATATATATACATAGTATAGATATAGATATAGATATATATATATATATAGTGTATATATAGTATAGTATATTATATATAGTATATATATATAGTATAGATATATAATTATATATAGATATATGATATATATATATAAATGATATATAGATAGAGATAGAGATATAAATCATCAATATAATACTGTCTAATATGATAGATGTCTATGAAGATGGCCATGGTTCAAAAATGGTCCGTTGCTGGACTCACCGTAATGAATTGTTGAGCCATGGAATTCACACGCTTACTGAATTCACACGTTTCCGAACGCTTACTCTTCTCTACTGCTCACACACGCGAACTGCTCTTGCTCGCTATGTAGTTGACATGACGATCACATGATGACATGATGATGATCACTTGACATGATGAAAAGACTGCCCCTGGACATTCGTCCGTAACTCGGAAGTGTTCGAACTAAACTTCCTTTGATCATATATCTGGTACTGAAAGCATCTTTGAAAAACGAGTCTTTTCCAGGTTCCATCTGTCTTTGACAATCTTTGAGTTCACCGGACCCATGAACTCACAGCCCGTATCGCCGCTCCCTGTAGTTGTTGAAACGCTTGTCCTGAGCGAAACATGCGTGTCAGGAAAAGAAAAATCAAAGTCAAATAGCAACACGCTGAAGTTGTCTCTATTTCGATTGGTTTATGACCTTTTTTTCTTGTGGTAGTTCGTATAGTCAGTATAGTCCTCGTACTTTGCTGGTCAAATTCCTACTCTTTCATACACATCCACTTCTTTTTGATGACTACTTCCCAATTCGTGGCGGTTGGTTCTTTGCCACCTCCGGTGGTCATTTAGCCTCAGTATCCATCCAACTCCTTCTCTGGCAACAAAATGGTCTCTGAAAATGTGGCTGTATACCCCCAGTTATGGCCGTTTTTTCGAAAATGGTGATGAACCGAGGAAGCATCAGATCTAACAAACGGTCTGCGTTCACGGTTTGTGTTCACGGTTTTCCCCTGTTGCCAAACCTTTCTGGGCGCCCTGACTTTGTGGCTTTCAATGGACTTCTTAAAAGCATTAAGCCTTCGGAGATTCGCCGCGGATCGCCGAGGTCGTTTCGCAACTCAGGATCGATAGGGGCCAAGTAACCAACTGTCCTATCGGATACAGAGATAGAAATGACATAGAGATAGCATGAGATATCTGATATCACCAGGTGATAAGCCCTTAGTAGACCCTTATCTATATTCCCTGAGGGCTACCCAGCAGGGCTACCCCCGCCCTTAGAATCTCATGATCACCAAGGACTTGTCTTGACCTAGAAAGACCTCTCCAGAAAGACTGTTTGAAAGACATGTGTTTTACATGGAGAAACTGATCGGAAACTCGGAAACTCGGTAGGCTTGGCCAACTTGGCCAGCGTTTCACATCACCTGAAAGGGTTCCTTGCCTTTTCTATTACCCTTCATGGCTGGGAATTGTTTCATACATGGCAAAAAACTGATGGGAAACTCATCGAACTCAATGGTGATTTTTCCAGTGCCATGTTTGATTACGAGAAGAATCTATACAGGATGGGGCCCCCCAGTCAGTTGTTGGTTTATAAACCATTATATATATAACCCCCATTAACTATATATCTACCATAAACCATAGATTTCAGCCACTTATAAGGCAACTGAACGCTATCGACTGGGGGCCCCATCCTGTACCTATAGTTCCTATATCAAGGGGAGCAGTGTGGTAGATCCAGTAAACTACAGCAAATTTTACAGTATGGGTGGTTTACAAACCTTAAGAAAGCTACATTCTGAATGTCAACCCCGGACTACCCCAACTAAGGCATTGTTTTTTCAAACCTGGATAAACATTGCTTCATTGGATTGGTTTAAGGGAAAATCTACAGGAAAGTCCTATATTTCATGGTAAAAACCATGGTTTCCTGTAGATTTTCCCATCAACCAATCCATTGATTGATGTGGTAAACACAATGCCATAAACAATCCCCAATAGGCCTTTTTTGCCATGGTTTATGGCATTGGCAATCCACCACACTACTGACGTTTTTGGATGTGAAGACGTTGGCAGTTTGCCAGCCATAAAGAAGGATGACACCAACCAATACATTGGGATATATAACTGGATACCAGACAATGAAACTGGTGAAAAACTATTTCCCATTTCTGATAGAATATATGCATATACATAACTGGTTGGTGGTTTCAATCCCTCTGAAAAATATGAAAGTCAGTTGGGATGATTATTCCCAATATATAGAAAAAAAAAATGTTCCAAACCACCAATCACATAACCTGGTTTGTATCTTATCGGTTCAACATGCGAAGATTCCCATCGCTTGGCTTTTTTGGTGTTGCCCCCCCCCAGCCGTCGCCGATGCCCCGGCCTGACATTGGCTCCGCCCGCCTGACCGTTCATGTCGTTGGATTGAAAATGTGACGGAAAAGCGAAAAATCTTGGCAAAGACCTGGATATTCATGGGATATTAATGGGATATTGTTGGGATATTAGTGGGATCTTGTTGGGATATTTGTTGGGATGTTTTCCAGCCAGTCCAATGAACATATTTCGCCGCGGCCGTGATTGCTAATCATTAACATGATGGCTGTAACCTGCGCAACCAGCTTGAAACCAGTTCATCAGAGGCAACGGAAATTCCATGGAAATCCCCAGTTGTTATTGCCACATAAAGAGTACACCGCAAAAATCAAGGCAATGATGATTCCGAAAGGTCTGAATCTCCAACATGGCAATGGTGACTCCCCCATTCAGTAGATGATCCTCCTACTTACAATTACTACAAAACGTAGATTTCCCAGCCATGACTACACTGGAGGGTTTTTAGGAGTTGACCACCCACCAACTCTGACCAACTGGACTGGGTTGGATTCAAATCTTCGCGAAAATTCATGGTTTCTGATCCCAATCCACCGCCCATGACGACACCTGCGCCTGTGCCACCGGCGGCGCCCCCTGGGAAGATTCCATGTTTTTTGTTGTTTTCTTGAGGAAAAAACGCATTCGAAAAAAAAAACGAGTGGCACCATGTGGAACCAATTTGTTGAATTCAACTGATGTTGAAGAGTTGTTCAGTGATTGTATCTCTTTCATCATGAGCAGTTTAAACAGCGTTTTTGTAGCAGAAACCATGTTTGGTGGTGATGGTTCACGTCACCTGGAAATCGCCAATTCACCGGGATACCCTCCCAAAAATCCCGTTCCATGGATTGTCCCAGCGAACTAAACCTCAAAAAAAGGTTCGAGGATGTCCCATCCGTATTACCCGAGGCTATCTTTGATTCAGTTTAGGTCCTGAACTGAGTCATTCCACAAAAAAAAATCGGGCGGAAAACTTGGATCGCCCCTTCAAAAAACAAGGCAACCGGTTGACTCGGCGCCCTTGTAAGGGTGACGAATTTGAAATTGTCATTTTTGAGGGTAAGAGAGAAAATGCTGGTATTTGCAGGAGTCGTCAAAAAATGTGTACAACATGGACATTCATTTCGATTGGCAGGCGTGTGACTCAAGAGTGAAAATTTGAATTTCGCCTGCGCGGTGACTCGATTTTTCTCTTCACGGGTGGAAAAAAAACATTAGAATTTTATGATTTTAAGTCATCCAAATCGCATCAATCAAGGCGGTATTCAATCCTATTTTTTTTCCACTGTTCGAGGTTAGCGGTGCCAGAGCGCCTGTGGCAGTGCTGATGCTACAGTCTGTAACAAGGCAGCGTTGTGACGCCAAGTCCAGCTGTAAGCATAACTGTACCGTTTTTGGTACACCTGTTGTTTCTTTTGTGGAGCATGGATTGAGGTCGCCATTTTTTTAAGTGTTTCCAAGTTCCATCAAGTTGTTGAGTTCCAGCAATAATGGTTCTAGAGGAATCCAACCCCCCTAGGACGAAATCCGCAAAACGCGTCAGACAATGCAAGATGTCAGCAACGACAACCTCTTCTGTAACGTAAAGGAAGTGCTCGATACGAACGTTAACATCCCCCCCCACCCCCCCTGACGATCATACGACAACAAATGCAACATGTGCCTCTTCCGTACCGTGAGGGAAGCGCTCGACACGAACGTTAACATCCCCCCCCACCCCCCCCTGACGATCATACGACAACATATGCAACCTGTGCCTCTTCCATGTGCAACACGTTAAAAAATCGAAAATTTCAAATCCTATACCCCCATTTCGGAAAACCTCATTTTTGAAATTTGCAACCCTTCCACGGGATCGTAAATGGCACATCTCAAAATCGACAACCCTTCCAAGGGCGCCGTATCAGCCGCATGCCAAAAACAACCATTGCATGTATGACGAATACATGGCGATCTTTCAGCCGATTCTGGGCATCCCACTTGCATCCCCGCGGGAGCTGCGCAGGCCTGCACCGGAGTTGGGCCTACATCCAAGTGGGTCCACCGGCAGTTTTGGACATACTCTACAGACTCAACAGACTCAACAATCATGGCCATGAAAATTCAAAAACTGCACGTTGATGAATTTTATGATCAATTTTATGATCAGATTTTTTGGACTTCATTGTTTTTTTCCCATTTTTCCCTGTGAAACATGGGGTCATCATTGTCCCCTCCTGGCGAGCGGTGGGATCTCGCCGTGGATGTTTGGAAAAACGGCAGCAGATCATCGCGGGAATGGCGGATCATCGAGGTACTTGGTGGCTCATCCCACGAATCGTAAGTGGGTTAGTTCACCCCAATTATAAGTGGATTAACCCTACAAAAATCCCATTTATAACTGGGGTTATAAGCCACTTACTAAGTGGGATGAGCCACCAAGTAAATGATGGTAAATGTAGAGGATGTTGAAGTGCTAAATTGATTCACCACTAGCAGCAGGGCCCTGGTCCCCAGTCATAGTCCTTGTGGGGAAAGAACTCGTGGGGCCGACAATCTAAGCTGTGGCTACAAAGTGAGCAACAAATTCAGAGCTAACATCCCAATTCTGTGGGAAAACCATGGGAAAATTTTCGAACAACTAAAGGAGAATCATAGGAAAACAAATGGATTTCTAGTGTCAACCCTGGATTAAGAACCCCCTGGGCTGTTCACTTAGGGTCCATTTTTTGGTAGAAAATTATCGCTGTGCTAACCCACCAAAATGTTCATCGAAATGTGGATCGAAGCATTGGGAAGGAATGATGGCTCTCAAACAGAACTGCTGGCCAATCATATTCCTGGATCTGTTTGAGAGGATATTCTTAGAAATCAATTCTTCGGAATCTCTGAATCTCGATCATATTCCTAAGAATTCTTACGAGATCCCTGTCATGATCGGTGAGATTCACCTAATTTGTTTCTAGTATCCTCTATACTCCATCCATGGCCAGACCTTGTTCCCAAAAAAGCGTGGTTGCCACTAAGACACCCCCAGCGTTGCGTCGTTTTGACTCCCAGTCGCCACGCATCAGACATGTTGCAGTTCGGTGCTCAGTTCGATGCTGGCGGATTCTATGGCTGGAAGTTTCATGCTGGCTTGATGGTTGGAGCATGGCTTTCATTGAACAAGTCTCCTGTGCTTACCATGAAATTGCAATGCCATGGGCAGCCATGAGCTTTGGACTGTTTGCCTCTGCTTGTGCCACATGTTCAGCGTCGCACTGCCCGAGCCAGGGGAGCTCGCTCAGCCAATGTTCAGACGAAACATGTCGTTGTGGCAGTAGTAATTCCTGCGTGGGAAAGGATCTTAAACTGCATTCAAAGGGAGAAAAAAAACATGTGGGTTTGTCAAACAAATGGTTGTACCATGTAGTACCCAATTTGAAAAATGATGAAGAACCATCAAATGGGCGGAGAGAAATCCACTGGTCCAACTCCATCAAGCCATGTAAGTCCTCGTCCTTTGAAGCTTCTAGTTATGGTCATGGGTCAAGGGCCCCGACCCGGGATGGTACCCAACCAAGTCACAGCTGGTTTGTTGCTGATGATTCCCTCAGGCAACTTGACCCATCCCCAACTCACAGCTGTCCAACTCAGCTCCCTTGGCGCCCCTGCCCGGTGGGACCCTTCAGCAGCTGAAAGACTTGGGCGAACCTAGCCGAACTCCAAGTTTTTACGCCAAGCTCTTCAATGTGTCATGAGTCAACCCCAAAACATCCCAAAACTGGAACAGCTTCTTAACTGCTCCTTGAATCGATACGAAAGCCTTTTTCACGATCAAAGGTCTCTAGTTTTAGCAAACCGAGTCCCGAACTTCAAGGGATTGGCATTGTCATCTACCAAGAGGTTGCCCGTGATGAAAATCACTATGCCTCAGCCGGGTCGTCATCACCAAAATGTGAACTCTGGGGACCCGATCAAGGGGCTGAAGTCGCTAAAAAGATGATCGACTTGGATCAATTTGGATCAACATGGCATGTATGCCCACCCATCTTGGGATACTTTTTTTGGCCCGTCCCCACTGATCTTCTCTAGAAAACATCTTCTACTTGCTGTTAGTGATTTGGACTGTGCATTTCTCATGCTTCAGCTCCATCCAATATGTTCGTAGCAGAAACTTCCTGAAATTCTACTGGATTCCACCGAGCTTAAAGTTGACAGCGAGTGCGGAATTTGAGCAAACAATAGCACTCTACCAACGTGGTTTCCTTTCTGATCCCCAGAATTGAAAGGAAGAATGTGTATATGTATGGTAAAGCCATATTTCTACTGGTCAAAAAAAACCTGGTTTCATATCGATTGTCCCTTCAACCAACCCAATCATTCAGTCATCTACAGACGTCTTTGGTCTTCGGACCCTCGTTCACCGACGGCTGGCAATCACATTTCACAATCTGGTGCTGCACCTCGACTTGCACCCCAGAAATGCAGACGCAAAGCCGAAGTGGGTCAATACATATTATACGCATATACGTGTATATATAACTATATATAATTATATATTATTACATATTAATATTATTATTATTACTATTATTACTATTATCATTATTACACACACATACAGTATACACAACATGTGTGGAAATGTATTTCATACACATCTCTTTATGTTCATATGTGAATTTATGTATATATACATTTATGATATTATGTCTACATTTATGTTTATATCGTGTGTGTGTGTGTCAAAAATATGAAACCTCCATTCAACCGCGGAAATCTCTTTTTGGTCGACAGAATTTCCTCTGGGATTCGCCTCGCCAGCCGATGCAACGGATGGCACCCTGCAGTACCCAGCCTTCTGAAAAGGCAAGCTCATGATCTTCTGCACTATCGCATCTGCACCTAACCCCACAGGATGGTGCCCCCCAGTTATGTTTGTTGGTTTATAAACCCCATGAAAACTATAGTTATATCTGCCATAAACCATAGTTATGGGAGTTATAAACCAACTTAGCCAACTATGGGGCACCACCTTGCAGGCCCCGAAAGGGTCATACTCGGTCTGGTTCAACAGGGTTCCGGAAGGGGTTCTCAAAATGCCTCAGTATCTGCTGTTCAAATTTATTGACCAACAGCTTTCGTTCAACTGATCCTGCACTGGCCTATGGGACTGATGATCTCTGAAGTTCGACACGAATTAGATCTAATTAGACTATATTAGTCTTTACTGGCTTATTATATTGGAAACGTCATACATTACATTATTCTACATTACCATCTGGCTATTTAACATAGCCATGGAAAATCACCATGTTTAATAGGTAAACCATCTATTTCTATGGGCCATGGCTTCCATGGCTATGTTGGTCATAACCAGAGGGTAATATAAACATCGTAAGTTCGCAACTGAACGAAGAATTCACCTAGTTCACCTGCAGCGGCTGGAGCGGCCAGACCTTGGAATTGATCTCCTTCGAAGGTCAGCATCGACTGCTGCGAGTAAAGCGGATGCAGACCAGCCCTGCCCCGATTTTCGCGGTGGCCCCCGATGGGAAACGGGAAAGGGGAGTTCCCTCCCGTGGCTGGCTTGCGAAAACCGCTCAATGGAGCTGGGAAGATGGGAAAATCATACAATAAATGATGGATTTTCCTGGATTTTCCAGCCATGTTTGACCACAGAGAAAGCCAATTCCAGGAGTTGACCAAGAAATCCTGGTGTCTTGTTCACAAGACCAGTGGAGAAGTAGATACAAGTAGAAGTAGGCCATAAGCCAGATTTAGCTAGACCTCTCATCCATGTCCAGACCACGGTACTTGGAATCCTCATATTTTTGGGGGTGAAAATCAGTGGGGGTCTACACTAATCCTGAACAAAAAATCCCTCCATCTTCAGGTGTACAAAACAAGATGGTCAGGCTACTGACTATAACTACGGACCTACAAAAAAAGTGAAGACGACTTCTAAACCTTCCAGAATTGGTCCATTATAGATGTTATAGTCAGGTTGAATTAACTATAGTTACCCTCTGGTAAACTAACATAGCTATTGAAAATGGCCATTTATAGTGAGTTTTCCCATTAAAAATTGTGATTTTCCACAGCTATGTTAAATTACCAGAGGGTATCCTAACTATCCTAACCATTCTCTAACCTTCCAGAATTGGTTGACTTTACAGGCTCTTTGTTTGGAGAGAATGGTTTCCTGCCGATTTCCTGCGCCCTTTTCACCAAAAATGGCACACGGCCGCTGGCCCGATTGCTGCTCCGGTAGCCTGCTTCCCCCTCATGTTCGACATGGAAAATCTCCACGTTTACTGGGAAAAAATGGGATAAATCATTGAACTAAATGGGTGATTGTCCATTCCATATTAGATCACTCGAGGGTCTCAGGTCAATTTCCAAGTTCTGGGGTGTCACATCCCCAGTGGTGATGCATTTTTCATCCAACTTGTCATGTCAAGCCCGGATAGACATGCCTGATCAAACAGGCACGATATGTGTGTATATAATCTGCTATCAAACCAAACATCCCCGAAATGAACCAGGGCTTTTGTAATCTGGAGTTGACACAAACCAGAATTGGCTGAAGCATCCCCTCTCACCGGTTGTCTCAGATTCTTTGCTGCAGGCCTGACAGCCACAAGTTCCATGACTTTAAATCCACTGTTCATACACTGAGTGACCTTCCAAGGAATATCATCAACAAATGGGTGCAAGAATGGGGAGACCCACCATTCGCCTGTACCGGAAATTGTGAAACGAAGCCAAATGAGCAGTGTTCAATGCCCTCCAGTTTTTGCGATTCCCATGGATGATGATCATCTACAAGGTATCGGACAGTAGCTACAATCATCAACCAACCAGGGTTTAGCAACCAATGCTCACATGAGAAAATGCGACATGCTGTGTAAAGGACTATGAAAATGTGGACTCTATAGCTTCTAGAAAACACGGCGTTGTGGCTAAAAATCGTTGATCTCATCCCCCTTCTGTGACTCAGGGCCTCCTAGTGGCGGCAAAGAGTCGAAGCCTTGGCAGGAGACTTCAAGCAGCTTGAGTCTTCAGCTTCCAATCAAGCAGTAGATAATATAATATATTGCATATTGTTGATAGATAATATAATTATAATATTATATATATATACCAAATGTATTATACACAATGAGAGAGAATGAATCCGCAACGGACTTTGAAATTTCTGAATGCAGTGCTCAAAACTCCGCAGTCCCATTCGTGTTTTTTTCGCTGTAGATGTAGATGGATTGGCTGAAACCCAGCCTCCAGGTTCCAAACATTACAAGCATTCTCGTTTGTGAGGTCCTTTTTGAAACCAAGTTAATCTGTCTGAAAATTTAGGGAAAACGCCCCCAATTTGATTGAGGACCTGACCTTGCCTATGAAAATGGCCATATCTGCGGGTGTTTTTTTCAGTATGTCCCGTTTACCCAAGTGGTTCTCACTTCACGTTTGGAACCTAAAAGGGTCCCAGCCGCCTAATCTCGAGGGCGCCAGGGGATCAGATCACACTGAACTTTTTCTGCGTGACCATCCCATGCCGCGTGCGCTGCGAAAGAAAAAGTCATAGCTACCAGTATGGATACTGTATGGATACTGTATGGATACTGTATGGATACTGTATGGATACTGTATGGATACTGTATGGATACTGTATGGATACTGTATGGATACTGTATGGATACTGTATGTCCCTTAGGATCCTTAATGGATTTGAACATTTTTAATAACATGATTCATGTTCAATCCACCAAACCCATTTCACTACGTTGAACAACTCGCCCATTCTGCAACGCTGTCGCGACTGGACATACATAATACCTGTGCCGGGGACCCCAGGTTCACCCGACACACCCAAATGAAATGCAGAAGGATTGAAAAATGGTGGTGATTGTCGTGCAACCATTACCTGCTTGGTGAAGTCTGCGAACCAGTGACAGTTGGTTCAATCCATCTGCAGAAATCTGAACAAACTCACCCCAACTGACGTGCTGGTCACGTGCTGGTCACGTGATTCACGTGAGGCTGTTCTAAAACAGGCCCAGAAAAGCACCCAAGCCGCCCAAGCCACAACCAAATCCGTCATCTGAATCAGAGCCGTAGTCTCGTGTGCGCAAATGCTTGGGGCCATCAAAACGGCGATCAATGCACCTGCAAGATCCATGTTCGACCAAAACTGTTGGCATTTGCCGTGTTGTTTTCATGGCTGAAATCAGGCATCAAAACGCTATGTATATAGGTCAAACTGCAGGAACCAAAAGTGGGATGGCTAGCAGACATTCAGCTAATCTGTGCTCTGCGCTAGCCCTTTGGATCCATAAAATCCATAGCCACTGGCTATGTCCTCGTCGATGAAATCAGTGAAATCTCTCAGGTTTTGCTCCCAACACCCCAGATACGCGTCCGGGGAACTGACTTTACTTGGAAGGATCATCCCACTCAGCGAGGCTGGTGAGTTAGAAAAAACAGAACTATATACCCTCTGGTAAACATACAAAAAAACTATGGAAAGATCCACCATTTTTCATGGGAAAACTCACTATAAATGGCCATTTTCAATAGCTATGTTAAATTACCAGAGGGTAAGCCACTTGAAGGACTTGTTAAAACCAGCTACAACACTTACAAAACTAAGTGGGATGATCTATGATGATCTTCTCCTATGTGAAATGCCCATGAAATCCCCCATGCCTCCGCATCCTGTGCTTCTTCACTGTGCAGGGGAAGGATTTCCAGGCACCAGCTGCCTCCAGCGCGGAGAGACGTCGCCGACCGTGGGTCAACGTTGAGGAAATGGATGTTGCGGACTTCTGCGCGAGCTGCGCTAAAAGCTGGGGCTCACCTGAGGCTTGAAATTGTGCAGCACAAGCAAAATCAAGGGGCGTCATGGGGGGAAACGCTGCAGGAATATATACATAATATACATAATATATACTCGTAATACATATTATGTATACATCTTGTGTAGTTTGATTTTGCCAAGAATAGCTACTTGAGGTTGAGACGCCCAGAAGATGGAGGGTGTAACAAGATATCACAAGTATCTATTACGAATGGAACCAATGCAAACGGATACACATGGAGATATCAACGAGCAATTGGGTCAACATTGATTCGAGTGAGGCTGAACCACCTCTGAAAAATTGCCAACAAAAACATTGGCGAGAAGCTCATCCCAATTCTAGGGATGGAAAAGAAAAAAAACACCACTGAAAGCCCAGCGTTGTCACTTTCATGAGGCACTTCTGGATGGCTCACGCCATTGTCATGCGCATCTTTCAGCATCTGATTCAAGCTCCCATCTGCGACCTGGCTGTCGCTGGCTGCACGAGCCAGCAGTAGCGGCCAAACGATCTGCAGCATGTCTTCGACGCTGGTCAGGGATTCGCCATAGATCAGTTCCACCTGGGTCAATGGGGGATTGGGGGATCCCCATATGATTCAAAAGGCCATGTTAATGGGGAAAAATGGGAAGGTTGAACCAGTTGAACCAGTTGATTTACCCAATTTTCAGACAAACCCACCTCATGATCGGCATCTGACAGGGTCTCACGTGGACATCCACGGAAGGGGATGGCGTTGATGTTCAGCCACGTGTCATGGATGCACTTCAAAATCTCGTGCGCATGGCCGAAGCCAGCTCCAAGGCTGGTTGCCGCCTTGATGACTTTCTGGACATGATCTCCACACTCGCTGAACCATTCCACCAGCATTTCACCGGTTTCTTCATAGGAGTCATGCCAGTCCATGTCCACGGTATGGGCCAGGCTCTTTACGTATTCATTCAAGGACTCTTTCACCTGGGTGCTGAAAAAACACGTGGGATCACGTGGGTATTGATGGAAACGCTCGAAACACCCTGAAACAGTCAACCAAATATATATATACCACAGCAAAATTATATGCATTTATACATTATAAATTACTATACTATAATATATATATATAAATAATATATATATATTATATAATATATATATATATTATATAATATATTCATTTACATGTGTTTTAGATTGTTTTAGTGTAATCCCTCATCCTTAGTGATCTTCCCCACCAAGTCACGGGTTCCACCGCCAGCAGTTCCTCTCCTTTCTCTGACAGTTTCTTTGCTCCCATGGCCTCTTTCCTGAGTCGCTTCGAGACGTTGCCTGGCGCATCCTGGCGCATCCAGTTGGTACCTTGACTTTTTACTCATCGACTTGGAGTTTAGCCATGCAAAAACATGGAAGTTTCACAAAAATGCTTGAGTGAACCACTCATAAATGTTCACCAGCAGGAAAAAACATGAGAATGGCTGGCATAAAACATGAAAATGCATGGCTGGCTGTACAATCACTAGTATTTTACCTGAAAGGTATGGGGAAATTATCCGCCATACGGAACTCAAGAATTGCGAGTTCATGCTCTTCCACCAAAGGAACATCACTTTTTTCATATGTTTTAAATTTGTTTTAAAAATACTTTTGCGGAACACAGTACCAGGACCATAGTTTTTGTTTTCAGGGGCGCAAGCGGTAAATCAGCATGACTGGCCACACAGAGTTTGGTCATTTCGAACCTGAAATGGGAGTACCCCCATAGCTGGATGGTTTATTTCATGGAAAATCCTACTAAAATGGATGCTTTGGGGGTAGCCCTATTTTTAGGAAACCACCTAATATAGCAACCCCCAAAAAAATGTCGAAAAGTAAAAAAATCCTCTGAAAATCATAGGGAAAACCGGGAAAATGGTCACCTTTTCATAGCCTTTCGATCTTTTTCGGTGACCGGGTCCTGGTTCGCTTTACGCTTCGGTGCCACGGTCTCCTTCTCCACAGGCATCCCATTGAACAACGCCGCTAACATCGGAGAGCTTTGCATGGCAAGGTCCCGCGCCTCTGCGAACGGCACCTGGCAGATCAGCCCACTTCGTGTCTTGGGGACAGGAACCATAACAGTTCATGTTTATTGGATTTTATTGGTAACTGATATGGTAACATCATAAAATTCAAAATGTATGGTTATTGAATCTGATATGGTAACATATTGGTAACATATTTAAATTCAAAATGATAATTGATCAATTTACACGATTGCCATTTCATGGTAGCCTTTGGAAGCGATTATTCCTAGACCTCTGGTCATCAAACATGGGTTAAACTCCACGAAAATACGTTGGTGATCAAAATGGCATCGCAGGTCAAAAGACCCACATTTGGATGGGGCAAAATCACATGTTGCATCAATAGGGGGGTAGACCTTTGGGAATCTCAGGCATTCATTTCTTCGTTTCGGGCAGATGCGTTTCGGAGGATTTCTGATGGATTTGAGGAACAATGACTGGAAATCGCGACAGAAAACAAAGAATGAGGCAATGCTTTGTCGAAATCGCCCATTCTGGGATTGATATGGCTCAAATCATTAGGAATCTAAGGTGGTTTCGTGGAAATTCTGGTGCCAGATTTACTGTAGATGACCAGCGGGTGACCAGCATGAAAAAGGAGATACCACCACCAAAAACACGGATTTAACTATAGAGTAACTAGAATAGCAATGCATAGCAATAGCATGTCATAGTTTTCCACATGGAAACATCGGACGGCGTAAGGTCGGGAAAAAAACACAAAACAAAACACAACCGTGGCTCTGTTTCCCACCTCGTTGCCGCACTTCCAGGCCACTTCGTCTTTGACACCGGGCGCCCTTGTGACACATCGAATAGTCTTGGCACTGGCCACGGGACTCTCCACCGTCTCCCAGGAACTGCCATTGGTCTTGCTGTAGCAGGATGGAGGCTTCTTCAGGTTCAACACCAGCTCCCACTCGTGCCCTTCATGCCCACAGTCTCGGCACTCCAAGGACTGCACATCCTCGAACTTCACCTTGAAGGCCGGACTTGGCGGAGTTGGTCAGGAAAAGAATATATGAACTTTAACATACTTACTACATCTTACTACTTACCAACAAGAATGCGACAAACCCTACTGTTTCTTTAAAGATTTATATACATTGCAAGAAATGGGGATGCGAATTCCTCAAACTCGTCGATCGCAAATCATGTATCTCGATCAGCCAAATCCCGTTTCGTTTGGCCGCGCCCACCTGGAAGGAATACAAGGGAGCCCGCGTTCTGGCCAGCAGCACCTCAAACAATGTTGGGATTTTCTCCCCCTCGGGCACGTTTTTCCTCTTCAGGATCTTGTTGATGTTGGCATGAGAACGATCAAGTTCCAGAGTTTCGAAGGAGAAACGCTTGTTGCCAAACCTAAGAGTTGATCTTTTGCAAGTTGGTGCCACGAATGTTTTCAGGGCCGATGAACCATTCAGAATCATCCTGGATGAAAATCGAACTCATCCTAAAAACAACCATTTTATAGGGAAAGTGTCTGAAAATGAGGCAACAACCAGCCATTTTTTCATCGGGAAAGTGGTAACCGGCCAATGGAATCCAATGGATCTGATGCCGGATTTTCAGACAAACCCAGAAATGGGGATGTGTCAAAACCAATAGTACCCCTTCTGTTCACATCAAAATAGCTGGGATTTATGGATGTGAATAACCCACTAAAAATGGTATAAAAATAGGTATTAATAGGTATTGATCCATACCCATTTCACCACCAGAAACATGATCTTTCCACACAGCAGGGTCTCATAGCGCGGGATCTTCTCAGGCTGCTGCCCCATCGGCCTGAGCTGGATTGGGGCTCCACTTGTGCCGGAACGAAACTTCCGGCGCCCCAGCTGGAGCTCCTGCAGGTTGAACCTGGCGAAAAACACAAAACACTTCGAGTCGCAAATTCTGGAGAGAAAATCCTCCCGTTTTTGGGATGTCGAAATTGAAATCTATAAAACTGTACCAATCGTATCGCCAGGTTTGTTGGTTGTTTTGGGGAACATACAAAAGACATGAGAAAATCGGTCGCCAGAGGAACTGCACTGGTGCGGGCGCATTCTCTTTTGGCCGTGGCATCGAGATCTGACGATATCTCGAGGAGTGGCTTGAACTGTATGGCTTCACTGGAACGAAGCTTTGTTGTGGAGCTCACAGCAATACGGGGCTCCCAAGAAAGATAGAAAAAAAGGAATCCCTGGGAATTTGGATGATGAAATTGTATGAACTTGACATAGTTGTTCCATGTTGTTCCATATTTTTGTTGGTTATTCCTTTTTTCTAAGTGTGGAGCAAGTGGGTCCAACAGACGTTGGGAAGCGAAGCTTGGTCGCAGGAGTTCAGGCCCAGGCGTGGAGGCCTCGAAGCCCCTCAGCGCTCCACTGGAGCCTGATGGGG
Source organism: Cladocopium goreaui (assembly GCA_947184155.2). Classification (NCBI taxonomy): domain Eukaryota; class Dinophyceae; order Suessiales; family Symbiodiniaceae; genus Cladocopium; species Cladocopium goreaui. Next base: position 511,789 of record CAMXCT020001613.1, on the reverse strand, counting down.
GGGGGTACTGAAAGTGGCTTTGAAAATGGCAAATACAAAATGAAGATCGACGAATATCAATTGACATTGATCCGTATCAAGTAACATGGAAAGCGGATTCCTCCATGGCGTCCATGATCTTTCACAGAGAATAACATCCTCGAAAAGACTTAGGCACACTCCTATGAAAAATACGAAGCACAAATCGTGATTGACCAATTAGCCACTGGAATTTAGTGTATGCTGTACACTTTTGAACAACCCCAGGTCTAAACACAAACAGCATGGTGACTTTTGGATGTCAGGAATGACTGATCATCTCCCCGTTTGACATTCTGACAAGATTCTTCTTGTGCAAGCATCAGTCACCCAAGAGAAGAAAGGTTTAAATCCAAAAAAAACTAGGGAGTACATGACCCTCGGATCCAAATCGGATACAAACATCATTAAAATAAATCCGTGAATTGCAGTGCTAAAACCCCAGAAAACAACAGCCATTTCCCCACATGTCCCACATGTCCCAGCCTTGGGCCGCAAATCTTTGGCGTTCAAACGCTGCGCCTGGTGACCAAAACCGATGTCACTCACCTGACCTGAACTTGATCCTGGTTTATTGCGAACACCATCGAACGTTGATGATATCACTGCTGTCGGTGAATGTCCATACATGTCCATGTTTTTGATAATTCGATCCTCAAAAGTGAAATCCCCATCCATTTCGACCTGCTTGATTCGCTTGGGCGAAATGTCGACGCCGATGGCGTCGAGACCAAACCTTGGTGAAGTTACACGTCAAACCATCACCACGTTGATGTTCCAGGAATCTTCCCCAAACATGATGAAACAAACATATTTAATTATATATGTAACATTGTATATATCATAATATATTAAATATTGTATCTTCACCAACCAGACATACACATTGGTAATATAAGTAATATACATGTATGTCTGGTTCTTTGGGGATAAGGGTAACGATTGGCATCGAGTAGGCATTGCTCACCATGTGCTGGACTTCTCAAATGCTTCGTGTTTACAGGCTATTTCTCACTTACCCTCTGGTGAACTAACATAGCAATTGAAAATGGCCCAGTCGAAATAGTGGATTTTCCCATGAAAAATTGTGGATCTTTCCATACCTTTTTGTATGTTTACCAGAGGCTACTTCTGTAAATTCGATTTGCATCTGCCCCAATCGAAGCAGATTGGAATCTTTTCCCAGCTGAACAAATGGAACCTGGATCCAACAGCAAAACATCTGAAGGGAACCGGAGTTGGAGCATGAAACCACTTCGGATGGTTTGGGTATGTTTGGGTCAAATGTCGGTAGCCAAAAATCACATGGTTCATTCAATGTTCATTCTTCATGGTTTAAGTTGAGTACCCTCTGGTAATTTAACATAGCTATAGAAAGATCCACCATGCTATTAATGGGTAAATCCACTATTTCGACTGGGCCATTTTCAATAGCTTTTTGTATGTTTACCAGAGGGTATCCCTACCTTAAAAATCCATCAAAATCTGTCAGTCTCCGTGGGCAGCCACTGAACATCGATCGGCGGAGCTCGGCGGTCGCTGGGTCTGCCGAGCTCATTGGCCACCGCCAGTACCGTGCCCGCCCCGCAGAAGGGATCGATCACCGTGTGCAGTCCTGGCGGGCGACGACGGCAGTCCTGGCCTGGCCAAAAATGGAATCCACAGATAGTAAGGTCATGGAAGGTCATTGATAAACAGATCATAAGGTCATTGAAGTCATTGAACAGATCATTGATGAACTTTCGGGGTCGTCGAAGTTTAACTAGAGTGGATCAACTGATGCCACATGTCATTCTAGGGTAAAATTGTTGGCACCAAACGCGTGCGATGCTTGCACCAAACATTGTAGATATATGATCTACAAGACTGGATATAACCTACAAGAGTGGATGTTTCAAACTGAATCTGACGAACAATGATGACCTCCACCCACTTGGGTATCACTGGGTCGATTTTCGAGGCAAACTTTCTATGAAACCAACAGGTGTCAGGGTACCCCCCTATAGTACCACTATATGGTTGTTATGTCGCTGGATATAAAACCTTCATTGATTCATTGTTGTTGATGTTGTTTGAATCACCATTCCATAACCATGTGATTAGGATTAGGACCTATTGTGTTTTATAGAATTGGGATTACCCTCTAGAGTAAACTAACATAACTATGGAAAATCACCATTTTCAATGGGTAAATCCACTATGAATGGGCCATTTTCAATGGCTATCTGGGCTATGTTTGTGGCAGTGGCATCCCCTGGTCGATTCGGTCAGGACTCCCGGAACTCCGGACTCCTGGCAATCGTCGTGTGGCCCACTTCAGCACTGCCATGGTGGCGTTGAGGCCCATACCTGGCCCGTTGCTTTGGAGCCAATGAGCTGAGGGAGCCGTTGAGATTTTACCATTTTACCCAGCAAAAATATGGGTTTAGTGTCGGACTTCAGCTTGGGAAAATGTCGGTAAATGTGGGCAAATTTGGGGAGGTGGACCCGAAATGTGGACTTAAGCTCCAGAAAAAGAGAAGACTACAAGACAAAACTACAAGAATCTGTGGATCCAAGGGGCTTTAAACTTGACCCATTATGCCCATTTCAAGGCTACATAATTTTAAGCCATCCCCAGCCAGCTTTGATGGCAAAAATGTGAATCTCTGCCCAAAAAAAAAAAGCAGACTTCCAGACTTCCAGAACATGCCAGGCCCACAACATGCTCCTTTCCTCAGGCTGGGCTTGGGGCCCCTCTCCAGCACATCAGGAATGGTACTCCCCAAATCCACCACCTCATCGTCCGGGCCCTGGCAGCCCACTCTCGCCACCTCTGGGGGCCCCTTGGCGAAGCAGAGAAGGTGGGTGAACTGCACGGCGTTCCACGTGGGTTGATCGATGGTGCCGAAGTGGACGATCTTGTGCCACTTCAGCCGCACCTGGGCTGGACCACTGACTCTACGAGTCAAAATTCGAAGGGCGCTGGGAAATTCAAAGCTCCTTTCATCTCGTTTCAGCCATTGTTTGGGGCACCCAAGAATTGATGCATCCCATAGCCATCTTCCAGCCAAGCCCGCCTGTGGAACTTCCTGCGCCGCCTTCAGCACCAAAAACGCCTTGCTCACCTGGCCCTTCTCCGCCAGCCTTACGTCGGTCTGATAGAAGACCGCCACGCCATTCAGCGGCAGGGCGGCCAAAATCTGCCGCACCGCCTGGGCCAGGACAGCCAGGACGAGGGCCACGACTTCAAGTACTTCAAGGGGTTCCGGGTTCAGAGTTAGGCTGGTATACCGCTAAACTTGGGTAGATTTATGGTAGATATATGTCAAGAATTCGCCACAATCTCTGTATTTTGGTCTCAGATTTTGACCCCCACGAGCCATTTGCCAAATGGCCACTGGCCATCCAGCCATGCCCCAGCTCGCCAGCCCCTTTGCCACTTACACTTCCCAAAATAAAGGGTTCCCAAAAGCAAAACTCCATGAAAAGATCTCGAACTTGAAAACTGTGAGAACAACAACATGACTATAACTTACTTGTTACGGTACTTATTGCTTATTACGACTATCATTACTTCTGCTATTATTTCTATTACTAGCATCATTATTACCATTTCACAAGTTGTCATAGCATTGACTTTACCATTAATGTTGCAGTACTAGTATGTACTAGTGCCATTAAAATGAAATCAGGATACAGTCTGATATCAGGAATTATCATTCTATAACCATTATCATGTGGAGGCTTCTAAAAAAAAATGGTGGATAGTGGATCCCCCGAATCCATCCATTTTATTCTCGGATTTTCCATTTTTTCAACCATCTAGCTATTGGGGTGCCCCCATTGATGGAAACCCCCAGTCATTATGGTTGGTTCCTCTCTTTTTGGCGCCGGACGAGTAGTACCGCCTTCATGAAGAACTGCTCCCAATCTTCGAAGCGGGGTCCGAGGAACTCCACCACTTCCGACATGTCGGGGAGTGAGGTGAAGACCATGGCCCCAAAGGGGAAACTCTGCATCTCATCTATCCACCTGAGGCTTCGCTTGGAAGTTTGTATTTTCTGTTGGAAATGTCGCCAACTCCTGAAAATTCCAGTCATTTGTTGAGGATAGTTGAGCTCCCAAACCAAGACCCACGATTCCACCAAGATAGCTGAATCAACATGAGGAAGACTAGCTGTAAAGCACAAAATCTGCTGCGCAAATACCAGTTTTTGTGACAACAAAAATGGATTTGCTGGATGAAAATACAGTTGATCCATATATATATATATTGGAGGGAGCAAACCAGGCTGGAAATTCATGGAGGTAGCAACATAGACTACTTCTGTTCCCAGAGAAGGTGGACGGAAAATTCAAGGACCAGGACCAGTGGCCTTTGTTGGTATATCCCAGGCTATCAACTCCATGGATCAGCCAAGCCGCTTTAGGGCGTCTTCGCAGATGATTTCTCTTCTGCCCTTCCTTTTGCCCTTCATCTTTGGGTCTGCGGCACTTCCCCCAAAAAGGTTGATCCAACCGTTCAAAAAAACATCCCACTGTTTTTACTGAAGTAGACGAATTTTCCAGCTTTTTGGGCATCTCCTATCTTTTGCTTGCCACAAACGGGTAGGGCCGGCACTCGGTGTCGGATTTTCTTTCCGCGATGTTCATTCTTTGCTTTTGGTGCACTATCATATATTTCTCCTTGAATGACAAATGGCCGAACCCTTCCACGAATTCCGACGGTCAATCAGCACCGGTTGGCTGGTTGAAAAAAAAACACAAATTCAGACATGTTGAGTAAGAAATGGTCGAAACCATTAAAGGTACTAAAGGAGAGGTGCAGTATATGTTTGATCCCCATTGACGGTTAAACCAGGTGCTTCTGCCTGAGCGATCTTTTGGCTCCTTCTCCCCTTCGGCTCGACGTTGAGCGACAGTGAGGGACAGAAAGTTGGGGGAAGCAATGGGGAAATATTGCCACGTTTGATGAGGGTAAATCAGGTCGTAGATGATACTGGCCATTCATTGTACGAGCGAGGCATGATATTTGGATTGTTGTTTTGGGGTCTGCAATCCAGCTGGCCTCCAGGCGGGTGGAAAAGTTTCCATTGGGATGAGAAATATGGTGGAGATACCCCCATTTTCGGACAGACCTTGTTGATTCCTTCCTCTACAGGCCAACAGAGATTATGAAGCCTGGCGCCTGGGGCGACCCGAAAAGCATTCTACACAAGCGTGAGCGCAGGAAATGCATAGCGTCCCAAAAAAATGTTCCAGAAAACCATGAACGAAAAATTGGGAAAAAACGGAAACCAAAAGTTAGAATTAGAACTTCCAAAAAAAACAACGTGAAAAATCCCAGGAATCCCAGCAGACACATCTCCTTTCCAGACCGGCCTTCGACAGAGAGCGACCTGCCCATGGTGAGCCCATGGCCCCGAGGACACTATAAAGGCGAAATCCTGCCAGTAGATGGTACCCGGCCTGGTAAACGTTTACAAAAAGCGAACTGGAAAGATCCACCATTTTTCATGGGAAAATCCACTATTTCGACTGGGTCATTTTCAATAGCTATTTTGACATAACCAGATGGTACACATCCCGCTAGAATCCCATGACTTTCCGTGTTTAGTGAGAAGTTGCCAACTGGTGCAGGATTTCGCAACCATCCACTGTGTTTGAGGGGATAACTTTCGTAGAAACCACATGACGCTGCCACCCATCAGCTCCCAACGTTGGTTGAAGCAAAACTCTATGGCAAAACACCAAAGAGTTGGATTGAAAGGAAACCGTGGTTTTCCCTCAAAAACAACCAGCAGCTTTTGTTGAGTTCCACCCCTATGATTTTGGTCGATTCATATTTCTGCATGCCGACAACCCGCCTTTGCTCGGTCTTCTTATCTGGCATACCCCCATGCAACAACTGTTATGATGATAACAACCCATCACGTCTTTAGAAAAAAAATGCGTCCCAATACCCAACACCCAGGGTCTTAATTATAAACTAGACATGTAATGATACCATCTGGTTATTTAACATAGCCATGGAAAGATCCACCATGCTATTAAGAACGGTAAACCATCTATTTCGATGAGGGCCATCTATACATACCATGGCTATGTTAGTCATAATCAGAGGGTATACCCTCTGGTAATTTAACATAGCTATTGAAAATGATCATTTATAGTGGATTTTCACATTGAAAATGGTGATTTTCCATAGTTATGTTAGTCATAATCAGAGGGTATATCCACCATCAATTCCATCAACCCGGGGTATAAACCAACTGACCTATCAAGGCCACGTCTAAGGGGATGGTTCCCCAATCCCAACCCTCATTCGTGACGTCGAAGCGGCGTATGGTCGTTATAATTTATCAAGACGATATCGATATCCCATTAAGTTATATTATAAATAGTTGTAAAGGATATCATATTGTATCCCATAATAAATGTTATAAATAATTGTTATTATGGGATATCCCCAATAAAGACCTTTCAGTTATATCATATTGTATCCCATTATATCCCCATCAAATAGTTGGTTCTATTTATCAAGATCATATCCCTCATTTAATGCCAAGTCTCCATCTTGATTCTATCCCGTATCCCAAAAAAGTCGGCAAAAACTCCATTGTTTGTTGCTTATATACTTATATTCCCCTCTTGTAATTTAGCTGCGGCAAATGACCAAATTAATCAGTAAATCATGATTTTGATCAGATAGCAATGGGAAAATCCATAGCTATGTCAGCTATAAACAGGGAATATCCCCATGATACCACCACTTTTTACCCTCTGGTAATTTAACATAGCTATTGAAAATGGGCCATTTATAGTTGATTTACCTATTACCCTCCGGTAAATTAACATAGACCCTGGCAGATAGGGGTTGAAAGACTGGTTTCCACTCAAAATGGCTTATTTTCAGGGTCAACAAGTTAATTTACCAGAGGGTAAAGATGGTGATTTTCCGATTTTCCATAGCTATGTAAACGTTTACCAGAGGGTAAATCTCCATCAAACACCATTAAACCACCATTAAACCACCATTAAACCACCATTTACCAGAGGCTATGTGCCTCCAAATCTCCGCCTCCTTGGCCCCGTGGCTCGCGCCAGGCAGAAGCCACCCAGGGCACCAAGCCCGGCCGCGGCCAGCAGCCACCTGGCGAGCTTTGAACAGTGACCTGCTTGGTCAATCCGATTCCCTGCAAGGAGCTCATCATATGTTTTAACATATCTCTAAACGACAAAATATGTGTGTATATATATATACAGTAATACATATATATATATAGAGTAGTAGGTACTCGTCTACCTACGCGCATCCCACTTAGCAAGTGGCGTAAAATCGGGATATGCCATTTAAAAAAAGAACTTGTGGTATAACCCATTTACTAAGTGGTTCCCTAATTCGTTCCCAATCCTTCACCCCATGGCCAGCCCCATGGCCAGCCCCATCGCTGCCCATCCCTTTTTGAAACCATTGATGCGTCCAGTGCCGAATCTGCCCCATCAGCTCGGCTATGTGACCACCCAGCACCTGGTGAAAGCCCATGGTTTCACATAGGAAAATGGGGGATGAATATTACTGGGAAACATTTCAATATCATGAAAGTTTCAAGACTTGGTATATGTGGTATATCAGCATTCAGAATATCATCGTTTTTTCCAAGAATGCTTTCACAAATATACCATCTGGTTATTTAACATAGCCATGGTATAAATGGCCCATTGATAGATGGTTTACCTATTAAAAATTGTTATTTTCCATGGCAAACTGTTAAATAACCAGATGGTAATTGGTTTATCATCAAAGAGGACAGGATCCAAAAACCATCCCAACTCTGCTGCGCCGGGCGCTTGGATAACTAGGATGCCCAGTCTGACTTCCCAGCCCAGTTTCATCGAGGGAAATGGTACTCTCGTGACCAAACTTATGTCTCCAGTTGATCAGAGGGAGCACCTCCACCGGGTATATTGTCAAGTTATGTTTACTGTAAGGTTTAAAGTGACAAGCTGTCTATCAACAGCAGAGACGTCGTCAAGAAGAAGTGACAACAGTATCAGTGATTCTCAAGAGCGTTTTTCCAAGCAGCAAACAGCAAAAAATAACGAATGGGACACTAAATTCACTGCTTCGAATTGTTTCCACATCAAGAATGTCTTTCATAGACCAATAATAAAGACGATTTGATCTAAAACCCTGTTAAACAGGCAATGTCAAAAAATGAACTGACAAGGATTGTGGAGGTTCTTTCAGGGTGGCCGCAGGCCGAAAAACCGCGGGCCACCGTACCTTGTCACAGGCATCGACTGCGATGCCATAGTTGAGGATGTTCGGAAGGAGTTGCAACTGCATCATCGCCTCAGCGGAGAAAGTGATGGATTTGCAACACATGATGTTTGGCCATGATTTGCTACGAACAGTATTACCATCATTGTTGTTATCTTTATTTCGCATGATCAATGCAAACTCTGAAGCAAGTATCATAAATTGTCATTTGCTGTTCGAGCGTTGTTGTCGTGATCTATCTGAACTGTCTCTGACTCTTATGATAAATAATAAGATGTATATATTATAGTTATATATAATATGTATAGTAACTAATAGTTCAAAAATGATGATCATGATCATAAACATAAACATAATTCATCATCATCATCATCATCATCATGACCATCCACCTCCTTCCGCCCTCACCTCTAACAGCTCCAGCGTTTCCTTCCACTGCACAGCCGTTCCCTCCAAAGAACTCAGCGCAGCGTTGTAGACCAGGTCCTAAGTTTGCCGCGCAGCGTTGGGATATCCCAACGAACACATGCAAAATGGGATATGGCCGTTACGTGTACCCAGCTGGAAATCCAGACATCATGGGGATATGGAGGTTGGTTTGATGACCATCCCCAAATGGATGAGTAAGTCGCCTGTTTTCATGGGAAACATGGATTAAAATGGGGAAACAGACAGACCCTCGATCACTGGGAATATAACGGATTGTACCGGGAATATCATACGATGTCTGGATAAAGCATAGAGATGTTGAGTGGCCACTGGAAACGTGGAACCAAGAAAAACACCTTGATGTTTCTTGGAGAATGACCCAGACATTGGGATTTTGAAGGGCAAAATGGGCATGTCTCATGGCAGACACAGCAAATAATATTCGGAGATGGCTATGGGTAAAGTCACTGGAGTACCTGTCCGGACCCACTGCTAAGCAGGGGTTCAATAATTTTGACCCACACCCACTGGTGGTTTCCAAACCCCTTCTGAAAAGTACTCATCCCAACTTTCTCCATCCCAATCTGAAGGACCAATCTGAAGAGTGGGGACAGAAGCAACATACATTCAATCATCTAAAGGAGATATGACAGGAAGCCACAAAATACTTGTGCCATGAAGATTTGAATCCACAGCCATTGGTGTCTGAAACAATGGGTCACAGTTGCATGCCCTTGGCTTCTTGTTCAAGGTGAATATCATCGGAAAAAATGCGATCAATTGCAGGGCGGATTGATCCATGGAATCCATGGCCCTTGATACGTCCAGGTTCAAAATGGTTCAAACATAATTCAAAAATGCTACCCTCTGGTAAACTGTCACATAACTATGGAAAATCACCATTTTCAATGGGTAAATCCACTATTTCTATGGCCATTTTCAATAGCTATTTTGACATAACCAGAGGGTAAACCATTCCAAATCTGTCCATCCTCACAAGCCCCTGAGCTCCAGACTGATGCTGGAAAACCTCCAAAAGATGTGAGGATTGGCAGATGGATGGGGAGATTGGAACATCTCAGATTTGGGGATGGGTCAAAACCAGGTACCCCTTCTGTTCACATCAAAATAGCTGGTAAATGGATGTGAATAACCCACTAAAAATGGTATAAAAATAGGTATTGATCCATACCCATTTACATGCGCAGCACCGAAATCTAGAAAACCACCATCCACTGGAAAAAAACTCAGGAGAGTAAATTCACAAGGCTTCATGGATAGTGAAATCATCATCCACATGGGGTTGTCCAAGAAGCCCAAGCTGTCAGATGTTCAGCCTACCCAGCTTGAAATGTGGAGCTCCAACTAGTCCTCAGCAATTCTTGTTCCTCGCATCATCATTTGTGTCCTGGTTCACCCCTCATTTGCTTCTTCATCTACACCCTCCTCCCGCTTGCTCCAAACACTTCGGCAGGCATCCTCCACGCACTGATGAAGTTTACAATCAAAAACCACCGCTTTTCTAATGGAATTCCCATGAATCCCAGCCAAATATGGAGGGAAAAAACGGCAAAAAACCCTCGAAGTAAAGCCTCAAATCTAGGTGTTATATCCCAACTTATAGGGGTTTTGAACCATAGTTATACCCATTAATAATCCCTGGCCCTGGCCCCAACCATTGCCCGCCTCTCTGTGCAAGCAACCACAGCGCCTTTCGCCACTGGCGCCCCAGCGCACAGCCGCTCAGCGCGCTGCCACGGCTGACGGCGTCAGCGCGAAGCACCAAGTGGTGCAGAGACTCGAAGAGCTGCAGGGCATGGGGCCACCTGGCCGAGATCGTAGCTAGTAAAGGGACGATATATGATGATATATGTCGTCCATTATAGATATCCCATAGATGTATATAACTTATATACACATATGGGATATCTATGAATCATGGATTGCATATATGATATTGGTATCTTAATGGTATCTCTATATACATATTTATAGATATGGTGTCCCATATGCAATGCCATTGTAGATGCAGTGCAAATGGAGCACTGGTTCCTGAACCAATCATGCGAAAATCCCGTGCTACTGCCAACATGAAACCTCTCGAAATGGGTTTGCGGCGAGTTTGTCTGAAAATGGTAAAGACACCCCCCAAAATGCGCCAGGATTTCGAGGAAAAAATGATGATTCACCAGTCAATAAACTTAGGTTTACCCTCTGGTAAATTAACATAACTATGGAAAATCACCATTTTCAATGGGTAAATCCACTATTTCTATGGCCATTTTCAATAGCTATTTTGACATAACCAGAGGGTAATTTTTTGGGAAATCTGAACAGCCTTCGGAGTTTCGCACCTGGAAGCGGCACCACAGGCACTCTGGGCAGCATTGCAGGAGATCACATCAATCTTCACCAGGCCTTTCGCAAGCGCCAACAGCTCCAAGGCCTGCAGGCAGGCTTGACACGGAAATGTGGTCCATGGGTTTGGAGGGGCCCCGCTAGACCTGGGATAGTGTGACTAGTGTGGGATTCCCGGAACGTCTTGGGGATTCTTCAAATGCCATGAAGAATCAGAGGTTTCTGTTAGTATCAAACAATTTGTTTTTGGTCGTCATTCTAAAGAAAGTCATACAATGACAATGACACTACAGATCAATTGCTCTCCAGCAAAAACGGCAATGGGAATTCCACATGTTCAGTGGGAAATGAATCCACCAAGACATAGTGTTCTTAGCATGTTTAGCTTACTTGAGTCTACTCAAAAATCACTAGATACATTACTTTAAATCCTTCCCATCTTCCAAAGTGCCGGGTCGCTCCATCTACAGGAATGCTGTCAAACCTGGTGTGCCTTGTCAGAGAGTAAAAAAACACAGAAACCTCTGAAACCCATGGCTTGGTGACTTACGCCTTCTACAGGTGGCTCAATGTGATTTTCAAATGCAACATAATGCAACTGCAGTTGCCCCAGTTCTCCAACAAAAAACATCCCTAACAGGGGTTGCTTATGCACCTTAGCCTGGAGCCAAGGATTTAAGCCAAGATTTGGGATAGAATCCAGCTGGTCTGAGACCAAAGGGCCCTGGATAGAATCCCTGGCTTGACCCCACGGTAAAAACAATGCAAAATATATTTAAAAAAATAACAAAGGGTTTTGGAGATAAAATCCAAAGGCTTGAGATAACCCAACGAGCGATCAGAAAGAATATGTTAGAGATAGAATCCCTGGGCCGTTGTCGGAAAACCCGGAAAACGGGCCCGAGGACTTCGACCCCAAAACGGGGAGGTACAACGGGAAGACACAACGGGAAAACAACAACGGGAGACCCAAAGGGGGGAAAACACAACGGGGAAATGATTCAAAATGAGAAATGTCAGTTTTATATATATATATATATATATTTTTTAAAGCTGCTTTTGAAACATATTGAAATATTAAAAAATGATTTCTTTCAATAAATTATACCCAGAATCCATATATGATCCATATTGAATCACCAAACATTCCAAACCATTGCCGGAAATAAAATCCAAGGTTTGAGGTTTTGGAATTCCCAAGGTCACCAAGATGAAATCCCATGAGCTGAGATTTGGCATTTTATTAACTAGGCCAAGGATGCCAAAGATAAAATCCAAGGTCTGATAAACAAGCATAGATATATCATAGAAATAAAATCCCTTGGTCTAGCATCCAACATCTTCTCATTGTTTGAAGCCGTGCTCTGGATAAAATCCATGGGTCAAACATCAAATTTTCCCTGGCTGAAATCCCTAAAAAGGTTTGAAGACTTTAACTCGAGGCTCCAGCCTAGGGATTTCAGCCAGGCATAAGCAACCCCTGTATCCCTAGGTCCTAAGGTCCCCAGCCCCAGCAGCCCCAGCAGCCCCAGCAGCCCCACCTTGCTCCACTGCTGCCCCTTTTCACAGGCGCTGATGACCGCGTTGAAGGTCACCAGATCTGCCAACTGCACCGCCTGCGCCTCCATCAGAATCTGCAGGGCCAGTTGCCAGCGCGCTGCCTTCTCCTCGAGAAAGGATGGGACCGGGTAGCCTCAATGAAACCTGGAAAAACCGGGGAAAAACCTCGATTTTTCTGTTGAAAGAAACATGGAAGGATTCGAAGAAGAAGCTCTCCCCAAGGTTCAACTATCCCCTTGGGGGACCAAATCCCACGGACTGTAGGGGATCGCCATTGAGCAGTGGCTCAACTGTCCACCCCTTGGTTGATGAAATACAACGGAGGACCAACGGAGGGTCATCACTATTTCTTCGACCCCGCCTACTGATCAAACATGGATTTTACAAGACCTGATCCAACTTTGAAGTGGAAACCCCCAGTTTGTGGTTCACTTTTAGAATTAGGGGGTAACATCAAATCAAGCTTCACATGCACTGGCCAAGGCATTGAAAATCACCGTGTTTGGAAGCAGCTCCGCTTGCAGCAACTGCTGCAGGAGGTTCAAGGCATGCTGCCATTCAGCTGCTGTTTCACATGCACTGATGGCTGCACCGAAGCAAACCGCATCCTGACACGGAACGAGATGGCCCATGGTGCAGATGCTGCTATGGTCCGACCGAAACTCCCCCAAGGGGCAAAAATGGTCAACTCGTGAAATCAATGCCTGGCCTGCTTGGCATCTGCCCAACCAAGAATCACACGGTGCAAAACCCAACTTCCCCAGGAACTGTAAAATTCCGCCATCGGAAATCTGTTTCACAAGCACAAACTGTCACGTCTTCAACCCGAAAACCTCTTGACCAAAAAGACAACATCTCCACCAACCATCCCATTCCATCAACCATCATCCCATTCCAAGCCACTGCTTGAATCCTCTCCATCATCAAGTCCCCCAACAGCCGCAAGGCCCAACGCCACGTCAACCTGCAGCAACTCATCACAGCACCATAGGTCACCAGGTCCGGCACCATCCGCTCGCTGCAGCAGTGCAGATGCAGCGCGCAGGGCCAGGCCACGCTGCCCTTGGCCACATCCAACGTCCACGATGTGGACGTGGCATGGCGTTGGGCCCCGGGAAACGCTGGGTGTTTTTTGGGAGATGAGGGAAGGCAAGTTTTGGAGGACCCAAAGATCATCAAAGATATCTGATTTTATGTTGATTTATATTTTTTCGGGTGAAGTTCGAGTTAAAGTATGTTAAAGTTGGGTCTGTGAAGTCTCTGTGTTGAGAAATGATGAAGTAGATCCGGAATCGATAGAGAGGTAGGGAACAAACGAGTGAACAATGAATGCTGGACATGCTGCTGTGTGTATGTATCTTTGTTCAATGACATGATTGACGACTGCTCCACAAAACGTACCTTCCACCTTATTCCTGCCATTCCCGCCAAGCATCGCATGCGCTGATGGCTGCATTGTGCAGAAAGATGGACTTGGAGTGATTCTTGTCAGAAGCTTCCTGCCAGCTCACACATGGCGGAAATTCAGGGGGTGGAGAGGAAGCAATCTTCTTCATCGGAAAAGCGGCGATATTCTTTGGTCAGAAAATGACCAGTGAACCAAAAGAAGAAACTTTAATCTTTGACCCAAGTTGGACTCGTACCAGTCGACCTTGCCAAGACAAACATTGTTCCAATGTGCCCCATTTGATTTCCCCGTGGTTTGCCTCCCTACTCCTTGGGGATGAACTTCCCATCACTGCAGATCCAATGAGCAAAGCCCCAGAGCATAGTGGCCCTTATTTCCAAAAAAGAACAGGTTGGATATCGCAACCCCCAAGAAGATGGAAAAGTCAAATCCGACCAAAATAGTGGTAAATCATTGTTCTATCTTTTTTTGGGGGGTTACTCGCCGAAGGTCAACCTGTTTGGACTTCATCACTATTTTCCCCATGCGATCCTCAAGAAGTGCCAGGGAAAGTTGCCATTGCCCCGCCCGGCCGCAGGCACTGATGGTGGCCGTGGTGACAAAAGATATGGCCTTCCCAGTTGCAGCGGATGGCAACCCATCTTAAGCATGGCGACCCATCCAAAAAAGAGAGGCCGGACATGATTTTTGTTTCTTTGAACCATACCTCTTCAAACATCATTTTAGACCACCAATACTTCCGTCCGTTTCTCAATTTGTCGAGTCTTTGTATCTTCCCTGGCTTGAGAAGCAATGTTAGATTTCTGGTGGCGATATGGGTGGTCAAAACTGGGTACCTCTAAAGTTGGATGGGTACCTCATTTATACTATGCATGAACTAAGATTGGTATTTATACATATTTATACTATAAAATGTAGAGGTACCATGAGGTACCCATTGACCCATGTTTTACCAAAATGTTCACCATATTATTTTCCAAATTTTAGAAGCACCCAATCTGAGATACCCAATCTACAAACTGAGGTACCAAACTTGACCCATTCCGAGGAAGTCTGCCAAGGCCTCATCTCCAGGTCTCAATGAGCCCAGCAAGGTGGAGCAAGAGTCAAAGTAGCTGAGTGCCATCTGCCAGTAGCTACCTGGTGAATGGGGGCAATCAACCCCGCTTGAAATGGCTTGAACTAGCAGAAATGCTGGAGTTTAAATGGATTTATCCAATACAAATTGGGATTTGGAGATATTTTGGACGATCAACAACTGACCAACGAACGCTTGTAGACTTCGCCGATGACCAAGTGGGCTCTCCGAAGCATGGGCACCCCCAAAGTTCCAAGGAATCGACTGCTAAAACAGACCAGATATGATAATGATGGATTTTTGGTGGTCATAAGGATACACAAAAAAAAGAACACAGAATGGTGAGTTTTGGGTTATCAACAACAAATCAAGTATCAAAAAACTACAAGGTTTATCCACCATCCAGCCACACTTGGCGCAGGCATTGATCACAGCCGCATAGCTCACTGGGCTGGGATCAATGCTCCATCGCCTCATGTCCTCAAAGAGAAGGATGGCACGGTCGACATATGCAGCACGGCCACAGGCGTTCAACACCGAAGTCACCAGGACCACATCTGGACACCTGGGATTTGCAGCGGGGGATGGCCGAGTTACACCGAATGGTGCAGGATGCTGCAGGTATGCCCAGGTATGTGTAGGTGCTGTGCCCCCTTCGCTTGCCAAGAAAGTGGATGAGTCATCACAAATGACATCCCAACCATGGGGACCATGGGCGATGATTCCAAGAGAACAACTGGGTGTACTGTGGCTGAAATTTTGATCCGAAAATGGTTGGTTCATTGGTACCTCCGAGACACAACTGTTGCCGCTGCAGGGCGGTCAACAGCTGCAGGGCTTTGGTCCATTGCGCGGAGTCGGCCAAGGTCCTCGCTTGCACCTGGCTCCTGAAGTGCCCCATGTGGATGATCTTGCCGTGATTTTCCAGGACACCAATGAACATGGAGGAAAATGGAGGAAAATGGAGGAAAATGGGTTGGAATCCAAGAATGGGCAGAAATTGGCTAGAAATCCAGTGAGATTGTGTTAGGACTCCATTTGTCAGGTTCGGAGTTACTGAGTCAAACTTCAGAGTAGTTCTCCCATGGTTACCCTTTTGGAGACTGGATCTCCTCAGCCTTCACCGATGCCGCTGCCATCCAGTTCCCCGAAATTCCGCAAATTTGGGTACTGCAACATCCCATGATTCATATGATTCATCATCAGGTTCACATATGTTCACCCTTAAAATGACATAAAATGACCAGAAATTGGAGGAATAAAAGCCCCATTTTAGCAGTGTCTCAATTCGTCCTGGGCAGAGTTCCAGGCTGCATCCCTCCCTATTTTCACGCGCAGGTCACTGGATCCACAGCGAAATCCCGGTGGATTTCCCGGGATCATCATGACCTCATAGGACTGCCATGGCGCGTGAAGCTGGCACGCCACTTGGGCCGAGAAGCAGGTGACCCAGGTGGCTGTCAGTGCAAAACATGGTGGCTGGTCTCATCAGAACAACGGTAGCAGTAAGGAGACAGAAGATCACTAGATCACTGTTATTCTCAGATTCCAGAGATACACAAGAACACTCCGCCCTTGAATGAAGCCCAGCTTAAATAGCAAACAACTGGAGATTGTACAGGACACATCAGCTGATCCATCTGGGCACGGCTCAATCGACCCTTAAAACATGCAACGAAACGACCTGCGTTCGCCAGCCACGCCAGGCATGGTGGTCATGGCAGGTTTGGGTATGGTTCAGCAGTACCGTCCGGTTCTCTGACCTGATAAATCCAAATTTCCGCATGTATCACGGGAAAGTTGGGGAAATCCTCTGCAGATAGAGAGCTTTCCAGTGCCAGGTATTGCCAGGTTCGATTACCCAGGGGAAGTATCTCTAAATGCCATGCTGTTGGAATTTTCACTCACAGCCAATCTTTCAACAAATCTCCTTCTTCAAATCAGACAAAGATTTGGGTGTTCCCACTTTTCATCATTCCAACAACAGTCTCCAAAGTCCGGATGGGCTGTTGGGTTCCGTGCACATGTTGGGTACCAATCCAGCTGAGGGCCCTCTGAGCCATAAAGCTGCCTAAGGAGAGTCCTGAAATCCTGCATCGAACCATGGATCATCATGGCTCATCATTGCCCTGGCTTTTACATCAAGAATTGGTGGTTTATCTCGATGTTCATCCCAATATGATCATATTATTTCCTGTGTCATAGCTTTTGAACCACCCCAATTTTCAGTGATTAAAATCATTGCCTCCCAGCTAGCTCCAAATGGTTTGGACCCACTGTTTACATCCACTTGCCACATGTATCTTCACTCATCTCTTTCCAAAAATGGTCTCAAAACAGGTTCGTCAACATTCACCTCACAACCAAGGCTGCTCACCCTAAGAGGGGACCCTCTTAACGTGCCCTGCGATGCACGCGATGCACCTGTTCGAGTCGAAGGTCTGATAGTAATGCTGACAAAACCTTGGGTCAAATTTTGCCAGACAGCACAAACCTACAGTTGCAGCTAAGAAATTTTGATGAACCAAGAAAGATGCCTGATATGCCATCCTATAATATATCCTACTATAAGTATATATATATATGTATAATATATATATATATTATATATATTATATATATACTGCTTGCAGGACAGATGTCCCTATGGGCTATAACTACGCCCAAAAAATGCACTCAGCAAACTGTAGTCTGTCGCTGAGCTTCCCTGCTGCTCACCTATTTGCTGAAACGCCATCACCGCCTCCATGTTCATGAGATTGGGTGTGTTTCTCAATTTTGAAGGCATCTATCCAGTTGGTTAAACTCCCATGTATCCATATGCATCCAACCATCCATGTCCATGTGTTGGATTTTCACCAAATTTGAGACTCACTGTGGGGTCCAGCCCTGGAATGGAAGGTCCAGAACTTCAGAGAGCCTCGCAGAAGAGAACTCTCTTTGGTTTCAAATGTCAAACGTGTCCCCAAAATATCGAACTCGTCGATTTTAATCATCACAGGCAGGATGGGAATTGTTGGAACATGTTGGAACCACCAAAAAAGTCATGACTGAACTGACTGAAACATCTTGAAACACAAAAAAAAAAAGAGGGCGCCACGCCAGCCTTGACCCTGGTGCTGATTTGTTCACCATCTGTCATCCCCAAAGCCAACAAGGGCTGCTTGACTGAGAGTCCAATTCCATGTGTTTTTATAGTAACCAACAATATAATAAAGTGACAAGTTACCACTATTTTAGGAGTTGATTTTTCAAAATGTTCTATCTTTGCTGCGGGGTTACTATTCACCCAGCACCAGAATTTTCAGCCTCAGCCGACCACAGCAGCCACCACAAGAGCCCACTGCACTTCTTGTGCGACGGGCGGCCGCAGCCAGCGGTTTAATGTTCCCCAGCTGCAAACGGCAAAAAGGACAGACCCTGGAGCTTGGCAGGGCACTGATTTTCCCGTCCATGGTTGCTAAAAACCGCCCGTGTTGGAAACTCCAAATGAATATATAGAATTAAACAAGGACTCTGTTTGGGGGGTATTGATTATTAGGGAATACGGAACAAGGATCATTGGGTTATCATTTTCTGGGTGCTCAATCCTTCGTTTTGCAAATCTGTAACCAGTGATAAGTGTGTGCAAAGTCCTGGACTATCGGTTACAACCAGCCCACACCCCCTCGCTAGCTGGGCATGTTGTTTTTCTGATTGCAGGACTAGATCAAAACAAATCCTTGTCAAAGTTCGGCAGCCTGCGCCAATTTTTTTTGAGAAGGTCCAAGAGCTTGTGACTTTCAATAACTATCATTATTTCGGAGTGAACACACTAATTTTGGTTCAAACAAACGGTTCTGCGGCCCTTCTTTTGTGGGATGCAAGTGTGTGTTGCAACCGTGTTTGGCACGTCCATTTTGTCGCCGCGCACAGAATAGCGGGTGCCGCATGGCACATCTGGCGGGCGTTCCTGGCAAAGTTGGGTTCCCCGAGTCGTGGCAATCCACAGAAAATTCCAATCAAAAAACGATTCCCACTGTCAAAATGGTGTGGCATCACCGAACTACATGACTACATGGGTACACTACCCTAAGACCCCGTGGTTTATCATCATTTCCCCCGCCAGAATTGCCTTTAATTGGGCTACTTTTTGGCACTGCTGGGCACCCTTTTTGGCCGCCTGTCATCCAGCTACACGAGCTCGAACCTGGGTGGTGAGTTCCCATGCAAAGTCAAGTTGTAGAGCTGCAGGTAGGAGGAACAACGTCACAAAAATAACAAACATGAACAGGGCAGGCAAATGACGTTATTCCCTATATAACATCCTATATAACAGGCAAATAACATCACTGCCAAACGTTATTCACACTGCCAAACATAACATCCCTGTAAAATAGGTCCTGTTCCCATGTCCTTTTCCCGTTTGGCAGTGTGGCAGTGGCCGTCGATGCTGGGCGTATTGGCCAACTGCCAACCATGGTGGAACCAGTAAGGGAAATCAAGGGCCAGGAGCTGTGACCGAAAAACATCCCGCTTTGAAGAATGCTTTTCAAATGTGAAAAATCAGCAAAGGTTCAAAAGAAACTGGGGATAAGAATAGCAATACTAGTGATCATATAATTCTTCTGACATTAACACCAGACATCTTAGAGAAGTCATGTTGGCACGTCCCACCTTTGACCTTCGACCCATTCGTCGCCGGGACCCTGGCCATCCTTGAGTGCTGCTGTAAACGCTTCCTGTGTGAAAGGTGCCGACGATCTCAACCATCTGAGAATGACTTCCCTACCACCATTAAACCACCATGGATTTGGTGGTTTAATGGTGGGTTAATGGTGGTTTAATGGTGGGAGTTCCACTTCCCTACCACCAAATCTTTGTGTGGGAAATCAGTGGAAACCCAACCCTTTTAAAAAGGGACATGGTAAAGGCTGCCTCAGGTGATTCTTACAGGTGGAACTACACATCGAATCTGGAAAAGACATTCGATTTGCTGATGCGGAAACCCCAACAAAATAAACAGGTTTTCTTTTTGGATTTGCCAAGTAGTGGATTTTCCACTGGCCAAATATCTCAAAAACAAACACATCTTCAGCAAATCCGTTGATCACCATTAATAATAATTAGTCACCATTAATCACCATTATCCATCATTAATGATCATTAATCCATATTATCTTGGTGATTAATGGTGATTAATATTGATTATCCACCATTAATCACCATTAATCACCAAGAAAATACCCCAGCAAGAAACCACGAAGATACTTCCAGCGGCCCCATCCGACCTCTTAGCGACTAATTTGGCTACTGCAGCGGTCTTCTTGTCTCCGCCAAGCACCTGGGTCCGGGACCAAAAACTGATCACTGGGATATTTACGGGCTTTTTAGAGATCTAAAGAGGCAGCCAGACCGCGAAGGGCTCTATGCGGAGTTCGCTCATCATCAAAAAATGTGATCCAGTTGAGAATCACCGATGTAAGGAGATAGCAAGGCCTGGAAATCAAAAACTTTTTGGGTATGGGTCAGAACGTTGCTACCCTGGTTTTCACACCCAGCTCTCAAATGGTCCCAGCTCGCTATGGACCTCTCCAGCTGAGACAGGCACAGGCTGAGCCTTTAAAGCAGAGCGCCTGTCAGCGTGGGCTACATGATATACGCACCAACAAATGAGATGAAATGTATTTCTAATTACCGTATAAGCCTATTGTTCCTATAGCAACCCCTCAAAAAGGATGCAAAGCTAAAATCCTACTAAAATAGTGATGAATTACTTATTTGTCTATCTTTTTGCGCACTTATGCAGGCAGCTCTATCGGCTGATTGCTGCGGGAAGTGAAGTTGTTGTTTGTCCATTTGAATCTCTGTCAGAAACGGTAGCAAATTTGTCCATCTCATTAAATTGTGACTGACCGACCCTTTTTCTACTAGTATGATCTAATATCCTCAAAATTAGGTGCCCATAAATCGGACTTGCATGCTGAGAAGAGAACATTCAAGGGATCCATCATGTAGAGGGCGTTGAATCTCCCGCCTACCCCATATCATTTCCAAGTATCTCCATCAAGCTGACTATGTCCTCATCCTCATCCTCATTATCATCATCATCATCATCGTCATCATCATCATAATCATCATCATCGCCATCGCCATCGTTATCGCCATCGCTATCACTGCCGCCACTACCAGTACCACTCACGTGGGTCTCAAGAACTTGTGACCCAAAATGACAGCCCTTGCCGTGGACAGGTCAAAGTTCCCATGATTTTTCATGATTTTTCCATATGAATCGGAGGATGAATAAGTGCCACCTCCAAAATCAGACTGAAAAATACTGAAAGCCATGCAGGGTGAACTAACCCATACCCACCCTCTTGTAAGCCATTCAAATCACCATCGATATGGCTTCTCCATGGCCACAAAGAAAACGCCCTGTCACCTCGCGGCCACTTCGATCTTCTCATGGTCTGTGGAAAAGGAGACCTGCCGGGCCTGTCAAATGGTGAAATCGCCAAGCATGGCAGATGGATGCTCGTCCGCCCGATGTCATGCATCGTGTGGTTTCAACGATACCTCTCTTGAGCACTTGTGGCGGGTGGGTCAATGTCCAAGGCCCATTTGGACCCATGAATTGGTTGTCTTTAGTTTGTCTGCAATCATCCCCTTCAGGGGGTCCCCGAGTTTGACCCATAACCCCCCCATTTAATGGACAGCTCTAAGGGAATCAAGATCGGAACGAAAAAATGTCGGGGAGCTGCTGGTGCTGATTTCCGACATCCTCAACCAGAGACACTCGATCTTAGAATCAACTTCCAGATTGTTGGGGGTTTCAAGCCCCATGAAACGTATCATTCATCTCAAACTCGGGTGGAACAGGAAGTTTCAAACCCACCAAACACACAACATGTCTTGGCCAACCCAGCTAAGCCACCCTTGCCGCACTGGTTTTCCCAGCCCACCTTCTGCGCGTCCTCCTCATCTTGTGGAACTAGGGGCACTGCGAAGTTGGGTTTCCCCTTCAGCCGCTCTTCCTGCCCATGGTTCGTGGTTACGAAGCCCTGAATCGACTCTGATTCTTGGGGGATGGTGAATCCCCATGAAGATCATGAAGACGGTGGAATGAGGTTTGGGAGGTCCAACATGCTGAAAATGTCATCTATTGATGGATCTTCGGTGCGCCTTTATGGCCAGAAATGATATGTCCATCCATTGTTGGTGAATCCTGAAATCATGATTCGTGGTTGATCATCAGTTGGCATCAACAAGACCTCTGACAACTGAGGGTGCCAAGGGTTCGTCCGCCTCCTCCATTCTCTTTTCCTCTTTTCTTTTGACTCGATGTGCTTTTCGCATGGCACAATTCCTCAAAACCCGAGAGCGAAGACCAAAATGGATAGATCCAATACCAATCCCTTCCCTATTGAAAAAAATACCCCCCGCAACCAGAATGTATTGGATCTATCATATTTGTGTCCCTTCTTGGTGGCATTTAGTACTATATTGGCTATCCCAATTTCAGGATAGTGAAGCATGGTTGAACCATATTGTAAACTGTGATTCTCCATGGAAACCCCTATGATGAAACCATGAGCCAGGCGCCAGCCATAGGCATCTTCACGGTCGTCTTGCAACTCCTACGGCCGCGGTCGGCCGCGGTCGGCCGCGGTCCCTGGTTTTCTGGGGATGTCAGATGGGCGCATCAGAAACTGAGGGGATTCGACCAAGAATTGTACTGGGATATACTCGTGGGGGGATATCATGGAGATATAGTGGGGTGTACCAACAGGATGATGCTTCGGTGTGGACAGGGGATACCCAGTTCATGGCCATTGTCACCGGCTTTCACACTGGGATACCGTAGTTTTTCATCCGCTTCCCGACAAGCTCGTCACTCGTTCATCCAAATAGATGATGTTCCTATGACAAATAGCTGGTACCCATCCATAGTTATAATGTGTACCTCAATTTAGTGCCATTTCAGCCGGGAGATTGAGGTTCCTAACACAATGGGATTGGTGTTTTCCACGCCGCCTGTCCTGCAAATCCGCCAGTCTTTCCTTGTCGCTCCGCTCCTTCTGCAAGTCACCTGAGCAGTTACAGGGATCGCCATCACGAATGCCCGGGGTAGAACTATTGAGTAACAAGACTTGAGAAGCCAACACTTTGGGGATTGAACCAACAAAATTGCAGGGACAAGGACCGGAAGTCTGAAATTCACCGCCAAAACTTGAATTCAATCCCCATTTCTCCAGATTTACTGGATGGAACCCCACTGACCCTCTCAGCCAATAAAAAAAGGGTGCACTGCTCATGAAAGACCACCCTACCACACTTTCCATCGAATCGTTTGTCCCAATGGAAAACCCTGTTAGGTTGCAAAAAACCTATGAGTTCCCTGTTAATTCTTCCTTGGAAAACCATGGCAGAGCTCCCACCGAGTCCACCCGGGTCCCCAAACGCAAGGTCTTCTCCACCCGAAACATGGGATCTGCGTCCATCCGGCGCCGGGTCTCGGGATCGTTGAGCTCCAGGGTTTCGGAGTCCTTCAGCCAGGAGGGGTAGCCCAAATCTGGGAAACCATCAAGCTTCACCTCCTGAAATTCTGATCAGTAATATTAGTGATATTATGCTATATTTTATATTATATTAAATCATATATCATATCATGTTATGTTATGCTATGTTATGTTATATCGATTGTTTAATTTATATTATATTATATGATGTTATCTTATATCATATCATGTTATCTTACTTTATATTATGTTATATTGTATTGTATCATATCATATCATATTCTATTATGTTATATTAATATAATATAATATAATATAATATGATATGATATAATATAATATAATAATATTATATTATATTGTATTATATTATATTATATTATATTATATTCTACTATATTATAGATATTTTGCATATGTATATATATATATATATACAAACTCTATCAAACTCTAGCTTCAGAATGGTCTCACTGGGAAAAACAAGGATGGCAATCGTGTTTGTCAACCAAACTGGATGGTTTCATCCCAAAAATGACTGGCTGCTGGGTCAAGTATGGTGTGTTCAGGCGCAGCCAGTGCATTCCATCAAATGGATGTGGGTCAAAATGGAAGACCTAGGGGACCACAGATGTTAGTCTAGTTTAGTATTAACCATCCAATTATTGGGGTACCTAATTTTGACCCATACCCAAATGGATTCCAATGGTACCCTCTGGTAAACTAACGGAAAATCACCATTTTTTACAGAGATGGCAACAACAGTTGACGACTCCTGACGACTCCTGACGACTCTGACGCTGACGACTCCTGACGACTCCTGACGACTCCTGACGACTCTGACGACCTCGATCGCTGACGACTCCTGACGACTCCTGACGACTCCTGACGACTCCTGACGACTCCTGACGACTCCTGACGACTCCTGACGACCCCTGACGACCCCTGACGACCCCTGACGACCCCTGACGACCCCTGACGACTCCTGACGACTCCTGACGACCCCTGACGACCCCTGACGACCCCTGACGACCCCTGACGACCCCTGACGACTCCTGACGACCCCTGACGACCCCTGACGACCCCTGACGACCCCTGACGACTCCTGACGACCCCTGACCGACTGCCACAGGAGATCTTTGTCCGTTTTGACGCCCCTGTCTCTGACCTTTGTTCGTGTGTTGAACGTATTGGTTTGTAGGGTGGATGGGCGGGAAATTTCAACAATTTACCCCACATATTCTGTTGAGCGTATTGCTTTGTGAGGTCGAAGGGGTTAAATCATGTTAAATCTATAACAATGACTCATATGCTAAACCTATTGCTTTGTAGGGTCGAGGGAGATAAGTTGCAAAAATGGCTCAAGATGCCAATGTTCTTCACATGTTCAACATATTGGCTTGCTGTAGGAGAAGGAATTAACGAATATAAGAATGATTACATTTCATTTTGTTCATATATTCAACGTAATAATTTCCAGGGGAAGGAAAAGACACCTTAAACATGGTTCATGATGCCAAGTTGTTTTATATGTTGAACGTAGTGTTTTGGTAGGGGACAGCGGGGAAAAAACATAACAATGACTCAAGATTCCAAATTGGTTGATATGTTGAGCGTAGCGTTTTAAAAGGGATGGGGGGAGATGGAGGGAGTACATTCAAACTTCAAAACAACGACTCAACATGTCAACTTTGTTCATATATTACAGGTACTGCTTTGTATTTTGTGGAGTCGACGAGAGGTTATAAATTGCAAAAATAACCCCACATGTCAATTTTCTGCACTTGTTCAACCGTTTGCTTTGTAGGGTCGAGGGGGGCTAAATTTTAAGAATAACTCGACGTGCCAACTTTCACCGTAAAAAAAACTCGACGTGTCAACTTTCACCGTTTTTTTTTTAACGTATTGCTTTGTAGGGTCGAGGGACTGTAAATTTCAAAAATGACGCAAGATGCCTTTCTTTCCATGTGTTCAACGTATTGTCTTGTTGCAGGGGAAGGCAAGGAACATTTTGACATAAGTAAAGATGCCATGCTGGTTCATACACTAAACATAGCGTTTCGTAGGGGACAGGGCAGGTAAATCCAAAAGAATGAATCAACATGTCAATTTGATCCATATGTTGAATGTATTGCTGTGTATGGTCCAGTGGGCGTAGATTCCAAACATGACTCGAAGTTCCAATTTTGTTCGTTCAACGTCTTGCTTTGTTGTAGGGGAAGGTAAAGACATTTCAAACATGACTCAGGATGCCAAGTCGGTTCATATGTCGAACAAAGTGTTTTGTAGGGGGCCGGAAGGTAAATCTATAGCAACGACTCAACATGTCAACTTTCTTCATATGTTGAATCAACCGTATGGTTTTGAAGGTTCGAGGGGGTGGTAAATTTTCAAAATGACACCACGTGGTAACTTTCCGCATACACTGAACGTATTGTTTTGTAGGGTCGAGGGGGGTAAATTCGCAACAACGATTCCACGTGTCAACTTTCTTGTAGGACCGAAAAAGGGAATAAATATTGGTAACTGAGAAATGACTCAAGCTGAGAATTGCCCCCATGTGTTCAAGATATTGTTTTTGTGGGGGAGGGCGGATGACAAAAGATGACTTAACGTTTCAACTTTGTTCCTATCTTCAAGGTTCTGACTTGCATGGAAAAGGACATGTTAAACACGTCTCAAGATGCCAAACAGGTTTGTTTGTTGAACGACTTTGAACGTATATTTTTGTAGGGCACAGGGGAGTAGATCTTTAACAATGACTCAACATGCCAAGTTTGTTCATTTGTTGAAGGGGGTGCTAGCTAGGTAGGGTCGAGGAGATGTAGATTTTAAAAATGACTCCGCATGGCAAGTTTCTTCATACCTTAAACCATTTGTCCGGTAGGGTCGAAGGGACGGAAATCCCAAGCATCACTCGACATGCGAAATCTCTCCATATGTTCAACGTGTTGTTTTGTAGGGTCGATGGGCTGTAAATTTCAAAAATGACTCAAGATTCCTTTTTTTCATGTGTTCAATGTAAGGTTTTGTTGTAGGGGAAGGCAATGAACATTTTAACATAAGTCAAGATGCCATGCTGATTCATACGTTAAACAAAATGTTTTGTAGGGGACAGGGCAGGTAAATCCAATAGAATGAATCAACATGTCAACTTGATCCATATGTTGAATGTATTGATTTGTAGGGTCAAGGTGTTGGTAAAATTCCAAAATGTTCAACTATTTTCTTTGTAGGGACGAGAAGGGTAAATTTGAAAACTGACGCGACATGTAAGCTTTCTCGGTATGCAAAAGGTTTTATTTTGTAGGGTCAGTCGAGGGGTTGTAAATTGCAAAATGACTCAAGATGCCATTTTTCTTCATGTGTTCAATGTATGAATTAGAAAGGGCGGGGGTGAAATGTTTCAAGACAAATCAACATTTCAACTTTGTTCATACGTATATTCAACGTATTGATTTTTGAGGAATAAAGAATACTTTTTGAACATGACTCAGGATGCCACGTTGGTTCATATGTTGAACGTAGTGCTTTCAAGAGGACAGCGACGAAATCTACAAAATGACTCAATATGCCAATTTTCTTTACATGTTTAACGTACTGCTGTGTAGGGTCGGGGGGTCGTAACTTTCAAAAATGACTCAAGATGAATTGTCTTAATTTGTTCAACGTATTGTTTTGTTGAAGGGGAAGGAAATGACATTTGAATCATGACTCGAGATGCCAAGTTAGCTCTAATGTTGAACGGACGTAGTGTTTTGTAGGGGACGGGCGGGCAAGTTTGTAGCAATGACCCGACTCAACATGTCAACTTCATGGTAAGGTCAGGGGGGAATAAATTTCAAAACTGGCTCAAGATCTCAATTTGTTTCATGTGTTCAACATTCATATTGTTTTGTGGCGGGGGGAGGCATAAAAAAATGAACTGACTTAAGCCTTCATCTGTGTTCATAGTCAACGTGTTGCTTTGCAAGGGAGGAAACGATATTTTAAACGCAACTCAAGATGCTACGTTGGTTCATATGTTCAACTATGTTAAACGTAGTGTTTTGATGAGGTAAACCGATGAGAAGAACTCAGCCAGTCAACTTTTTCCATAAGTTCAACATATTATCTGGTAGGGTCGATGGGTGGTAAATCACAAAATTGACTCAAAATGCCAATTTTCTTCGTCTGTTCAGCGTATTGTTTTGTAGGGTAGGGTAGGGGGGCTGAAATATGTGAAAATAAATCAACACTTTTGACTTTGTTCATAAATTCAACGTGTTGTTTTGTGAGGAAGGAAAAGACATGTTCAACATGATTCAAGATGCCCAGTTCGTTTACATGTTGAATGCCTTGTAGGGGATGTGTTTGAAAATCTATATAACACTAACTACATGTGTCAACTATTCATATAATATATGTTGAACCTATTGCTTTGCAGGGCTGATGGAAGGTAAGTTTATTCCCCTCTCTTACGCGCTATATGTTCTGACATAGTTTACGACATACCATCTGGAAGTATTTATGGCAAATATATTCTGTACTCGTCGCGTTCATGCACACTCGTTTCTCGTTTCTTTGATCATACACAATTCACTCTACAGCTGTCGCTTGATCAGCGTCGGTTCTTTTGTCACCTGAAAAGGCATGGGGTCACAGGTGAGCACAAATAAAATCTTGAAGTGCGATCGATGGCAAGACTGATTGTGAGGCTGAAGCAAGTAAAACATCCGAACTGTCACCACAAGAGAGAGAGAGTCGCCGAGACACGTCAATCATCATGGTGTCACGAGCGGACATCAAATAAACAACTGACAAATCACAGAAATAAATCACTGAAAAGCCCCCAGTCTGCAATCGCAATCAACCTCACCCTTTCACAGGGCGGGTTTCTTTGGGTCGGGACAAATTGGATGCCTGGTGATCTCTTGAGCTAGTCACCAAAATGGCATACGGAAAAGAGGTTGATTGATCAATAGCAAATAAAATGACATGATGATCAAAGACAAGAACAGACAAGTAACTCCCCTCTCCTGACCAACCAACCGTTAGATGGGACCTACTCGTCGCGTTCATGCACACTCGTTTCTCGTTTCTTTGATCATACACAATTCACTCTACAGCTGTCGCTTGATCAGCGTCGGTTCTTTTGTCACCTGAAAAGGCATGGGGTCACAGGTGAGCACAAATAAAATCTTGAAGTGCGATCGATGGCAAGACTGATTGTGAGGCTGAAGCAAGTAAAACATCCGAACTGTCACCACAAGAGAGAGAGTCGCCGAGACACGTCAATCATCATGGTGTCACGAGCGGACATCAAATAAACAACTGACAAATCACAGAAATAAATCACTGAAAAGCCCAGGCCCCTGCAGTCAGAACTTACCTATCGAAACTCAAGAGCTCACCCGGCCAACATGCCTGAACGGTTTTCCAACCTGCCTTCTCTCCCGTGGAGAGATCGTCTCTAGAAGGCCAATCAGCTGGGTTGGAATCAGTTGAAACTCTGTCAATAAAAACTCGAACTTGCAATTCAAAAATTAAGTTCCAAAATACCGACACGAGCGTGCACAAGTCTGATTTGCTGGAGTATCCTTTAACCAGAGCGGACTCCACGGCTTCAGAGTCGATCAGCAAAATCAAGTCAGTGCCAAACAAACGCTCGCGAAAGGTGTGTAAAGCTAAAATAGGAGCAATCATTTCAACAGGAACAATTTGGGTCTTCCTGGGAGCCCAGTTCTTCTGCATCTCTTTAGGTATCACCTCAGAGAACTGGAGAGGAGCCTCCCATCGTCTATCAAACAGAACTGCACCTACCCTATCCGGACGAGGATCATCGTCTCTCGGATCCGGTGTAAAACCATCAGTAAAAATGACTACGTCAGGTTTCTTGATCTTCTTCATCTCGATCGGTCGGGGAGGACCAGCTCTGATAAGATGTCGCCAGTGCTCCAAAGCAAACCGCAAAGGCTCGTCCAAAACGAAACCGGAATCACCAAATGGGAAACGAGCGTATTGGCGTTCAGAAATCACGCGCAAGAATGCACGGCCTACCTTTCCCCAGAGCTGGCTTGCACCAAACATCAGTTTGCCTTTCAATTTTCCAGCAGTTCCTGGATCCAGAAGACCTGAGTGTAAAATGTGGTCGATCTCTTCAATCAAGTCGGACTTACGGTCGTCCTTGATCTCCAAGACAAAATCATCCAGGTTATAGGTAACACCTAGGATTGTGGGCGCTCGACTCAGTTGGAGCTTCTTACGATCGAACTTTGCGCCCAGCCACTAGTGAACATGTTGAGCTATCTGATGGGCGGATTCCACAGTCTGCACCGGTTCAAAACCGTATTTGTCGTCATAGAAACTGAAGGCGATCAGACCAAACAAGGAGACGAGGATCTCGTTGATAGCAGCCGATCGGCGATTGTAGTTGTAAACGGCAGAGACCAAACCAAAAGAATGCCCAATCATCACGAAGAAAGCAGTTTTTCCAGAAGCTGGTTCCTTCAAAGCGATCACACTGAACATGCGGTGATCAGGCCGTATAGGAACTTGACGGTACGCTTTTCTCTCATCCAAAACCCAACCTGCCAACTCCGAGCCAGGGCACATTGCTCTGAGCTTACGCAATGCAGCAACGTTGGAATCTGTAGATGGCAACTGGAGCTTCTCGGTGATCACTGTGGCTTGGTTAATCAGGTTAGTTGTTGCACTATCGCAACCCCTAACTTTATTCTTTTGAACAACTTCAAACCTTTGGGTGGGGATCCAATCATCCCTACCAACTAAAAAGGAAACATCTTTTTGATCAAAAACAGGACCAATACACGAGCCTTCATGAACATCTTCTACAGTCGCATCCCAAATCTTCTTGAGGTTCTCTGTGATTGGCACAGCTTGCACATGCGCAATGATCTTCTTCCGGATCTCCCAGGCCCGGCTTTGCATTAAGGCGACCGCCACGGGCGACTGCGCCTTCTCATAAGGCGGCCATCTGCCCGATCGCAGAATCGGCCCCACGATTGGAAAACCAGAAAGCAAGCAATGAGGAAGATCTTGATCAACCGAATTGATGGCCGCCAGCATCAGTTTGTAGAGCACGAGATGGCAAGTGACGCCCAGCTGCGCAGGTTCATGGTCCAGGACCCCCCTCAGCAAATAGCGCAGAGGGGCATCCGGGATGCGCCGCAAAATCTGATCAGTCGCCTCTAGAGATGACTGAGCGATCGCTCCCCACTTATGCAGAAGTGCTGAGCGCCGCTGCAGAATGTGCTCACTGGAGTAGGCGAACTGTTGTAGAGCCGCCTGCAAGCCAGGTTCCACGGCAATCTCGGTCGAGAACGGGTGATCGATGCTCATCGCCCACAAGATAGCCTGACCCGGCTCAGATTCCACCTCCAGCAAAGGTTTCATTGCACCACGTTTGAGCTGGTAGCCTGCTGCCGCCGCCAGCTGAGCAGTCAAATGTTGGCGATGGCCTTCCCAAGGCATGGCCTGGCCCAGCATACGCTTGCGCTTGCCCGTGCTGAGCAGCCCGAAAGAGGCCTCCATGAGATGCAGAGGGCGAACGCGAATGGCTGAGATGGCCTCAGCCATGGCCACACAAAGCAGGTGCGGGTATTCTTGAGCAAGCTTGGTGCGATAAACCACTTTGCCAAAGAACTCACTATATACTTGTCCTTGCAGAACTTCATGAGCGTGATGACCCGGGCAGCGCCTGTGCAGAGGCGAGAAAGCCGCATGAGTCACACACAGTGAGGTGGGCTTCATCGAGGGAGCCCCCCACGCACATTGATCAAAATGGATAAGCCAGGCGCGAGCGCACCGCAGAAGACGTTGTATCCCCCGAGTGCTCCAGATCAAACTCTTTTCAGGGTTTTCGATAGAAAAATCGCCTCCCATTTCAGCGACCCCTAAACAAACTTCGACAGTGCGATCAACAAACAGGTTGCCGATCTGCGCCAGAAACCAGTTAGAGCCTGAAAGCGCCGGCAATCCCTCCGGACAGGCGGGGCTGCGTAAGGGCGGCGGCCCCCCGTCCGCTTTGCGAGCTGCAGAAAAAGTGTTGCATGGTGTACCACAATGAACAAAGAAAATTGCCCCCATCTGCACGAGCTGCATGATGAAAGTCCAGCGATCTGCATCAAGAACATCAAAAGGGTCTTGAACATGCTGGATGATCATCACATCAATGGGTGGTAAGCAAGGAATTCCCATCTGCCGGACTGCGTCTGTCAAACGAGCCGTCCCTGCGAAAATTTCCAGAAACCAAGGGCCCTGAGCTGCCACTTCGTGAACGTCCTGTGGAACGTCTGCCCAACGGAGCCACGGTTGTTTCGGCTGTGCCACCGGAGCTATCGGAGCTTCAGAGCGAGTCAAACTCTGAGGCTCCTCATTCGCCCCAGCATGGGCCCCACAAAAGTGATCACTCCCACCTGAGGGGAGCCAATTCCCAGGTGGGGGAGCTGAGCTGGCTCAGTGATTCCCGTGCCATGGGTGCTCCTTCCCACATTCGACACAGGCATGCAAATTGCGGCAAGAATCGCCGAATCGGCAACCCAATGAGCAATTGTAGAATGGGCATCGCCGCTTACCTGAGTACTTGAAGGCGGTGATGGCTGACCATTCGTTGGCTGGCACACGGGCGTCTTTGGAGACTTTGGACTCCTGGCGCGCCCCCTTGGAATCGGCCAAGGTGGCTTTGGCTCGAGCGAGCACGGCTTTCTGCCTTTCACGACGAGCTTTGTTTTTCTTGGCCTTGGGTGAAACTTCGAGAGGTGAATCATCCGCTTCCCGAGCACGCTTGGGAGCCCGCGGTGGAGTAGAAGGAGCTTGCTGGCCAGCCTGCTTGAACTTGTCGAGTTCTGCGCTGCTACGCGCGTCATTCCAGAGCTGCTTGTGGTTGGCCAAGACCTCGAGCAGGGCGGAGGAGAACGTAGGGAAGGACTTCCTCTGATCATGGTTGAGTCGATGGACCTTCTTACGGATCAAGGAGTCGACTGTCAGCAACAGCGCCAACCCCTTGTTCTCATGCCGCCACTCTTCGAGCTCCGAGAGATACTTCAGGGGCCCGCGGGCAGCGGTGAATTCGCAGATGTTGAGATACTCAAGAGCCACGAAGAAGGCATGAAGCTTGTCCATCACCTGGCTCTCCGAGGCGGCCGAAACAGGTTGATCAACCGTGACGACCTTGAGCAAGTCTTCTGCATTCTTAGAAATACCCGCTTTCTGAACAATCACTTCGCTCCGCGTGCGCAGCTCACCCACCTGGTAGAACATCACAGCACCATGAACAAGGTAATCACGTTGGATGCGTTCGACCAACTTCCTGTGAGGTTCTCGGTGGGGCGGCAACAACACATCTGGGTGTTTGTGCACGAACTGCTCGCGGAACTCTGCATGATCCTCACCCGGAATTTCGGGCACCTTCGAAGGATCTTCTTCCATCTTGGCACGCCGAGAGGCGAAATGCTCTTGTAAAGTCGAGCATGTCTTCCATACTGCTGTCAAATTGGTGAGTGCCAACTCCTGAGCAGCCGCGTCAGCACCGAACCGAGCTGGGTCAGTGACGATGCGGTTGAGGGTCTGCTTGACACCGGTGATGTTGTCGCCGAGCATGGCAAATGTGTCCATGGTACGAAGGCCTACCTCGGCTGCGAGCAGGCACAGATTCTCTGGGAGCCGCTGGCGCCCGAAGACCTGCCGCAATGCTAGCTCGGGAACTTGATCATCCGTGTAGGTAGTGCGATCGACCATGCTGGCGACAGGCCCAAGGCTCGCAAGGCACTGAGCAACACTAGCTGCGGCCCTGCGCGAGTTCACCGACGATCGAGCGAACACTGATTGTTTGTAGGAGCTGATGGCTGATTGAAACCTCTGCTCCGGCCAAACAACTTTTTCATGCCACTTTTCATTGATCAGGACTTACTGAAAAAGCACGCGATCTCTGGCCTGGCTTTGGAGCAGGCTTTACAGAGCACTGATAAATCTGGCAAAATGTCTCCCACGGACTGGCACTCATCGATTGCAAAACGCCGACAGGCCGTCTGAGTGCTATCATCGATTGAGGGAGCGTGAAACTTATAATCATAATATGTGCCAGCCCCGGGATTCTTGATGAAAAATTCCAAATTATCTAAATCTTGATCAGAAGCATCAGTGAGAAAGGTCTGGGCATCTTCTATCACGGGATGGTTTTCTTGAACCATTTCTCGAACAAGTTGTTTGATCATGGTAGCTGGGACAGATGAGCGATTTCGGGTATATTTCAAAACCATGGGCCCGGGATTTTTCCAATTGGCCTGAAGGCCAATCTCTTCAGTGGAGCGCCCAGCATGAACAGCAGCATCGAGTAGGGTAACTCGACATGAGTGAACAGTCAACTTGTCGACCGTTTCAATAAGACCCTTGCGCTCAGTCGCAGGGATCTCACGATCGAGCATTACCCCTTGATGTGCAAAACAACGCAACCATTTTACTGTGCGCTGGTGAGACGGCGGGCGCTGGTCGAACTCTGACTTCGAGTTCAACTCAAAAATCCAGAAATCACGGTCTTGGACTTCCAGCAGCTTGAACAAGCTCCACCCAGTTTCGAGCCAGTCGTTATGGCGGAAGCCGACTTTGGGGACCATGAACCGGGTGCCGGATCGCTTTCTCTCAACTTTGGTTTGCCAGGCCACGCCGAAAAGGCCCTCATCTTGCATGACCAACTCGGAGGGCTTGACATGGATGGCGTCATCAAAACGAAGTGAAGCAAACACCATGCAGAGGAGCCACCAAACAAAGATCCTGGCTTGGGCAAACTCTTTGGGGTTGACTACGATCGCTTCCATGCTACAAACCGCAGCAATCGGAATGGGCACTGCCTCTTTCAAGGTGGTGGCCCGAGAAGAAACGATCTGGTCTTGAATGGCTTTCAGCCGTTGATCGTCCACATCTGGTAGGTCGATCGCCAGCCGAGAGGCCACCCACTTGACAGAGGTCTTGAATGCTGGCACCACTGAGGGGCCGCACTCTCTCTGATCCAAAACTAGACAGTATTTCAGGATCTTGTCCACTGTCAGAGGGTACAGCACAACTGAAGAGGCTGTTGCCCAGTGCTCAAACTTTTCGTACGCCCGAACATGAGCCGACATAGTTCTGGGAGCGCCTGAGAGTAGGACAATCTGCCTCAACCGCGACAGCTCGGAGGGCGACAACTCATCGCTCTGCTCCTGCTGAACAAGCAGTTTGGCCGCTGGTCCGGCACGTTGCCCAATGGCCTCAAGGCGAGCTGCCCACTTGGCTTTCTCATTGTTTTCTTGATCAAGCAGAGGGGTCGAAGAATCGCTAGCTTGTGCTAGGCCCTTGAGCTTCTTGTTTGGCGCTTTTGGGCCGCTGAGCAGCGCCCGGACCCCCACTGCCTGTCTGAGCTGGTCAAGTGCAGATCCCCTTGTCTCAGGGGGTCTGTTATCACACAGCCCAAAACCCAACTGGAAAGCCGTTGACTCAAAGAACATCTTCTCAGCTCTGATTCCGAGCGACCAAAAATTTTCAAGCTGACCTGAATCTTTCAACAAAACTTGAGCAACTGCTGGTTCAAAAGACCCCGCCCACTCGGCTACTTTAGCCGAAAACTCTGCAGCCGAGCTCACTCCCATGGCTGATACAAATGCCAGGTTGGCCAGCGGCGTTTTGGCGATCGCCTGGGCAAATGCATCGCTGAACAATGGAAGGGACAGGATCTTAAGAGTCCACCTATCAACTTGAGCCATGATCACTTTAATTGAAGAGTGAAAGAGGCACAGAGTTGACCACACAAAAGCAGACCTCATCCAACAAGAAAGGAAAGAACCAGCAAATTGGAAAATTGTTCAAACGATACTACGGAGGGTGCGAAAGCAAACATAATAAAGAGGGGGAACACCTAAACAAGTAGAGTCAAGGACATACGCGTGAGCAGTTGAGCAACACGGCATGCAACGCTCATCCACCTGTCAGATGAACCCTCGAAACCCCTCCAGTTTGACAGTTTAGTACATTTATCCGATCAGAAACATGTGAAGCTGTTCAAAGCACTCACATGGGTCGACACCGTGATCATGCACGCAATGCTGTGATCAGCCATCAGCTCTTACTGCTTGATCAACAGTGTTCGACCGATCGATTGAATTGAGTTCCCACAACTGCACCGGGCTCTCGAACCTGCAGTGACAGGCGATCGCTTGCTGGCTTCTCCCAAATAAAAACAAGGGGAAGAGGGTGAACACTTCCAGCACTCGATCACAAACAACCACCGTATATGCACAAATGTATAGTTATATATATCACACCAACGGATATATACACAATATATCTGGCATATAAAACGCTGTCAGGTTGTAGCATGGTTGCATTTGAAATTTTAAAGGATCCTTCTCGCAATCGTCTGAAGTTCGTTATGCTCAATGCCAGTGTGCATTGGTTGATCAAATTTTTTTTGAAAAGCATGCCGCAACTACAATGCTGCTGGCTCTGCTTCCTTTTTGCCGAGCGGCGAGTCAGGCGCCGTAAATTGTGCCGAGCTCACCCAGTCGGTATTCATCAACTGTGCATTGAGCAACATTTGAATTGGCCGCATGTATGGACACATGAACATGCAGACAAAATAAATTTCAAAAACACCTGATCTAGCATTCATCTATCTGTGCAGGAGGCCCGAACGACCTAGGCTCTGTTGGGGTCGTAAAGTTCTCGGAGCCGTCCAACGACCCAGAAAGCACTTCGATCTGGATCTTTGCCGACGAGGCCGTCGCCTGCTGTTGAGGCTCACCCCGAACGGCTTGCACACGCTCTAGGAATCCTGCTGGTGTGAGCGCTGAGGAATCCAGGCGCTGTGCACGTCTCTGATCAAGCGATCTCCGAGCTGGAGCCAGTGACCCTCCCAACCACGAACTTGGTGTAGGTGCAACTCCCGGTTCCGTCAAGGAAGGGAGAACTCCCTCCGGGGGCAAGGGCGCCACTGTCAGATCTGCGTTGCCCACATAGCCAGTAATGGCTGCAAGACCACTTGGCTGAGCACACGCAGGCTGAACAGCTGGTCCCCCTGTGATCGGTGGGAGGACCACCGTCTCCTTCTCATCCTCCGCATTGTGAGCCTGTAATGCCAAGGCTTCCATGGGCACAATAGCTCGATCCTTCTTGAACAGAGGAGACTCGCAGATCAAGTGTAAATTGGCTGCATTGCTCTCCACGGCAACGGCCGAGACGATAGGTCCCGTGTCCTCCTCACGAGCGGCTTCAACATTCACCGTCCAGTGGGCATGGATGCTGGCAAGCTGAGCCAACTGTAGAGCCTGATCAGGCGACTCGACGCGAGCATATTTCGATCGACACCAGTTTGCATTCCTGATCAGGGTTGGCCCTGACACTCTGCTGACCACAAGCCACGACGGAGGGACTGAGCAAGTGCTAGCCGCCACATCAAGGCGATCGCCCGCACTGAGAAATCTAAACTCCAGTCGATCTGCGTCAAGACCGAAGGCATCCTCAGACGACGTCGCCACAATCCGGCATTCGAAATGACACAGCGGGTAATCCGCCGCTACCACAACACCTCCTTCTGAGCAGACGTAGAGCCTGCCACCCACTTCCCATGAGCATGCAACCACTCGCCATCCTTGGAACACTGTCACCACGAACGTGGGGATGAAAGCATTCTCCTGCAGGACGTACATCAGGTGATCTGCCACGTGGTTGATCTGAACGGTCATGTCGCTGTCTGAGCGATAGCCCCTGAGTTCCAAATGAACAAAGAGCTGACCTTCGATCTTCACCTTGACGTCCACCCAAGTGGGAGAGTCGTCCCGCATGAGAGGCCAGCGGAATGGCTGAAAAGCCTCGTGCGAGAGCACCTTGCCAGTGTGTGAGTCCCATTTCCCACATGGCACAGATCCGTATGACGTCATGGATCCGCACAGCACCAGTTTGAAGCCATCTAGGGTCTTGAGCATGAACAGGTTCATGTGATATCCAGTTGAAGGCGACCTCACAAGAGCTCGATCGCTCAAGATGTTGATCCGGGCATTGGCGTTGATCAAGATCTCATCCAGCAGCCACCCTTGATAAGGGGATTGCAGCCTATTGTCACGGCTGTCCAGGACCAGCACTGATCTCTCGTTCTCGCCGGAGCCGACCTGCTGCAAGTGCTCAGGCAAACGAACGTTGATGGCATTGTGAGCGCCCATCTGGTTGAACTTCACCGAACGGCGGCCTGACTTGGCTGCCTTGTCCTGCTGCTCTCTCAAGCGCCGAGCAGCAGGCGTCTCATTCGACCGATCCACAAAGCTGCGAGCAGCCTGTGTCACAGGAGCTGCCTGAGCAGGCTGTGAAGGCTGAGGTTGCTCAGCTTGCGCTGCTCGAGCTGGCTCAAACACACCGCTCCAGGCCTCAGCATGATCAGGTGGCACATCCTGCTCAGGATCCTCCGCCACACGCCACGACCCCATAGTGCCAGCTTCAGAATGTTGATCATCAGAAGCACGAGCAGCTCGGGATCTCCCTTGCAGCATCTTCGCTTGATTCGAAAGAGCACGGGGCATGGCTGGAGGAAACTGGGACATGCCTACCGAAACTAAAGCTGAGTGATCACCCAGGCCCTCTCAGAAACCGAATGGGACAAATTGGATGCCTGGTGATCTCTTGAGCTAGTCACCAAAATGGCATACGGAAAAGAGGTTGATTGATCAATAGCAAATAAAATGACATGATGATCAAAGACAAGAACAGACAAGTAACTCCCCTCTCCTGACCAACCAACCGTTAGATGGGACCATATTCTATCTGGCATTCTTTCTGGCATTGTATCTGACGTATATTCTGCCATTCTGTTTGTTCGGGTCCAGGCGCGCTCCACAGCCTCCTGAGCGCGCGATATGGCTGTCGGGTCCAGGCACCCTGATCTCGCGGCATGGCACTCAGGTCGAGCCGCACTCCACTGCATCCACAGCCGGCGAGGAAGAAGAGAAGGAGAGGAAGGAGAGGAAGGAGAGGAAGGAGAGGAAGGAGAGGAAGGAGAGGAAGGAGAGGAAGGAGAGGAAGAAGAGGAAGGAGTCGCACCTTTGTTAAAATCTAGAAACCTTCACCTGGCAGGTGGGGAAAAAGAACTCAAGATAGAAGTTTTGTTCTGCTTTCAAATGTATTGTTTTGTGGAGGTTTGGGGGTGCAAAAAAATGACATAATGTGTTCAATATTCAAGGCAATTATATGCAGGGGAGGAAAAAACATTTTAAACATCACTCAAGGTGCCAAGTTGGTTTAATATGTTGAATGTATTGCCTTGTAGGGTCGAGGGGCGGGTAAATTTTAGAAATGACTTGAGATGACAATTTTGTTGGTTCAACATATTGTTTTGTAACATTGGAAGCGCAAAAAATCTTGATGACGCGGACTCGACATGTCAATTTACTTCATTTGTTCAACATATTGAAAGGTCGAGGGGGGTATATTTCAAAAATGACTCAAGATGCCAAGTTGGGTCATATGTTGAATGTAGCGGTTTGTACAGGGCAGGAGGAAGGGGAAGAAATCATAACAATGACCCAAAATGCCAACTATGATCACATGTTCAAGGTATTGCAGCGTAGGGTCACGGAATTGTAAATGTCGAAAGCCCATTCTTTGGTGTGTTCGAGGTATTGTTTTTCAGGGGAAGGAGAGGAGTTCAAAATCTAAAGATGACGTGACATTTCTACTTTGTTCATATATTCAACGTATTGGTTTGCAAAGGTAGGGAAAGGACCTGTTAAACATGGCTCGAGATGGCTTGTTCATGCTGGACGATGTTGAACGTTGTGTTTTGTAGGGGCCAGAATGTATATATATTGCTTGGTTGGGTCCAGGGGGGATAAATTTCAAAAAAAGACTCCACATGTCAACTTTCTTCATACGTTGAACGTATTGCATTGTAGGGTCGACGAGTTGCAAATTTCAATCATGATTCAAGATGCCAACTTTCTTCATCTGTTCAACGTATTGTCTTGTTGTAGGGGAAGGAAAAGACATTTCAAACATGACTCAAGATGCCAAGTTGGGTCATATGTTGAACATAGTGTTTTGTGTGGAGAAGGGACTAAATCTATAATTTAATAATGACTAGCAGAATGACTCGACAGGTCAACTTGCTTCATATGTTGAACGTGTTGTGTTGTAGGGCCGAGGGAGGTAGATAACAGGGTTGTCCAAATGACCCTCTTGAAAATCAAATGATGAAACCAAATTCTGAGTCCCACAAACAAAATCAAACAAACAAATGATGGCAATCAGCTGGATTTCTTTTTCGCACACAGATCGGACTCCCCCTATTAACTATTGAGTTTTTGTTAGTTCGATCACCAAAGGGTGCTTTACAAAGATGAAGGCTTGGCTGGAGTGACAAGTTAACTGGATTTCCTCGAGATGAAACTCTATTTGCTGTAGTATTTTTGTTGAGTGAGTAAATTATGTTTTATTTGCATCGGATTGATATCAGAGAGAATAGTTTAGCCTGGTTTTCATTTGTTTTGGGCCTTATTGAAATCAAATAATTTATGCGCTCCGGAGTGCGCAATTTATTTTAAACAATAGTCAAAACCATTGAATACCAGGCCACGCTATCAACTCAAATATATTATACCTCATGGAACCCTCATGGAATCCATGAAACTTCCTGTATCTTTCGATTTGTTAAACAACAGTTAAACTAAATCACGCGCTCCACAGCGCGCAATTCATTCAAATAAAGTTCAAAGCCACTTAGTACCAGCCTAAACCATTGTGGACATGAAGCCTACCTACTTTATCCAACAAACATATTAAAATAAATTACGCGCTCCGGAGCGCATAATTCACCATATCAAGTTCAAAGTCATTTGGTACCAGCCTAAACTATTGTCTTGTTGCGCAATTCTTCTTGAAGGCGGAACGGCGCGAACCCCATTGTTGAGTGATTCTTCTAGAACAGGGATTGGCCCGAACCCCACTGTTGAGTGATTCTTCTTGAACGGGGATTGAGCCGAACCCCACTGTTGAGTGATTCTTCTTGAACGGCGATTGGCCGAACCCTACTATTGAAGATTCTTCTTGAACGGGGATGGCCGAACCCCATTGTTTACTGGTTCTTCTTGAACGGGATTGGTCTGAACCCCACTGTTGAGTGATTCTTCTTGAACGGGGATTGGCCGAACCCCACTGTTGAGTGATTCTTCTTGAACGGGGATTGGCCCGAACCCCACTGTTGAGTGATTCTTCTTGAACTTGCCGAACGTTGGGGATTGGCCGAACCCCACTGTTGAGTGATTCTTCTTGAATCGGGGATTTTGCCGACCCCACTGTTGAACGAACCCCACTGTTGGTGATTCTTCTTGAACGGGGATTGGCCGAACCCCCCGTTGAGGGATACTTCTTGAACGGGGATTGGCCGAACCCCATTGTTGAGTGGCTCTTCTTGAACGGGGATTGGCCCGAACCCCACTGTTGAGTGATTCTTCTTGAACGGGGATTGGCCCGAACCCCACTGTTGAGTGATTCTTCTTGAACGGTGATTGGCCCGAACCCCACTGTTGAGTGATTCTTCTTGAACGGGGATTGGCCCGAACCCCACTGTTGAGTGATTCTTCTTGAACGGGGATTGGCCCGAACCCCACTGTTGAGTGATTCTTCTTGAACGGGGATTGGCCCGAACCCCACTGTTGAGTGATTCTTCTTGAACGGGATTGGCCCGAACCCCACTGTTGAGTGATTCTTCTTGAACGGGGATTGGCCGAACCCCATTGTTGAGTGATACTTCTTGAACTGGGATTGGCCCGAACCCCACTGTTGAGTGATTCTTCTTGAACGGGGATTGGCCCGAACCCCACTGTTGAGTGATTCTTCTTTGGCCCGAACCCCACTGTTGAGTGATTCTTCTTGAACGGGGATTGGCCCGAACCCCACTATTGAGTGATTCTTCTTGAATTGAACGGTGATTGGCCCGAACCCCACTGTTGAGTGATTCTTCTTGAACGGGGATTGGCCCGAACCCCACTGTTGAGTGATTCTTCTTGAACGGGGATTGGCCCGAACCCCACTGTTGAGTGATTCTTCTTGAACGGGGATTGGCCCGAACCCCACTGTTGAGTGATTCTTCTTGAACGGGCATCCTAGGCAATGAGTGAAATCTACTCAATTAGGTAGTAGGGAAAAACTTAACCCCCTTGTTGAGTGATTCGCGTCGAACGGGTCAACAAGGGAGTGAGGAAAAACCTAACTCCCTTGTTGAGTAATTCTTGTTGAATAGGTGACATCAATTGGAACACAAAGGGCCCAACAAGGGAGTGAGATAAAACGTAACTACCCTCTTGAGTGATTCAACTTGAATCACTCAACAAGGGAGTTAGGTTTTTCCTAACTCCCTTATTGAGTGGATTTGTGTTTTGCCAAGATTCCACCGCCAATCGAAGCTGATGGCTGATCCAATCCAGCTGCGGAATCATGTGGGGACAATTCCTCCCCTAAATGCAAAACATCACCATCAGCGCCAAACAGGCAATAGAAGGGAGTGGAGATGGAAGAAAATGGCGAGTCCATGTAACCACACTTAATCGTGACATTATAGTGTCTCCATTTCCCACCAACAAAAAATGATAAACAATTTGAAAAAACATACTTAGACAAGTAGATTACTGCTTTCATAAAAGTGAGCATGTACATGCCCACAGTAATGGTAGCATCAAGCTGCGGAATGAATCTGAATCTGAACATATCTGAGCCCAAGGGCCCCAACAAAGATGTTGGTATATGGAGTCCGTAGCCTGATGTTAAATGGTTTTGAATGCCATTTAAAGTAAATTACACCTTCAGTATTTGAATGTGTTGAACAAAGTACGTTTCATTTAGTTACATGGGATCAACATGCGAGACAATAGTTTAGGCTTGTAATAAACGGCATTGAACTTTATTTGAACAAATTACGCGCTCCGGAGCGCATATTGATTACGCGCTCCGGAGCTCGTAATTGACTTTAGTATT
Organism: Cladocopium goreaui; assembly: GCA_947184155.2. Lineage (NCBI taxonomy): Eukaryota > Dinophyceae > Suessiales > Symbiodiniaceae > Cladocopium > Cladocopium goreaui. Next base: position 469,190 of record CAMXCT020001613.1, on the reverse strand, counting down.
TAAATGTATTGAATAAAGTACATGTTTCTTACATTGGGTCCAATAATATAGGCCCTACAGGCTGGTACTAAATGGCTTTGAACTTTATTTGAACAAATTACGCGCTCCGGAGCGCGTAATTATTACGCGCTCCGGAGCGTGTAATTGACTTCATGTATTGAATAAATAGTACATTTTTCTTACAGTGGGTCAATATACGAAACAATACTATAGGCTGGTACTAAATGGCTTTGAAATGCTTTGAACAAATTACGCGCTCCAGAGCGCGTAATAATTACGCGCTCCGGAGCGCGTAATTGACTTCAGTAGTTACATGTGTTGAAAAAAGTGCGTTTCATTTCATTACATGGGATCAGCATACGAGACAATAGCTTAGTCTGGTACTAAATGCCTTTGAACTTTATTTGAATGGATTACGCGCTCCGGAGCGCGTAATTGACTTCAGTATTTACATGTGTTGAAGAAAGTACGTTTCATTTTATTACATGGGATCACCAATACGAGACAATAGTCTAGGCTGGTACTAAATGGCTTTGAACTTTGTTTGAATGGATTACGCGCTCCGGAGCGCGTAATTATTTACGCGCTCCGGAGCGCGTAATTGACTTCAGTATTATGTAAATTTGTTGAAGAAAGTGCGTTTCATTTAATTACATGGGATGACCATACGAGACAATATAGTTTAGGCTGCTACTAAATGGCTTCGATCTTGATTTGAATGGATTACGCACTCCGGAGCGCGTCATTATTACGCGCTCCGGAGCGCGTAATTGACTTCAGTAGTTACATGTGTTGAAAAAAGTGCGTTTCATTTAATTACATGGGATCAGCATACGAGACAATAGCTTAGGCTGGTACTAAATGGTTTTGAACTTTATTTGAATGGATTACGCGCTCCGGAGCGCGTCATTGTTACGCGCTCCGGAGCGCGTCATTATTACGCGCTCTGGAGCGCGTAATTGACTTCAGTATTTACATGTGTTGAAAAAAGTGCGTTTCATTGGGTCACTATACAAGACAATAGTTTAGGCTGCTACAGAAAAAATGACCTAAATTCCAACAGTTAAAAGTGATTTTCCGAATGATGTCAAATGGAGCTTTTGGACGACCCTGGATAAAACATGGCTCAAGATAAATCAAAATGACAAGTTTGGGGTTGGTCGGACATGGTCGGAGTAAAACGACACAAAAGAAATCTGGAGTTACTTTCTAAACTCCTGTTCGGAACCCTGCGGCGTCTTCGGGCGTCTTCGGCGTCTTCTTCGTCTTCGGGCGTCTTCGGCGTCTTCGGGCGTCTTCGGCGTCTTCGGGCGTCTTCGGCGTCTTCAGGCGTCTTCCGGCGTCTTCGGTGTCTGCGGGCGTCTTCGGCGTCTTCGGGCGTCTTCGGTGTCTTCGGCGTCTTCGGGCGCCTTCGGCGTCTTCAGGAGTCTTCGGGCGTCTTCGGCGTCTTCGGGCGTCTTCGGCGTCTTCGGGCGTCTTCGGCGTCTTCGGCGTCTTCGGCGTCTTCGGGTGTCTTCGGCGTCTTCGGGCGTCTTCGGGCATTTTCGGCGTCTTCGGCGTCTTCGGGCGTCTTCGGCGTCTTCGGGCGTCTTCGGGCGTCTGCGGCGTCTTCGGCCCGAAGTTGGGGCACCTCTACTGCCATCAATGATTTTTTATGGGAAACCTCACTATTTCTATGGCCATGTTCCATAGCTATGGTCATACATTCAGAATCGAGAATGACTCCGTGATGGGTTGTTCAAAACCCCCTCAGAATGATCAGCAAGGGCCACTGCACCTTGTTGTCCCAGATTTCCACTTTCTTCCGAAGACCTTCGGCCAGCTCGTAGTCATCCTCTGCGGATCAACACCCTTTCGCCCAAGATCCCGCAAGTGTTTCAGGGATCTTTCAGGATAAAAAATGACATGGGAACCAAAGTTGGTCATTTTTACTCTCAAGTCATCCTGTTTTGGGATGTTTTCTGTCATTTTCTGTCATTTTGTTGTTGCTGAAACCATCAGAACCAGAGTCTCCCCACGTTCTTGGGATCGGTGCGGATGACAAAACGCTGGTTGCAATGGGCCGAACCTCACCGGGCTACCACGGGACCACGTGGAACTCTGAAGGTGCATTCCAGTGGGCAAAAGCCACCGGATAACCCGGTTGTGTATGGGTTACATGGGGTGTAGGTAAGCACCTATTTATCACCTTAGATCACATGGATCGTGAGCAAGCACCTGTTTCTTGGAGGCCGAAAAGGAGCTTTGATGTGATTCAAAGCCAAATGTCGCACCTGGTAGACACCCCAAGATATCATGTAAGAAGGAACCCCGAAATTGCCACAAATCTGCCCGAAGAGCCATTTCTCTGGTGTTTCCTTCAGGTTTCAGGTACCCTCCAGAACCAACCTGCGTTGCAGATCCTCCACTTTCGTAGGGGTCCAACACAAGGCCCACCTGCCGATCCCAGCCATCTCACCGTAACGTGCCCTGGGTTCCGTCACCGTTGGCGGATCTTGCGGGATGCACAATGTTGCCTTGGTGCTGTCAGGCGGTCGAAACCAGTTGCGATTCATTCGGAAAAATCTACAGGAACCCAGGCTACCATGAAATACTTCCGGACTGCAGATTTTGCATACAATCCTGGGATTTGTTGAAGGGTAAATTCATCATCTCTTCTAGGGTGCTTTCTGGCGCGAAAACCTGGACTCAAAGGCTTCACTTCTCAAAGCTGCGGACCTATCGAACAGCGGATTGCAAGGGACTCAGCCAGTTGGCTCTCGAGTCCCAAAGGACACTGAGCTGACCAAATCTGAGGGCATGCCCTACCCTGTCCCATCTACCATCCGCTCTTGCCGAGCCGCCACAGTTCATGGCAAACTCGTAGAGTGGAGTGGTGAAGTACATCCCCACCTTCTTCTTGTCCGCCTAAGGCGGGGTTGCCCAGCTTGGTCATCCCCCTTGGAACCCACCAAGACTCTACAGGCATTCTATGATTTCTATGGAAATCCTCTAGTTCACCAGAGATGAAAAACTGGTTCTGATAGTTTTTGCATGTTTTTGCATGTTGCTGTTTCAATGGGCTTCAGCCTGGCTTCACCTTTATAAAAACCCTCCTCTTGGACCCCACATCACCCGGCTGAGGCGCATTGTAACGAGTTCCTTGGCGGATGTAATGCTGACACCTCATGGGCGAGGCCATGGACTGGCACACCCCATGGTTGATCATGGAAAATCACCATGGGATCCCCTGAAATCTGCCATGGTAATATCCATATCAACCATCCAATCATCATTTATATCCCATTTCCCATGGAAAACCACGTATCAACCATCCATATGTATCCACCCACTAGGTCCCACTCCTCAAACATTGCACCGTGAAGGGCATCTCAAAGCGAATCAAGAGGACCTCCCAAGAGGAGCAGCCCAGCAGGCCCAGCAGGAAGGGGGGTCAAAGGAACCTCAACCAACCAAACATGGAGACGATTGACCCACCATTTTGGCATGTCAACCAACAAAATCAACAAAGATAGGAATTTGAAGGTCAAACAGCAGGAATTCTTCAACCAAAAAGAAGGCCTTTGACATTAAAATCGGTGATCATACGAATCAAAGCCCGTAGAAAACTGCCAGAAATACCCTCTGGTAATTTAACATAGCTATGGAAAGTCACCATTTTTCATGGGAAAATCCACTATTTCTATGGCCATTTTTAATAGCTATGTTAGTCATTACCAGAGGGTATCCAAAAATGGTTAAACTGCAGCCTGAGTGAACGGTGACATCCCGGACTTGGCTCTTGGCTCTTCACCTCCAAAGATCCCAACCGTCTCAGACCCCAACTCCTTTGCTGAGATTCTTGGTGCGTTGCTTGCCAAAGTGATGCTCAAAGCCCCTCCTCAGCGCAGGTCAGTGGGAACCAGTTGATGAATTGTGTTTTATCCAAAAAAACACATCTTATCCCTGAGACCAAACCCAAATCTGGTGAGTATCATCAAGAAACACCAAAAATTACCCAAGTTCCAACCAATTTCGGACTCAAACATCCGTATCGTATTGGTTTCCCCCCTTGCATGTTGAGAGCTTCTCCAGCAAACCGTTGCATGACCCCTTTCAGTTTCGCCTACGCTGGAAGGCATCGAGAGATCCCTTGGAAGGAGCCCATTCCTGGCACTGCCGGCAATATTTTCCACTGCTCGCAATGAATCTGTTGGGGTTCAGGACTTATGTGGTGGATCTCGGGTTGTTTATTGTTGGGATTAAATACACCCATCAACACCTGAACCCCTCGCAATAGAACAAGTGACTCATGGAATCAATCATGGGCCCGCTTTTGGTCGACAGTTGGGTTGGATAGATTGGATTACAGGCTACACTCCCTTTGACAAAAAACTTTCTATACGCTGTAAATGGTATGCGAATTGGATCTGCGAATGTGGGCCCCCAGAAACTCTACCAAAGGGCATGAGCCACCCCAATGGTTCAGCATCATAGCAGGCTTGATTGGTTCAGTCTTGAGGATCTCAATGACTTCCCTCAACAACCAAATTCCCTAGGATTTCTTGTGGGTTTCGCTTTCAAGAAACTGGTAAGGGTCAAACTTGGGTAGTGATAGCAGGGGGTTCTAAAGGTCAGAACTTCAGTCACAAGCACCAGCCAAGATTATAACGGCTACTACTGACCACGACCGGAATTCGGTGATTTTAATCTATTTTGGACCAGAATCTTGTGGCATACCTTCCTTGATGCCTTCCGGGTCACAGCAGATGGGTATAGTGTGGGTTGGTCACAACCTGTTTGACCATACGAATGAGAACGAAGATCCAGTTATCCAGTTTTACCAGCTACCTTGCCAGGAAAGCCCGGTTTTTACCAATGGCGTTTGATCCCAAAAATCCAAAAATCCGCCGAGAAATTCAGACAGCACCTGCGGATAGTAGAAGGAGTCCGCGCAAGCGGCCTTAAGGCTGATGTCCTGTAAAGGCGATGGAAGGCCAAGTTGTTGGGCGCTTGGAAGGTCCAACTACTCAACAAATTGGAGGAGATCAACCGGAAATATGACAAACATTGACAAACTACGAAGCCCATCCCAAGCAATTTTTGTAGTTCCACATTCCAGGTTGCTGCCCTTGAAAAAGGGAGCTGTAAGCCTAACTGAAGAGCTGCTGCTGGGTCCCAGTCATGATCCAGTCACGGCTGGAGAAACCGAAAACATTTCGGAGTCACAGTTCGGAAGGCACTGACTGAATGACCTCACCATCTTAAATATATTTAAATATGCTTCAAAAACTCAGTACAATGTTTTTTTACATCCAAAAAATAGTTGCTATATAGTCAGCTGCTTGTGAAAACATCTCATATCATAGTTCAAATCCCTTATATTTCTCTTGATGAATTCCCTTATGTTTGTTACTTAAATCCTTTTTTTTTGGTTGAATCCCCTATGTTGATGGAATCCCATCCCCATCCCCGTCCTTTGTCATCCTGGGCCAGCAGCTGCGACGGTCACGGCTTGGCCGTTGTCCCAACCGGATGTTTCAGCACCAAGCGATCTCGGAAATTGGTTCTCAGTTTCTACCCAAAATCGCTGATGAATGGGATATGCCTGGTTTCAAGTGGGCTCAACTGGGTTGTATCACGAAGCAGGGTCACCAAGGTTGTAGATATGGGTTGTATCATGTTGTATCAATGTTTTGCGTGACCTGCCGTGGCTGAAACTTCGATCTACGCAAGGAAATTCAGCAAGATCGTTGACATGAAAGAATGAAAGTGGTGGCAAGTTGCTGGCTTTGTCCAAAAAGTGAGTTCACCCGCCACAACTATCCATATTGCATTGAAATTGCCATTAGTATGGAATGTCTTTGTCTGGCAGCTCATAGGGTAATTTTCGCGCTTGCTATCTTGACGGTATCTCTAGATGGAAAGCTGAAACCATGCAGGATGGCAGTCTCGAAGCCAACAAAAGTGGCGGCGGCACCCGAGTGCACCATTTCATGGTCTTCAAACTTCATGTTGAAACCATCCAGAGAATGGAGGCTACGGTACGTAAACTAACATCAACTGTTTGAGCGACTCAAAAGATCTGATTGTCAACCATCAAAAGTGTTCAAAATCTTTTGTCCATGGCACCATGGTCCGTTTTTCTTGCGGGTGCTGATCGCATGGAATGGGGAAGGGCGGGAAGGGAACGATTACTAGTGCTCACCCTCTGGGGGACATTCCCTACTTAGCACCAGCAAGGTTTTTGGGACAATCTCCATCTAGAGCACGAGGTTTGAATGCCGCAAGTGGCCATCACCCACCGAACTGCGTTTTTCATGTCACCGATTTGGTTTCTAAAAGTCACCAAAGCACTAACCTGATGACCTCTGCGTATTGTAAGCATTTTTCGTCCCCTTACTGTCCCACATGGCCATGGGTCAAAACATGTCAAAATCTACGGTACCATTTTGTGGATGATTTCCCCCCATTACAGCCTCGCGCGAACGCAAAACAGCGAAACATTTCTCGGTTCCGACATGGAAGCTGTAGTGCATGGCAAGGGTGACACCGGTCCATAATACCTGCCAACAGCCGCATCCCTCAATTCGATTCAACTCAACCTTGCATCGCGCAGAGCTTCTTCTTCTTGCAGAAGCCTTTGACGCCTGAAGAAGAAACCCGCAACACCACCTATTAGGGCCAAGATGAGCAAGATCAAGATCACAGTCCCAGCACCCATTCCTCCTTCGTTGGGAGCTCCTTCGTTGGGAGCTGGTGTGGGTGCAGCTGTTGGCGCTGGTGTTGGCGCAGGTGTTGGTGGAATTGGTTCCGGGGTTGTGGACGAAGTTGTGGTTGTGGTTGTGGTTGTGGACGAAGTTGTGGTTGGTGGGTGCACCACCTTGACACTTTCCCAGTCTGCATCCCAGATAATAGGATCTTGAGGAGCCCTGGGCTCACGAGTGGTACTCATGCCAAAGCATTCCCCTGAGTGAACTTGATCTTTGCGGTGCACACGCGAAACCCCCCGCCCAAGTCAACACTTTCCATATATCTGAACTTGGCCTCTCCCATTTCATGGATTTTGCCATCTTCTGGGGTGTAAGTGCTGTAAACATACAGCGCCATCTTCATGCCATGTTTCTTCCAGGTGCGGTCCAAGTTTTGCACTCCAAAATCCCCAATGCATGCATTTGGGAATTCTTCTGCATTTCTTTGGCACTTCAGAGGGATTTCATCCTCGGAGAACCGAAACTTCTCGGGATCGAGCTGGAAGTCGGCGCGGGCGGAATCTGGGGGTGTAACGTTCACCTCCTTCACCCCCTGGTGAGCCACAACGCTCATAGGACTCAAGGCGTACAGCGTTTTCTGTGGCAAATCCCAGTTGCTGCTCCAAGCATGTTGAGCACAAGGAACCCCAGAAACATGCTTTCCACTTTGGGACGCGGAAATGAGGAAGGGTAGTTAACGAACACGTTGAGATTCAATGGTATATGTTTGAACCAACTGCGGTGTGACAAACATGATTCGCGACTGCACAATCTCATTGAGCGCAACATGACTTGCAATCTGAGTACACTACAACTCAAGATTTTTCTCCGCACTATCCCAACGATTCGGATCGATGACACCATTCCTTGGTATTGTTCACGCGGACAACCATTTCGTTACAGACCCAAATCAAGGACACTGAAATTCAAAATATTTATATGTATATATATATGCAAATCTATATTTATAAGTTAGAAGGCACCTTGCCCATCTTCCCCTTACCAAAGCGCGCCAAGTTCTGAAAAAGCGCAACGCTGGATGCGGTTTAAAAAACCCGCTGCCGCCAGCATCGCAGTGAAGGATGCTAAAGGGCCCCAACGAACGAAAAAGTCCAGTGGAAATATGTGGGAACTTGGGATCTCTATGTGGGTTTGTCTGAAAATAGTGTACCCCATTGTACCCAATGGTTTTCATGACCATTATCCCTACTAAATGGCTATAATTGGGGGTATACCCCATTTTCAGACATGTTGTTCATGTTGTCCACCAAGTCTATGGGTTTTGGAAAGAGGCACTTACCCCAGAGCCAGCTTTTTGACCAAACTTCCAGCTTTTTCAACCTTCAGATTCATGACTTGCATTGACTGAGCACTACACATTCCAAAAAAATGTCTAGAACTGGATTGCCCCACCTTTTTGATGATTTTTGGCCAGCATACAACCAGACATCCAAATCCCCAGCCGCTTATTTTTGTCCTTTCAAACGCATGGAGCTGTTACGGAGATCATTGCCCCGTCTCAAAAGCGTCCAAAGACGTCTCCCACGGACCTGAGAAAAAATGTCTGACTGCAACAGATGGGTCAAAGTGCTAGGAAATCCTATCCCAATGTCACATTGCTGTGGCTAAAAATCAGGATACGCATTAAAAAATGGTAGTTTTCAAGGGGAAAGGGATGATTAATCATCAAATATTTGAAATACCCTATTTTCAGACAGACGCACAGTTGACATTCACACATGAAATCTGCAAAACAAAACCTTGGCAGTTCATGTTTGGATTCCAAATGTTCAACCAGAATCTTGGCAAGTTCGCAACCCTTCTATCCATTTCTCATCCATTTTCCATCCATTTCACCCAACCTCCACGTATTTCCAACACGTTCTCCCCGGCTTGGAATCACGGCATCACCTTTCAACCCCACCCCCGCACCCAGGGGTCCCAGGGGTCCGGGCGCCACCAGCATGTTGTCCTCCACCTGACTCCCTCCACGTACTTCACCAAAGACCTCCAGCACCAGCAGGTCCTCAGCGGGTTGAATCATATCGGGGCAGTTGAAACCACGGACCGTTTAAAACGGTTGAAATAACAACGATAAGAATTTATCAGTGTTTTTTTCCATCAATAATACGTGATCATAACACCGATAATATACGATAATGTTGCGGCAAGACCCTGAGGTTTGCCGGGCTCGCAACGAGCGTCCGGGCAAGCAAAGATGACGAGGATGACGATGATGATGATGATGATGACGACGACGACGACGATGATGATGATGATTTTGATATCTTCTTGAAACCTTATATATAAGAAACCATAATGACTGTATGGTCAATTGTTCCATGGGGCCGGCGGATTTTGATATATTCTTGAAACCCTAAAAGAAACCCTCATCACTGTATGGTTAATTCCATAGGATATGTAGAAGCAACATGTTCTGGTTAACACCCTAGCAACATAATTGAACATAAAATCCTTCCCGTTGTTTGACGTCGTACGGAATTCCGTGGTATTTACGCTATTCTGGGTTTGGGCAAACCTCGGGGTCTGTGTGTAATATTGTGAAGTGTTTAACAAGAAATGTAAAACCTTGGTTCTGCAGTATCTCTTCAGGGGCCAAATATATGGCTGATTTCGAATCAACATGGATGTCGAATCAGCATGGACGTAACTCACCTGAACCCTCCGTTTTTTGGGCAGGGCAAAAGGTGAAGAAAAAATCAGGTGGTGAAAAACCCACTGTCCAACTTGGAACGCCGGTCAACCTATGTCAACCTCATCCGTTGGGTCCGTTGGGGACATCAGAAGATCGGTTTTCTTCATCTGCACCAGGGCCTAGTTCCATGGTACCTCTGGGCTCTCCGGACCCCATCCTCCTGTCGCTCCAGTTGCAGGTTTTGCCTCCGGCCGGGGATGGGGATCACCCTGAGACCCTCGACGAAACACCGGTCCTTCCCTCTGCAATTGCTTGTTGCAGTAGAATCAGTAGAATCAAAATAGACAAAATTGTTTCCCCATGGTTCCCTCCTATACAGGGTCTTACATCTCTATCTGAAGGGGCTTCCCTTTTCTATCTATCCAAGTGGGTTTGGGTACTCAAGGCGGGGAGCGCAGATTCTGCTCATGCTCAGTATCAAGGATCCAACTTTCCGGATAATTTTGACTCAAAGCCACAGAGGCAACCACTACTCTAAAGGATCCATATGCAATCGCACATCTTCCCCACCTTGCCTGATGACAAATTCGCTCATGGCACCCACCGTCTGGTCCTGTCAAGAGTTCAAAAATCCAAAGCCAGGTTCATGTTGTCCGAAACTAGTTCATTTAGGAAATTGGATAACTCCCCCATTCTTGCATAGCAGCTCCCTAGGAAAAAAAAACGAACAGTTAAATCCTCCTAGGACAGTGATACATAGATTTTCCCAAAAAAATCTCAGAGCAGGCTCTCTAAAGGTACCCTCTGGTAAACTAACATAGCCATGGAAAATGGCCATTTATAGTGAGTAAAAATGGTGATTTTCCATAGTTTTTTGCTGGTTTACCAGAGGGTACTCCACCCCACTTCCACCAAAAAATGGGGCGAAATGGGATTCACTCCAGCGTGACGTGGATGTGGAGATCATCATCGGCACCGGGTTTCAGCTTCTCCTGACGAAGGACAGCTCGAAACTGGGTGGGTTGGTCCAGAAATGGCGCCTTTGCCCGGCAAAAAATGGTGGTTTTACCACGAGAAATTGGGGATGGAACTTGAAAAACATGAGATACGTGGGGATATATGATATATTCGGATATTTGATGGAAACATATGGGATAACATGGGATAGATATGAAAAAATACGTATTACATCTTATTACCTCATCCAAAAATTGGTGAAGTACCCCCAATTCATGGCATTGTTTCTGTTTGGATCACGGGATTGATGAGCATCAGCCAGCTGGGATGTTAGCATCAGCCAAGGGATAGTCCTGACTCTCGTTAGTTACACTACCCGAAACCTTGGACCCCTGATACGGATCGAGGCACCCAAAAACGAGTCAGGGATCAACTCAGTGCCTACCAGGATTCCATGGTGGCGCCTCCCAATAACCTTCAGCCCAGTGGTCGAAGAGCATTCCACCCACATTGCGTTGGATCTTGCATTTGGCCATGCGATCCAACCCTAAACCTCAGTCTGAATCGTGGCATCATTCTAGTACAAAAGTCCATCAATCAAGTGGACCCAAAGTCTTATAAAGTCCCAATGATCTTGATTGGAAAGTCCCAGAATGATCAATTGGGACTTTCCAATCTGGCATGCATAGTATCTTATAAAGCCCCTATCAAGATCCATGCAAAATTGCAAGACCCATTCCACTTGAGGCCGCTGACAGAGCGTCACAGCGCGGCCCCGATGTGCCTGGTGTCAAAGCTCCACTGGAACACACCATCCTCCGGACTTGGTCAATCAACATTGTCCCGGCTTAGAACCGGATGTGACAGGACGGGCCTTGGGTCCCAAAGTCGGAAGCCTAGTTGCCGATTTTGGGGAGATGAGAAGCTGACCGGTTCTGAGTGACCCAAGGGTCTATGGTTGAATCCAACTCCTGGAGATGACCCATTGTATATTGATGGAAATTTGAGTTACCACCATTATTGCCATGAAATATCATGACATATCATCCCATTAACCATTATTGACCATGATTAACCATTGTAATCAATCCATTATTCATCAGTATTAACCATCATTAGATCATTCATCATATTCATCATTATCTCCCGCTTCATCATATCCCATTTTAATACCTCACATGTGTATTAATCACCATGAACCACCTCATCATTATATCTCAATTCATGTCCCATTTTAGATCTCAAACGCTTATTATTAACCACCATTTTCCCACCATTAACCCACCATTTTTCCACCATTTTCCCACCATTTTCCCACCATTTTCCCACCATTTGTTGATTTCTTAACCCTAAACCCCACCCGGACTCCACCCGTCCCGCCTGGCAGACGAAGTCCCCGGCCGCAGAGGCCACCACCAGGGCCGTCAGCTCGGCGCCGTCCAAGACGTGGTCGCAGAGCCGCTGCTCCGGGCGCAACGCCTGGCGATGGCGCGGCGTTGGGGTGCGGCGTTGAGGTTGATAGCAATGGCAGCTATGGGGATTGGCTGATATAGACCATCAATGTTCATAGAAATGTTCATAGATATGTTCATATGTTCATAGATATGTTCATAGATATGTTCATAGATATGTTCATAGATATGTTCATAGATATGTTCATAGATATGTTCATAGATATGTTCATAGATATGTTCATAGATATGTTCATAGATATGTTCATAGAAATGTTCATAGATATGTTCATAGATATGTTCATAGAAATGTTCATAGAAATGTTCATAGAAATGTTCATAGATATGTTCATAGATATGTTCATAGATATGTTCATAGATATGTTCATAGATATGTTCATAGATATGTTCATAGAAATGTTCATAGATATGTTCATAGATATGTTCATAGATATGTTCATAGATATGTTCATAGATATGTTCATAGATATGTTCATAGAAATGTTCATAGATATGTTCATAGATATGTTCATAGATATGTTCATAGATATGTTCATAGATATGTTCATAGATATGTTCATAGATATGTTCATAGATATGTTCATAGATATGTTCATAGATATGTTCATAGATATGTTCATAGATATGTTCATAGATATGTTCATAGATATGTTCATAGATATGTTCATAGATATGTTCATAGATATGTTCATAGATGTTCATAGATATGTTCATAGATATGTTCATAGATATGTTCATAGATATGTTCATAGATATGTTCATAGATATGTTCATAGATATGTTCATATGTTCATAGATATGTTCATAGATATGTTCATAGATATGTTCATAGATATGTTCATATGAGATATGTTCATAGATATGTTCATAGATATGTTCATAGATATGTTCATAGATATGTTCATAGATATGTTCATAGATATGTTCATAGAAATGTTCATAGATATGTTCATAGATATGTTCATAGATATGTTCATAGATATGTTCATAGAAATGTTCATAGATATGTTCATAGATATGTTCATAGATATGTTCATAGATATGTTCATAGATATGTTCATAGATATGTTCATAGAAATGTTCATAGATATGTTCATAGATATGTTCATAGATATGTTCATAGATATGTTCATAGATATGTTCATAGATATGTTCATAGATATGTTCATAGATATGTTCATAGATATGTTCATAGATATGTTCATAGATATGTTCATAGATATGTTCATAGATATGTTCATAGATATGTTCATAGATATGTTCATAGAAATGTTCATAGATATGTTCATAGATATGTTCATAGATATGTTCATAGATATGTTCATAGATATGTTCATAGATATGTTCATAGATATGTTCATAGATATGTTCATAGATATGTTCATAGATATGTTCATAGATATGTTCATAGATATGTTCATAGAAATGTTCATAGATATGTTCATAGATATGTTCATAGATATGTTCATAGAAATGTTCATAGATATGTTCATAGATATGTTCATAGATATGTTCATAGATATGTTCATAGATATGTTCATAGATATGTTCATAGATATGTTCATAGAAATGTTCATAGATATGTTCATAGATATGTTCATAGATATGTTCATAGATATGTTCATATGTTCATAGATATGTTCATATGTTCATATGTTCATAGATATGTTCATATGTTCATATGTTCATAGATATGTTCATAGATATGTTCATAGATATGTTCATAGAATGTTCATAGATATGTTCATAGATATGTTCATATGTTCATATGTTCATATGTTCATAGATATGTTCATAGATATGTTCATAGATATGTTCATAGATATGTTCATAGATATGTTCATAGATATGTTCATAGATATGTTCATAGATATGTTCATAGATATGTTCATATGTTCATAGATATGTTCATAGATATGTTCATAGATATGTTCATAGATATGTTCATAGAAATGTTCATAGATATGTTCATAGATATGTTCATAGATATGTTCATAGATATGTTCATAGATATGTTCATAGATATGTTCATAGATATGTTCATAGATATGTTCATAGATATGTTCATAGATATGTTCATAGATATGTTCATAGATATGTTCATAGAAATGTTCATAGATATGTTCATAGATATGTTCATAGAAATGTTCATAGAAATGTTCATAGAAATGTTCATAGATATGTTCATAGATATGTTCATAGATATGTTCATAGATATGTTCATAGAAATGTTCATAGATATGTTCATAGATATGTTCATAGATATGTTCATAGAAATGTTCATATGTTCATATGTTCATAGATATGTTCATAGATATGTTCATAGATATGTTCATAGATATGTTCATAGATATGTTCATAGATATGTTCATAGATATGTTCATAGATATGTTCATAGATATGTTCATAGATATGTTCATAGATATGTTCATAGATATGTTCATAGAAATGTTCATAGATATGTTCATAGATATGTTCATAGATATGTTCATAGATATGTTCATAGATATGTTCATAGAAATGTTCATAGATATGTTCATAGATATGTTCATAGATATGTTCATAGATATGTTCATAGAAATGTTCATAGATATGTTCATAGATATGTTCATAGATATGTTCATAGATATGTTCATAGATATGTTCATAGATATGTTCATAGAAATGTTCATAGATATGTTCATAGATATGTTCATAGATATGTTCATAGATATGTTCATAGATATGTTCATAGATATGTTCATAGATATGTTCATAGATATGTTCATAGATATGTTCATAGAAATGTTCATAGATATGTTCATAGATATGTTCATAGATATGTTCATAGATATGTTCATAGAAATGTTCATAGATATGTTCATAGATATGTTCGTAGAAATGTTCATAGAAATGTTCATAGAAATGTTCATAGATATGCTGATATTTATCTGTGTTTGTCTTTTTTCAGGGACCAAGGATTGTTTTTTCATCTTTCTTCACATTCATCAACGCCCTTGTGGATGTTTCAAGCACCTCAGTGTCAGTGGCCAAGCGGTACTCGGTGTAGGCTTCAGGCACCACGAGCTTGACCAGCTCACGTGCAAGCCTCGGCTGCACCACGTGCCGGGTCAGGTGCCTATCCAACAACTGTGAACAAAAATGTTTGGGTGATAAAACCCACCAACAGCAAAATCCAAGGGCGGAAAATATCATTCAAAATCCAAGGGCGGTGATCATGGTCATGATTCGAATGCATAACGACATGCCAGTGCTCCATGGTTCCTTCACCGGTGCAAAAGCTTTGAATGAACTCGTCTTTCGGCTGACCCGGGAATATATTGCTGCCATATGTCGCCAATACGTGGCTATATCATCGTAACATACAGGGTTGGGTATAGTGACCAGGTTTGTGGTTTCAACATCAAATCTAATTTTCTTCCGTGTATCTCCATATTCTCTGCCTCTTCGGGCAGAGTTTCTTCTGCAGGGAGCAGGGGCCCCATGTCATCCCAACCAACTCTAGTGGCAAAGCCCCTCTTTGGCCACGGCTCAAGTTTAGAGCGAACCGGTACCCCGGTTACCACACCATAAACCATTTGGGTGTATTTAAAGCCGGGGCCCAAAAGATGGCTTTGTGACATTGGGTTTAAAAAAATATATATATCAAGTGGGATAAACTAGTCATAGGATGTCATAGGTCTGTTGCAAAACACTAGCTAGGACGATCACAATTGGGGTCTAATGGGTTTACCAGTTCGTGAGGCTGATGAGTATAAATCGACTTTGACCAATTTCACCATCCCTCCAACTAAAATAGACCCTGAAACGACCCATCCCAAAGTTGTAGAGTCATCTTCTAACCCCCAACTCATGGCAAGGTCTGTGTTAGTTGGAGGGATGGCAATCACTGTCAGCAAATGATAGCAAATGAATCAAATTATTAAATAGATTTGGCTGAAAATACCCAAAAAAAACACAGGTTAATCATCAGTTCATCATCCTATTCAATTGCCACATGGGATCTGTCTGAAAATGGGCTACACCGCATACCTCAAATAACAAAATGCATCACCTCTATGGGAAAATGATGATCAACCATCCAAATCTATCCTCTGGTAAACATACAAAAAGCTATTGAACATGGCCATATTTATTTCGTTGATTTACCCATTATTAATGATAGCATGGTGGATCTTTCCATAGTTATGTTATATATGTAAACGTTTACCAGAGGGTAAATCTCCATCAAACACCATTAAACAACCATGAACCACCACGAAAAACCACCAAATCCCATGGTAAAAAACAGACCTTTTACCAGAGGTTACCCATTAATAGCATGGTGGATCTTTCCAGTTCGTTATGTAGACCTTTTACCACCATCATCTTACTGGTGCTAAGTCCGTAGGGTGGCTGGATGGCTTGCTGGGGGTTGCTGGGACGAAAATTCCCTGCGTAAAACGCACCAGTAAGTCATTGTCAGATCATGTTCCCATGGTTTTTCCCATGGTTTTCCTATGGTTTACCTATGGTTTTCCTATGATTTTCCTATGGTTTTCCTATGGTGTTCCTATGGTTGTCCTATGATTTTCCTATGATTTTCCTATGATTTTCCTATGGTTTTCCTATGGTTTTCCTATGGTGTTCCCGTTTTCCCCTGGTTTTCCCATGGATGCCCCCATGGCTTCGGGATTCCGCACGCCCCCGCGGTACAGCGACCGTTCACTGTGAGTTCAGCCATCAGCTCTCCTCCGGTGCCCCAATAAATCCATGGGGATTTCGGGATTTCCAGGGTTAATAATGGTTAATAATGGTTAATAATGGTTAATAATGGTTGATAATGGTTATAATATTTGAAGCATGTTGAAGAATAAGTTAACAAGTGAGTAGAAATCATAGAAATATATAGAAATGGTTACCCTCTGGTAAACTAACATAGCTATTGAAAATGACCATAGAAATAGTGGATTTTCCCAGTAAAAATGTGGATCTTTCAATAGTTATGTTAAATTACCAGAGGGTATAATGGTTGATAATGGTAATAATATTTGATGGTCATAATGATAAGGTTGTTATGATGGTTATAATGTTTTCAGGGTTATTATTTCCAGGATTTATGGTAATAATGGTTGATAATGGTCTGGCTGGTGGTGCAATGTGTCCATCTTGAAAAATATGAAGAGTTCGTCAATGGGGTTGGGATGACATCCCATATATGAAATGGAAAATAAAAGCCATGTTTGAAACCACCAACCAGATGGTAAATATAGAGGTAAAATAACTCATTTACATTCATTTACCCCCTTTGTTTCTTTCATTTAGAATGGGTTTTTCGGCAACCCTGCAGATTCTCTCGCTAACCTAAAGTGTTATATAAATTCCAAATCCCAAATTAAGCCACCATGAGATCCCTGGTGATGGATCACAACAACCCCTGCCACCAGTTAAGTGGGCCCCAAATGGGGATGATTCTCCGAGATATTCACCATTCCAGTGACATAATCATGAGGTCATGATCAAATTCATCCAAACATATTGTGTTAAAGGTGTTCAATCATGACCTCATGACGTGACCTCAGAAAGTTTTTTTAATCAGGAGGTCATGGTGTTCAATCAGAAAGATGTTTTTATCCATTTTAAGGGGATTCGAAAAAAATGATGATATATGATTCGATACGCGTCTGACTTCACCATGCCGCTGGGCTGATTTTTGAATCGCGAGTCCAGAGCACAACCTTGGGGAGTGGAGCCAATGGAGCCAATAGGGAGGCCACCATCACATGATGAGGGTGCGAACAACTACCAGTGGGGATGCCAACAACAATAAATGTAGGTAAAACAATGTCATAAACTACCCATGACTGGGAATGGTAAGTTTATACCACCTATTTATGGCGATTTGGGGGATAGCTTATTCTTGTTTTACTCACATTAGTGGTCTCTTGGTCTTGTCTTCCTCTCCACGCGCAGGATAAGCATCGCCAAGCCCCTCAGTCCGTCCCGAATGGTGACAGATATGGTTGATACCGACTCCAGTGGATGGGTTTTTTCCCCCCAAGACCCGGCCTGGTAAACTAACATAGCTATTGAAAATTGCCATTTGTAGTGGATTTAAACATTTAAAATGGTGATTTTCCATAGTTATGTTGGTTTACCAGAGGGTACATCTTTTAGTATAATCCCCCGTGTGGATTGGCAGCTTACGCAAGCTGGTCGGCTGTCCGGCCCAGATTGACATGTGTGAACTATTTGTACGAAGTCAGAGAGTACCCGAATTCATCACCATAAACAATACTCAGAGAGTACCCCGAATTACCCATCTGAAAATACCCAAACGGGGGGGGGTAAACCAATGCTCAACTGGGCATGGATATTCACCCATCGCAATGTCATCTCCTGACATGGCCCGGATGGACAGATCCAATGCCTGCAGGGCGGTGCAAAATGGGGGCAATTGGCGCCAGAATCGCCATGGTTTTTGTAGGGAAAATATCGGAAAACGACGATAAAGCAACAAAGTTATCTTTTGTTTCCCCAATTCTTTTAACAAACCCCTGCAAAATGTTGGGATCGTCGTCTACCCAATCTTTTTGGTGTCTTAAAGGTTGAACCGGCTTCCGGTTTCCATAGGGGGACAACCCACCATATACACCTTGTGGTTGGGTGTCCAAAGAAAATGTTTATGGTTTGGTTCACACACTTTCGTTGTGCCATCGAATGAATTGGAACTGGAAAGAACAGGGGCTTCGTTCCGCGTCAGATCATTCCCCTTCACTTCTTTAGCTCAAGACACTGCCGGATTGTCTGCAAGATCTTTTCTCATCTGCCTGCTGAATCCTTGAAATACCGCAGAGCTACTCCAGCATTGTTAGCATGTGAGTCACGGAACCCTAAGAATACGCTATACCTTTCTTTTCTTGGGAATCATCTTCGCTCTTTTTTTGGGAGCAGCCTCAACTTTGGGCTTCGCCTTTTTGGATGATGGCTCAGACCTCGTCTTCCTAGTCTTTTTCATGCTTTTGGCAACTTTGGCCTTGTTTTTCCCGTCAGCTTTTCTCGTTTTCGCACCTTTGGTGGCTTTCTTGGGGCCTGGCACCTTGCTGTTCGCTTTCTTGGGCCTCTGGGCCTGCAAAAATCTCGCCACCTCCAGGTTCCCAGCACTCCTGGCCAATTGTGCTGCACTGCTGCCCACATCAGTCACTGCATCAGTCTCCACCCCCAGCTGCACCAAGAATTGGACCATCCGCAGCTCACCGACTGCAGCTGCCACATGCAAGGGCCGGACACCAGTGTGGCTCATTTGCTGCTCCAGATTGGCGCCAAAGTCATGGAACAACTGGGCAATTGCTTCATTGCCTTGAATGGCCGCGACGTGCACAGGTGTCAAACCATGCTTGGCCGCCTTGCCCTTGTCCGCCCCAGCCTCAAGCAACAAACGAACTGAGTCTAGGTGTCCTTCATGGGACGCCAAGTGCAGCGGAGTGATACCCCAGGCAACAGTGCCCCTGTCGCAGTCGGCCCTAACCTCCAACAACAAACGAAGAACCTCCACGCAGTTCTCTTGCGCAGCCAAATGCACAGGTGTCAGCCCCTCCTCGCTGGGGCTGTCTTTCTCCGCTCCGGACTGCAGAAGCAAGTGAACGACCTCCAAGTGACCAGCAACTGTGGCCAAATGCAATGCTGTTTGTCCTTCTCTAAAAACCGGTTCCTTCTCGCACCCTGCCTCCAGCAACAGGCTGATGCATTCCGGACTTCCCGCCCATGCAGCTGCATGCAATGGCGTCTTTCCCTCACCACTGGAGACGTTGGGATTTCTGGGCAACTTCAGCAGTTCCTCCAGCTGTTTATGGTCCTTCTCCTCGCAAGCCGAAATCAGCTTCAGATCCTCCTTGGGATCTGAGGGCCAAAATTCCAAGAAGACCAGCCGCAAGGTCCATCCTTCATCCCCATCCCCAGCCCCAGGGGCCCCAGGGGCCCCAGCCACCAGCTCCCCATCCGTCAGTTCCCTGCCATCCTCCCGCAGCAGGCGCTGGTGGAACCGGGACCGTCTCAGCTGCGGCGCCAGCAGCCGCTTCAGCTGCCGCCCCTCGAGGCCTTGGAGCTTGGAGCTGGGGAAGGAGGCCAGGCAGCTGCCCGACACGGCCGAGCAGATCTGCAGCATGGGACGACACGGATGTGGCACACGTTGCGGCTGGAACAGGTGGAACACAAGGTGGGACAAACCAAGAAAAGTGGTTCTTTCTCTGTTTTTGTTTGACACATTTAAATGTAAAGTTGATAGATTGATGTTCCGAAAATGTATAGGATACATGGCATGAACTGTGGCCTATTTGAGCTGCAGAATCGAAACTGGTGGACCCTCATGGCATGCGGAAGAGTGGATCTTGGGTGTTTCTTACGTTTCCGGTGGAATTGACTTCTGATGCTCATGTAACTTAAAAGTCTGAGACATTACTGAGACTTGAGCCTGCCGTGGCGCTTGAAACCCTTGACGCTCTGCCCATCAGGTCGTCACCCCGAATTTCCGGGCGCCAAAAAAACCATTCTGCGATACTGGCAGTCTCTCAGTTTGTCTATGTATCAAAAATTGGGAGGTCCAACCGAAAGACCATCAGGAGTCGTAGGCTGACAGCTACATCACAACAAACATGTTCTTCTAAGGAATCTACCACCAGAGTCAACCCCACATTCACCAAGCCTAGTCCTCAAAAGAGAGCTCAACTGCTCTTGACCAACTTGTTTGGCATTGAAATCTCTGTTCTGACTCAGCAAAATCTGGAACTTCCTTTAAAACCATGGGACACGCAAATTTGCTTGGCATGTTTAGCTAGTACAGCCGAAAACTCACATGAAGCCCAAAAAAAAACCGTCCCGGAGTTTGTCGGTTGGGAATTCTGACAGAATTCCCTCCACGGATTTGGTTGGTAATACAGTGGGCTTCCTGTTGATTCTTCCCTTAAATCCAGCCATTGAAACTTCCGCACCTGGCGCCGCTCCTTCTCCTCAGCCTCCACAGTATCCCAGAGTGCATCCAGCTGATCCTGACACGTGAGAGGTTGTTTCAAACGAACAAATGGAAAACAACGCAGAAAGGAAACACCTACCATGCTTTTGGGGGAAGTTGGTTGTTTGTCATAAATTAATATTATATAGATATAGAAGAAACGTAGATGATTTCGTTTGGGAAACCATGGCTTTTGCATATCCATGTTAATTAGCTGGAGGGTACAACCTCAGCTATATACTATATAATTGTTGGTAAATACCCAGGGGCCCCTCATATAGTTATCGGCTATACGGATATAGAGGGATATAAGTTGAACCCATTCAAAGCAAAGGATATAACTTGCTGCAAGATCCACGTCTTGTCATAAGTGAGACACGCCTCGAATGTCATTGGACCTCTCCAACCCCCACCAAAATGCCGCACGCCATGGAGAGTGTTGCCAAAAAGAAAGATTGTTTTTAGCTGGATGACAATTAGGTTTGCCTGAAAATAGTGCACCCCAAAATGGAGTCAATCATTATTTTCCCCGTGAAACTGCAACTTCATGGCAAAAAAAAAATGTTCAGACACTCAAACATCAGGTTTTCCTCCCAGTCAGCGGCAGTGCCAGCCATGGCGCTAAGACATGTTGGATCCAAGAACGCAAACACCATAGAATGTGGCTGAAACATGCTGAAACACTGTGGCTGAATTTCGGATGAGCCATGTAGCGGTGGGTGGGTTCTCAGCCTTGAGCCATCGCTTGTGGATTCCATAACACTTGCTGGAAGTGTCCAGCCCCAGTTTGTGAATTAGTAGGGCCCCAAATAACTAGATATGATCCCAAGTCTAAATGTATATCATCTAAATGGAATATGTGCGTGTGTGTATGTGTGTGTGTGTTTGTGTCTTACCTTCCACGTTAAAAACTTGGGGCTTTGAAACGCAAAGTGCACCCAGAAGCCTTTTTCTCATGTAGATATCGAAGTTCATGGCTTGGCCATCTTCGACCATGCTAAACAAAGGGCCTTCAGCTTAACTTTGATGAGATCCTGCCTCAGAAAGCAGCGACCAAAGTTGACCCTGGCTGTAGTCTGTAGCAAGTTTCACCAGAAATGGCTCAAAATTGCAGCAACAAAAAGGACATGAATGGCTGAAAGTGCAATGCCCGACCATTGTCATTTCTCTACCGGAAGTGTTGTGCCACCAACCCATTTGAAATCTCCTGGGATCATTGCATCCTCCGGTGAAAGATCTGAGAATATCTGAGAAAGCAATATCTGCTGCTCCGAAATCATCGACCACAAAAACCATGGGTCAATGACAGTCATTGTCTGAGCTTGTGGGAACGGCCATGAGTAATGATTGTTATCCCATGTTATCCCATGTTATCCCATGTTATCCCATCCTCCTCCAGGATTTTTTGAACAGCAAATCTGCAACATGCCTTGGCCCCTTGGGAAATTGTCCATGGCTTTTCGGGGTCTCCCAAGTGAAGACATGCTCAATGCATCTGGGGGTGTTTGTTCAACCGTGGAATGGATTATAATTATAATGCTATATCATTCCCTTTCCAAAAGTGGTACCTCAGCTAGGGTACCTCAGTCAAAAAAACTACATCATTTCCCTAGTTGCTAAACAAACTTGAGTGACTGAGTGATCATAATTTTCCGATGTGGCAGTGTGTCAAAACCTTGTACCCCTGGTGAACATCAAAATAGCTGGTAAATGGATGTTCATTCCCCTAAAAATGGTATTAATAGGTATTGATCCATACCCATGTGTTTTCTAGTTCACAACCACCACCCTCCAAGGTCAAAAATCATCATCCAGGCACTGACCTTCCGCGCTCGAGCTTTCGCTGCGCTCTGGGGCAACATCGACGCATGCATCTCCTGCAGCAATTGATCCATGGTCAGGAGCTTCTTACGCAGACCTCGGGACCCTCCTCCCGGGATGGATCACGGCGGGTGACGGGCAATTGACATCGTTTTCCCAGATTTATGACATGTATGGCGACCAAAAAATGATGATCAAAGTGATCATCTCATCATCTCAGGAAGAATGTGCCACAATTTTAAGGGGAATCACATGGATGAGGACCATGGGATGGGGATTCAAGCAGCAGTTCTTGGGCTATGAACCATGATGAACCAACAAACATACGGGATTCAATGGAAAATACACAGGAGCATACGATTCCGTGGAACCTCGTCATGGTCATGATCCAGTTTCATCCATGTATACCCTGGAGTTCATAGAAAATAACCTTATAGAATTTCCCCAAAAGTGTCTAAAACATTCTAAAACTTGAATTTTAAGCAAATGTAAGAGATACGTATGTCTATCATTGTCTATCTATCTTTTCTCTCAAGTATGACGGTACTCCTTGCAAACTCACCGACATGTCGGTGTTCCGACTCACAGCAGTACCTGGTGGTTCAAACCCCTCAAAACTGGTCACTTTTTGGATCATCCTAAGACCGTTGCTGAAGGTCGTCCTAGCCCCACAGCTGAGGATTAGTTCTAAAAAAGAGGGTTTGTGGTGAAGAATGGCCCTACTATATAGGTCTGAAAATACATTTTGAGTGAGGTGTATCAACTACTTACATGTATTTGGTGTTCACCTTTGGACTTTATTCATTACGCTTTCACTATCCATTGAGAAAACCCAGGTCCTGATCCGGACATCCCATCGATGCTACATCCATCATATTAATATGAGACCCAAGACTTAGCCAGGGACTTGGAGAGCCGGAAAGCAAGCGGACAGCATTTCATTCCGCTATTCTACATCTTAGAGTCCTAGAGTATACAGCAAAATATGACTCATTGATGTGATTCCGCAACCCAAACACATCAACTTGTCCCACATCATTGCCCCTCATTTGAGCCATTAAAAATTCCACTATCCCAAACCGGTTTCCCTACTATGGCTTAGTTCATACCCCCCAACCAGACCCAGCTAGGTTCGCAATTCCCTATTTCAACCCATCCACCCATCTTTCATTTCCTGAAGTTCCCACTTGAAAAAACTTCCATTTATAGTTCTGAATTCTCCCTATTTCAAGCTCCAAAAAACACCATCACCCATCACCTCCGCATCCCAGGGACGTTTGTGCTCCTGCATCAGCAGGGACACATCAATGGACCGCGCAGGGCCTTTGAGGCGCATGCATCCTTCGACAAATTCCGTGGCATCCAGGTCACCGTTGCCACTCGTGTCCATCCTGAAGGTCGAGACCGAAAGAAAGCGTCAAAGATGGGGAGTTCATGCAGAGGCAAAATGGGGGATTTCATGGCGATTTTCATGGGGATCAATGATGTTTCTGCTCGCACCGTTCAGAATTCAAGAAAATTGATAGAAAAGATAGAGAAAAATTGGATGTTTGCCAGCAAATATAGTCATACAAAGACCAGGACCTTGCTGGGTGGGTGGCTCTTATGGTGAATGTAATCAACGCCGGAACTCTTCATGTGCAATGCGAACATCGGCCATGTGGGATTTTTCATTCAAAGAAATGGTTTCGCCCTGAATTTGCGAAGAAATTTGGGGTAAATTGATGATTCCCTGAGTCTTAAAGATACCCAACTGGGAAACAAATTCGAAACCGAAATGCGAAATTGTTCTCATCTAAATTTTAAACTTGGAACTTGTGGTTCAGTGACACATGCTGAATGTTCGGAAGGTCTTCGAAAGCATTCGCGAGCAGCGATGTGACCACACATCATCCTGCCACTGGTTGAATGTGATTACAACAGATCCAATGACTCCTAATTTGGATGAACCTCAGTGCGTCACAAACTGTGGTTCTGGGATCACTGTTTCCTTGAGGTCACCCGAGACTGAAATACCGACCACTAACCACATTGATGCCAAGACTCAATTTGAAAAGGGTCCACGCATCGCTCGTTTCCACGTCCAAAGACTGGAAGAATGATTGGATGTGAGGTTCGTTGAAGAGAGCTTCCTGTCCATGTGCAGCCCTACAAAAACCACATTCTGGGGATAAACCATGGATCAAGGACTTTTTTTTTCGCGGTTCCCCGGCTCAAAAGAATCAAAACATGCTGCAGAATGTCATCCAATCTAGTCTCCATGCTGCACAATCATTTCCACACTGCAAGAGAGTACTGAGTACTGCACCCTAGTCTCCATGAATGAAATTTACCCACATGTGAGACAGAATATCGTTTACAATCCCTGACGCTTGTCTTGTGCCAAGTTTCAAATTCCATGTAGGTGAGATTTTCTGAAGCCACGTCGCCCCGTTCAATCTGAATGGACTTGAAGACAGACATGAACATCTCGACTTGTTGCTGCTTGGAAGTCACTACCGATTGAACATGCAGTTCTTGATCCCGTTCAGCGCTTTCAATTGCTGATTGGCAAAACCTGATTTTCAAATTTGCGCGTGCTGATGCCGCAAATGGAAGGCTGCGTTTTGCCCTCAAAACGGATTAAAATGTTGCCATAATCATGAGGTTGTGGCCGCAGGTAAACCTTATTTTCGTCAAAATAAAATCAAGCCCACAACATGAAAAACAAAAACCATTCTTGTTTTGCTCCAAGTTTCACACCGGTCATGACATTTAGGACAGCGAAGCAACAGAACGCGACCTCAAACGACATTCATAACGATGATCGTCTTGAACTGGGGAATGCCCGCCCGGACCACCAACCATCATATAGCACTCTGATCATATGGCACTCCGAAGGTGAAGTGCCAGGCATGTGTCAAACCAATGTGCAATGCGACATGGTTGTCCCACGTTGAAGGTGCCGTGCATCATGTCAAGCGTTCAAAGAAACGGACAAGGAAAATTCACAAAAGAAATTTTACAGAAGTGGAGAGTTCACGCAATGGATCTGCATCAGGATCCTTGGCTAGGGGTTTGTGCTTGTACCTTGGGTTCAACAGGCGCTTGCGAACCAAAATTTGCCATGCAAGAACAGCTCGTCATTGAAGCTCAGACGTGGCCAACCCAAACGACTTTGCAAAAGGCAGGTCAAGTTAGAAAATCTACTTATGGCAAAAATGAAAAGAAGAGTTGGAGGGTCGCCGCCCTTGATGGCCAACGGCTTGGTGAAAGCTGCAGCAGCCACGGCGCACAGCAGCAGCACACTACAGCGAAGCGAGGCCAAGCCGCGGAAACACAGAGAGTACCTAAGTAGATCTTAGTGAAACAAGCTAGTGACACCTTAGCGCGCGAGGCATGCAAGTGCACTCAACAAACCAAATGTTTGACACCGCTGGAGGTCTTAAAGAACCTCGGATCTTTCAACCACACGATTTGTTCATTTCCCATGGCGGAGACTCCACACGGTCTCCACCATGGCACACATGTTCCCCCAGGGCCAGTGGACGCCCTGAGGCATGGCAGCCCCCACATCCGTTGTGAATGTGGCTATCACACGATACCCGCCTCCGTTGCCACCATGCCTGCGCTAAAACGCCACAAAGGGAAGCGATGGGCAGTATAGGAGGCGATGGGCAGTCCCAAATTCATGGTCCAGTGAGGAAAGGACCGACACGAGGGGCATTATTGCCGATAAGGAAATGGGCGTGTTGCAAAAGGGCAAGGCAAAAGAAATACAAGCACAAGTGAACTCAAAACTTCAAAACTTGGCTGGTGTTCATTGAACGGTATTGATTGCGAAATGCGCGCATCAGTCGCGCGCGTTGAGAAACACACATGCATGTCAGGCATCGCTTCTGCAAGGGTCAAGTCGCAACATCAAACCAAAACTGCTGCCAGAACATGTGATAATCTTGGTCCGCGATCGAGGACAAAACCGGCACATTGGCACAGTGATACTTATGGCCCAACAGTCCAACGCAAACAAGCATCAACTCCAGAGAAGGAACATCAGTGTCACATGAAGAAGTCCTTCGAACTTACGTGGCGATCTAAGGTTTCCTCATGCCGAGACGTCAGTGCCCCGGGTGCCCCAATGAACACGGGTCCCTTGAAGTACAACATCTACAGTTGAAGTTAAAATAAAACCTAACCCCGCATCTTGACGCAAATCCCATGCCTCCATTCTTCTGTGGAAGAAAATTTTGCACTGTTGCCTTCAGCCAGCACTGTATGAAAACAGCTTTCGGATTGCACTTTGGTTTGACATATGCCTGGCACTTCGTGTTTGGAGCGCCACCCAAGCGCGAAATTCCAAAAACACAAAACAGAGACCAAAGCATTCAAGTTTCAAAAGTGCCGCAGTATACAAGAAAACACTTGCGTGGGACTTAAGTTCTTGAACTTGACCTATCCTAAATGGAAACAAAGAACTAGATGTGAAGTACATCCTTTGCTATGCATGGCCTCCACCTTATCATAAAGATATGTGACATCTATTTTCTATTTTCTGATATCGATTTTGACAGATAGATTTCTATCCCGACATATCTTCTGACATGTGAAGAAACATCTCTTGCTGGTCTGCTGGCATACCTTCTAACATGTTGTCTGACACTTTCTCTGTAAGTAATGACACATATTCTGACAGGTGTTTTAAATTTATCTTGGCAAATGTGTAATATCCTGACATCTCTTCTGACATAATCTGCGGCAGCTTCTCAGTCGTGTATCCTTACAGTTTCTCTGGCATTTATCCTGACACCTTTCCTGACACATATGTATATCCTGACATACTTTCTGACATGTCCTCGGGCATATCTTCTGTACATTCGGACAGGTTCTCTGATGCCGACATTTATTGCAACAGTTTCTCTGACAAATTTTCTGGACAGTTTTCGGACATCTTTATATTCTGATAATTTTCTGACCTACGTTCTGCTTGCTATGATAGGAGAGGAGGGGAGAGGAGAGTAGAGGAAAGGAGAGGAGGAGCTGACACAGGAGCTGGCAGAAAATCTAGAGACCCTCACCTGACAGTTGTCAATCATGTCAGACAACAAAAATGCATGTTCAAGCAATATAATTAGTATCATTAAGGTCAACCTCACGAAACCTTTTTTCAGAAAATCCCAGGCACGTATATGAGATATAGATATCCCCATATCCAGCTAAGTCTGTACATGTTGTCGGCCACTTCTCCCCAGGTCAAGCCATTGGAGATGCTTTGGAACAACGTTCGCATTGAACGCTCCAAATCCGAAAAGCGCAATCGCAGGAAGGCTGTCTCTGTCGCACTGATCTCAAAGTTGCTGATGTATTCCGTGGACACGTCCGTAAAAACTATGGCAAACACGTAGATAATCATCCTTGGTTCCCAGGTCTTGCTGTTGCGCTCACTAAGAAAAAATGCAACAGTGAATCCGACCAGTCATGACGCATCAGTTTTTGTCCTGCGTTTTACTGGAGCTGGAAAGTTAAATAGAATGAAAAGAATTTGATGTTGTTCTACTGCAAGTCTTTTCCCACGGTCATCGGATAATGTCCCTATCTCCTGTAGGCTTACTTCATGGGGTACATAAGTATGGATGCCAGAAGTTCGGCGCATAGCCGTTTTCTTGCATGAATTCTTGCATGTTTATGCCTTGGCATATTTACATGCATCATCTTTTTCCCCACCTGTCAGGTCTGGGTTGTTAGATTTTATGTCAGCTGGCCCGCCGCCTTCCTCCTCCTTCTCCTCCTCCTTCTCCTTCTCCTCATCCGCCAGACCTCAACTGCAAGCTCTAGATCGCAGTGTTTCCTGCCGGGCCCGAACAGCAACCTCTGGAACGATCAGTGTTCCCAGCCGACCTCCACCGCAAGCTCCGGATCAAAGTGCTCCCCGCCGGACCTAAACAGCGACCTCTGGATCAGAGTGTTCCCCGCCGGACCTCAACCACAAAGAATCTCCGAGGATATACCAAATAGAATGCCAGAAAAGAATGTCAGAATAGATGCCCGATAGAATGTTAGATAGAATGCCAGAATGCATGCCAGAACGTATGCCAGAACATATGGCAGAAAAAATGCCAGATAGAAGGCCTCGGTATAGATGCCACAAAGGATGTCAGAATAGATGCCAGATAGAATGCCAAGATAGAATGCCAGATAGAATGCCAGATAGAATGCCAGAATAGAATGTCAGAAGATTATACCATATATATATATATAGTTCCAGATGATATGTCAGAAACTATGACAAATAAGTGTCAGGATGGGGATCACTCGAAGTAAGATATATACTTGTTTTGGCATTGACTGACTTATTTCAAGAACCTGCTACGTTTGAAAAAACAAACGCAGTTGCCAGCATTGAATGGTTGAATGAATATACAAAGTAAAGTCATTCTTGGAGACATTGTAAAACAAAGGTCATTGTGTGACTTTCAGTGACCAAAATGGCGCATCTTTTCACTGCACAGGCACTTGAGACATCATGGACACTAGAGAACGCTCAAGTGGTTTTGAGTCAGGCTAAGGCAGATATATTGCTACCTACCATCTGGTTGTTTAAAATAGCCATAGAAAATCACCATATCCATGGCTTCCATGTCTATGTTAAATAACCAGAGGGCAATTGATTTGCCAATGAAATTTGCCTGGTGGCTTTCTGAAAATGGCAATGTCTTCATCGAATCTGCCAAGGTTGATACAGGAGTTACTGGTCTCATGGAGCAACCTGCCTACTTCGCTTTTGGAAGAAAGTCGTTCCACAAGTGACAGTTTTGCTACGCAATTTACCCGTACCGTTTCTGTGTCTGTGGCAAAGAAGTCTTGGTCACGGGAAACCAGCTAGTTTCCCCATCTACTATTGGGAAACCCTGCTGAACGGAGACTGACCAATGATTTTTTATTAACCACTGATCCGTGGGATTCCAAATCTCCCAGCACTCACCTTTCAACCCAGCATCATTAACAATAGGACTGACCACATGAGCACCTTCAAAGTCCCAAAGATCGAGTGAACTAACGACCTCCAACGATTCAGAAGGGCCCCCCACAAGAAATGCCAAAACAAACCAACAAAATATGAAAAAATATTTGAAGGGACCAGATATCCATGATATCCAGAGATTTGGCCAAACTAATTTCCACAAAAAATCCGACTCAAAGCCGTTTTTCTTACCCGCCTCAGGGCTCTGATGAATCGTACAATCTTCACCACTCGCACCACGCGAATCACTCGGGTCACCCGTAGGATGCGGATGATTCGAACGTTGCCAGACATCAAGGCATCTGCATCTGAGGCCAACTGATCCATGGCAATCTCTGACACCAAGTTCAGGACGCTGGTGAAGACAATAATCACATCCTAAGTCTCCAAGGATTGGTTTTGTTGGGAAAATCAGCAAACCGGAAACCGATGGGCTTTTACCATCAAATAAAGGGCTTTCCTGTAAATGTTTCCCATCATCCAATTCTATGATCCTAAGTCTCCAAAACTTCCATCTCCATGACACACCACTAAGAACAATCGTCTGTGTTTCCTTTAGGAATTCCAAGCAGACGGGCTGTAACTCCAGACCGCAGGCATAAAACCGGGTATTTATTTGTATATTCTCAATTGGGGATGGGTCAAAACCTATTAGTATCAATTTTAATGGGATGAACATCCATTTACCAGCTGTTTTGTGGTTCACTAGGTACCAGGGTTATGACTCATAGCCAATGATTAGCATATCTTAGGTGAATACATCGACCAAAATCCTCGCCGAGACTCCAAGTAGTTCCAGACCATATTTGGCGACGACCAAAAAAATGGCCAGCCCTCGGCCAAGACTCGCAAGATCAGCTCCACGAGGAAAAGCAGGGCGTAAACCCTGGAGCGCTCGTGCATGTGGTGGCAGAAAAGAGATCACTGGCAACCAAAATGACAAAAGAAAACGAAAAAATAAAACATCGGAATTCATCACAAGACCATAGAAGAGACATGACCATCATGACCCATGACTGCCATACTTAAGCACAACTGGGCCAATGCAGCAACTGTAAGACAATACTTGAAAGACAAGCATCTGTTCAACGATAAAGAATGCAGGCGGCAAGGGGCTCCCCATGCTTTGGGCTGCATAATGCACTTGCACACCAATGAGTAGAGAATTCGACAAGATAGCTGACGCAAAAAAGACCTCAGGCTGGGGAGGAAAGCCATAACCAATTGTTTTGGAAGCAGGCCCGACAATTATCATGCATGCACCAATGTTGAAGAAACACAAACACATATATCATACATCCACTATCTGTGGCTATCCTAACCATAGCGATCGTCCCCATTGCCGTTCACACGCTTGTCGGACAAGTCACCTACTGTTTCTATCTTCCCACATGCTTTTTCAACCAGCCTGTTGGCACCTTACCGATCCCCGCCTCAAACATCCAAGAGTTCACGATTCTCTTGGTGTGGTGCATCATACCAGTCGGTCGCACGACTCCACTGGCCCTGCCAAAGGCTTTACGATTTGCCTCTGCCGCGCGATGTTTTTAGACAGGCCACCCTTTTAAGGTCAATGTGCACAAGATGCGATGGTATGCCAATCATCTAACCCCATCCTTGTATCTATGCATGCACACATGTTAAGTCATCTTACTAAACAGTTCATTCTTTGAAGATTATCACGTGTGCTTTTTGTGAGTCACTGTATGGCTTGTTGATGAATTACTACTGAAGTTCTGGCGAGTCGGTCCGATGCAAAATCTACACTGCGTCTGCAGTCCACTGTGAGTCTTTCGGCAGGAAATCTTGCAAGCTGAGGGCATGGTTTAAACATCCCTAAGGCCAACCGCAACTGCACCAGTTCGCTGTAACTGCCACAACTGGGGTCGGTTTACCATCCCAAGTCTCCTTGGTTGGATCTGGAAAGTGTTTCCCATGGTTGCCCCGCCATGCGCCATGCCCCACCTTCTTCTGATCCTTCATCAGTTTCTCCTGGTACAACTTGTCATCTCCAGAATCCAGCGAGGTGATCGAAAGCCTGCTGGGCTTCCGGCTGTTCTTCATTTTGATGAGGAAAAATGGCCAAGGGGTCCAAAAAAGAGGTTTGCCAGTGGACCCACAAACTTGATCATCTTTAACATTGGTCAATTGGCTTAGTGGAAAGCACTAATTTTACCATCTTGAATAACTGACAGTAACTGACATATCAAATAGATTTCAAGTGCATGAAATCTGACCATTTCGCTGAAACTCGCCTGCTTCCCTTGCTCACGGGGGAGCGGGAGGATTCCACCATCTCCCCATTGGAGCCATTGGAGCCTGGCGCAAGGGTCCAGAGAAAAACTATTCTGGGATATGAAGTGAAGTGCTGAGTGCAGAACCAAAAAGTGGATAGTTGACCATTGTTTTTGCCATTCGAGAATTTCAATCAGCACATATCAGCACAATAGGCACACGGTCAGACCCACCAGATCACTCCAAAGTCCAAGCTATCACATCACAGAGGTTTTCTGTTTTGATCGCATCAAGGAGGTTTCGTGTTTGAAAATCTCTTGGGAGGTTTGACGTAACTTGTATCTCTGACACCACGAACTCAGGATGTCTTGGACTTGGCGGAGAAGTCCATGTACTCCACTGTATCAAGTGCCTACCCTCTGGTAATTTAACGTAGCTATTGAAAATGGCCATAGAAATAGTGGATTTTCCCATTAAAAATGGTGATTTTCCATAGCTATGTTAAATTACCAGAGGGTAACTTATTGGGATAGGGGTAAAACAAGACTTGTTGGTGATGCACCCAACTCTTGCTGATTGGCAAAACATCCCAACCCCGACTGGTGACTGGTGTTTCATGTTTGCTATCGTTGAATCCCCAAGATTCCGAATTTGTTCTGGGTTGATCCGGGGTTTTTGTTATTGAGAAAACCATGTTAAAGATTCTTAAAGTGTTTTTAACATGTTCGAGCCTCTAAAACCATGGTTTTTCTATGGGTTTCCCATGGTTTCAACATGTTTCCCCCTATCTTTTCTCCTAAAATTCATGGCACGTCAAACACAGAAATCAGCCAAGAGACCCTCAAGCTCCGACCACAACTCGTTAGGGATCGAATCATCCAGATCTTCCTCTTCCTCCGGTGCAACCACCGGCGCACCTCAGCATGGGATCAACTCATAAGGGTGCGAACAAAACTGGGATTCAAAATTGATGAATAGTGGAAATATGTGGAAATATGAGGAAAGAGGTTTGAAAACCTGAATCGAATTTTGTAACCTCAAAATGCGTGAACATCCACAACAAGTCGACTACTCGGGCAACATTTTGTGGATGTGTTTGTGTGTTTGTTTTGCCAACCCATTCTGGGTTGAGATTGTAATTTTGGCAAATGTTTCATGGGTCCGGCCGCAACAAAAAATAACACCACCGATCCAACTGAAATCTGAAAGACTTGCAAATCCGAGACAAAGTTTGCTGTTTCAAACCTATCATGGCCTAGGGTGGCTCCAACTCCAGACCTCCAAATTTCAGGATTTCACCGGGCCAAGGACGATTTGCTCAGCTTCAGACTGAATCCATAGTTGCCAAGCACCAGCTCCAGCTGTTTGATGAGCCTCGCAAATATCCCAAAAAGAACACCAAATTCCTATGCCCTAAATGACTTTGGCCAAAACCAAACCATGGTTGCACAAAACGGCTCAAATGGGGTCTCAAAATGGGGGATCCCGAAGTCACCATGGGTTTCAATACTAAAATGGTCAAACTGTGGATGACTTAGGATACCCCGAACCTCCAAATGATCAACTTCAGCCAAGGGAACTCAGAGTTGTTGCTCCGCAGCAACGTTTTGAAGCGCTGCTCCCATTCCTCCGGTGTGCTTGGCGACCCAGGAGGTTCAGACCTGAACAGAAAGCCACAGGAATGCACACGACGTAACAGGTGCCCGTCCCCGTGGTGTGTGGAGATTTTGATCATTCAGAGATGAACCTCTTGTGACACGTGTGCATGGTAATGGAATGCATGTTCAGCGAACCATCACATTTGGAGACGTGTCAGACTTGTGAATTCTTGTGGGACCCTTTGAAATCGTGACATTGGCGCCACATGAAACTTCCCTGGTCGCCCCAGGTCTCAGGTCCGAGCAGCTTGAAGTCGCTCATGGTGGATACCGTTGAGTTGAGCCAAAGGGGACTCACAAACCCACGGAATCTGTGTCAGGGTTGATTCACTCTCGTGGCAGTGTTCCGGTTTAAAAATGAAACTCATGGCAATGTGAGTGGCACTTCAAGCGTGGCACAAGAAGCCACAAAAAGAAACAAGTCTCTCAACTGTTGAGCTTGTACCAAAGACTCCAAACTGCGAAAAGAACGGCAATGCTCGGACACTATTGTTTTGAACCAGGGCCTGCACACGGTCACACAGGAGTTCTGTGCAGAAACGTTCATGTGATTTCACATGAAAATGGAACTGGTTTCCAAGTGTTTGCACTGTCTCGGTTTGTGCGTGTCATCCTTCATGCAGTGGCCATGAACACCATATTGACAGACATGAGCACTATTGTAAATTCTTCGTACTCCTCCTTGGCCATTTGAGCAAGGCTGTAATGGCCATACTGCCATCAGTGTTTTCCACCGCCAATACATTTCAGAAATCGCACATTCTTCAGTTTCCAAAATTTCTCTATGAGAAAGGAAAACCATCAAAAATCACTCATGCACATTGCTCTTCATCCATTGTTGATTGCTGCAAGAAGCTGCCCACCATACTGAGTGTACCTCGCAGCGATGTTGGGCAGTTGACTACGAATTTGATCAGCCATCCCCTCGAGGTTCCTTGCAAGCTCGGTGTAGAGGTTGGCTCTTGTCTCACGGCTCATTGGAATCTGTCCATTGGTCGTGTCGAGGATGAGGAGAACACACTGCTGAAACCTTGCTGCCATTGCAAAATCAGATCTTGCTAGGCATTCATTCACTTCTGCCCTGAGCGTGTGCACGATCTGCATGAAGTCACTCTCTGGCTCCACTGTCTCATCACGCTCCATGGCTTCACTTTCAGCAGACTCGTTCTGAGTCATATCAGTGTCATCCCCCCTCGCTGTGCCTTGATTCTGTTGTCTCACTGTTGCAAGGTATCGATCTGTTCCCATGACTCTTCGTGCAACAAGGTTTGCACGTTCTTGCTCGAACATATGTCTTCGGTCATTTGCATCAAGTGACCTGACAGGTGTAAAGCCACCCAACTCCACCATACCATAGTGTACCTGTTCGGCTGAGTCAGAAACCATCTCGATCTCACCTTGAAGTTCATTATGAGCCTCTCTGAGTCGCCTCAATGACTCACTCAAATTTGTCACTTGTCCCTGAAGAGCATTGATTTCCTCTACATGCTTGTTCACAAGGTCATCCAGGATTGAGATGTCTGTGAAATGTTGATCACGCAAACCTTCGTACAAATCTTGAACCCTATTGTACGCTGAATCCAGAATCGCCATTTGTGTGTAGCAGTGATCATAGGAACTCAGGGCGTCCTGTACTTTCCTGTAAAGCCTATACCAAGCACCCAAAATCACCAGCAACACCATGAAGAGAAACATCACCATTGCAAATGAAATTCCTCCTTGATCATTGGGCTCATTCAAACACTTCTCGCCAGCGTTGAAACCATCATCATCCAATACTGAAATCGATAAGGCCGTGGCACCACCTGACTCAAGGCCCAGTAGCATCACGATTCTGGTGACCTGTTTCACCAAATGGCTCATCTTCTTCTCACCTCCATGGCGTTGGCACTGGGATTCATACTCAGGAATGCCAACTACACAAAAATCTGAACTTGAAGCCACATTCAACTGATGCAAAAGGAGCTGAGTTCGCTGCACTCCCAATGCTTTCGTTCCTATGTCGGCCACGTTCCAAGCTGTCGGGATCTGTGACAAAACCACCAATCCATTTCTGACTGAATCTTGAATCCACAAAACTTTTCCCGATAAATGCTTGACCTTTCCTGTGCCCTGCCTCTGAGCCAGCTGTCGTCCTGATGACGAGTCTGTAAACATGCAATGTTCCACCTCAGCATCAAAAATGAACTCAATGCACCTCTTCAGAAACATACCATCGCTCAATGTGCTGATCATCGCATGTAACTCGCTCTCACAACTGGAGAGGCTGACCACGCGTTGTGTCCTGGACGACCCAAACAAGAATGCACCATTGAGTAAATGTATTCCACAACTGGTGGACCGCCTGTGCACTTGATTCGAACTCCAATCACTGTCGCTGAAGCTTTCCAAAATCAAATGCTTGTCAGTTGAACGCCAACGTCCTTGTCCACCCACGGGCACGTCCAGCAAAACGCAAAAGTCGGGTGACCCTTTCAGGTAACCTACAAGCTTCTTGAGCCTTTGCAAAGCCGTGAATGTAGGTCTTGCCATTGCACCTGAAAGTTCTTTCACTGTAAACAATAGATCGGGTCTATCCCTTGCAAGATACAAACATGTACCAACCACTGAACGGTATCCAAATGCTTGATCTGAAGGAAGTTCTGCAGAGAGATCTTCTGTTTGTATACCACCATCACATGGAATTGACTGCAAGCGTACTTTTCCAAATTCCTTTTCAAACATCTGAACAATCTTCTCGGCGCTTGTGCCAGGAAGAAGAGCCAAGCCAGTAGGGATGCGCTTGATGCGTCGCTTCAAGAAGCAAATCTCTGAATCTTCACCACCAAGCACTGAGCTGCTGATTTTGAACTTGGCTGCAAATTTGGCCAGAAAAACACGCTCCCAGTAACCTTTGTCACCGCAGAAAAGAATGTCATCCACATGTACCATGATACAGCAATGGGCGTTCCTTGCCAAACAAGGCTGTTCACTGCACCACTTGAAATCCATTTCAGTTGTAAGGAATTCCCTTAGGTACCAGTACCAACTGCGTGCGCCCAATCGCTGTCCTGGCAAGTTCTTTCTCACAGTGAATGTTTGACCAAGCAATGTAACCAGCATAGGAGCAGGCTGGTCAACCATCAAGAACGCGTCCTTCACATCCAACGTTCCAAGACATGTTGTCTCTTTGCTATGGTCACCTCCATGTGGAACATCAACCAAGCTTTGCAGATACATCATGGGAAGAAGGTTCAAGATATGTGTTGAAGTCGCTGGGGCATAAGTGTCTGATCTTTTCTCCCAGAATGAGTACTCACGCGCCACAAGGCGTGACCGACGCAACCAGCACTTTGTCACTGTGCCATCGTCCAGCGTCCTTTCTTTCACTCTCCAATCATACACAAATCTTGACGTCAATGTACTGCTCTTCGCATCAATGCCATCAACGTTTCCTTCCATCAAAACACCCATGTTGCACAATCTGGATAGTTCCACACGGTCGGCAATTCTGTCAACCTCTGGATCTGGCACTGGGGGACATTTATCCAATGGAAAGTCCGACCACAATTCATGAGGCATCTCACCAACTGGAAAGTTATCTTTCTCCTCCTCAATCCATGCTTCCACATTGTCATGATCATCCATATGCAAGTCGTGGTCGTACTCGTCCATTGTATGCAAAGTTTCATCACCAAACTTCACAGTCCTCACCATTGCCTGATACTCGGCACTGATTCTTTCCAAGCGCTGTTTCTTTGAACTCTCAACTCTGGCTCTCTTTGCCTCTTGGTCTTCAGCTTCCTCACCATGAGGCCTTGTCGGCGCAGCTTGCCTCGGAGTGGCAGGCAGTTGTGTAAACACATCCGGAGTTTGCGGCACATCTGAAGGCATGGCCGCAGATGAAAGAGCACCTGTGGAACTTGGTTGAACTTGTTGCTGTTCGCTTGCATCTGGTGGATCATCGAAAACTCCAATGGGATTTGGATACTTCGGCTGAGCTGATTCCTCAATTGCCACTTGTGGAGCTTCTGGAACTGGTTGCTTGTCGTGCAAGGTCATCTCTGTGAGCTCAGTCTCCTCACGGACTTCCTCTAGGTGCTTCTGCTTAACTGCTTCTGCATCCTCATCGAAGAAAGGACTGGGCTCGATTGCCCCAATTGGCCCACTGAAACTTGCTGACAAAGCTCCCTTCTGCGCTTTGGTGGGAATGATTCTGCCACCAAATCCAGTTTTGTACTCCCAAGACCAGCAATTGAAATTCATATAGAATGGTAGGTGTCCCTTCCAAACTGTCGAGATTCGTCTGATGCTTCGGGCCAAGATCAGCCCATGTCCATCAAACAGCAAATAGGTGTCCTGTGGATCGCTCTTCCCAAGGAAAATCATACGCCTCCATTTGGCTGTACCCTTTCCAACCACATTCGCAAATCCAAAAACAGGCTCACCAAAGTTGCAAATTGTGCCACCATAAGCCTTGTTGTACAACAACTCATAGGCAGTAGCACCACGTGTAGGGCTGAATCTGTTGAGCAAGAAGCATGAATGCCTGAATGCCCACGACCACCATGGGGAGTTCGTTGAAAACTCAATCCCAACCTGCTCACTGAGAAAATGAATCAGGGTACCTGCCAAAGGTCGAATGCGTCCAACTGCATTTTCAACAAGAGAATTCCCATGGCTGTAAGGTGCTGGATTGTTTTTCCTCGTAGGCAAACCCATGCTGAGTCTTGCATTGACCACCATCCGTTGCAATTGCAGTAAACTCGGTTCGTTGTCACACATGAAAACCATTTCAGCATGACCGAGGATCCCAGCGAAGCCAAGTAATTCTCTGACCATCAAACTCCACTGATTCTTGCTCCTCAATGGAACTGCATGCAGGTAACCTGTCACGCTATCAACCATCACAAGACACACCATTGTATCAATGTTCTTCTCATCCATTGACTCAGGCACTGATTTGGTGTAGCAAAAGTCGAATGAAACAGTTGCTGTACCTGCACGCCTTGCACCATCTGATCTCTGTTGTTTGTCTGCTCGAGCTCTAAAGCAAACACAGCTCGGGCACCAAGGCGCGTACGGCAGGTGGGACAAGTTGTGCAACTGCTGCTCCTCCTCAGATGGAGGCACCTTCAAGTCCACCGCTTTTGGAGCCCTTGCCAAATCAGAATGATACTGCTTTGTAGCTGCATGGATGATCTCCAACTCTTGTTGCTTTTGATGATTCAACAAACGTGTGAAGCACTTGGATTTCGATCCTGAAGTACTGAGTCCATGAAAAGTGAGTGCAGTGCGCAAAGGTTGTAAAGAGCTCTCTGGGGTCAATTCAACACCATTCACCAAAACCATGTCTGTTGGAGAAGGAGTGAAAACCAGCCTGCCTTCCAAAGGCACTTCTGCTCCTCCTGCCACCTGCATCTCACCTTCAATGTCACGCCCAACAACGGCATCCTCTGGTGCCAGTTGAACCTCATCATCAGGCAACCTTTCAGGATCAGGAAACAATGGTGCTTCATCACCAAGCAATGAAAATCCCATCAATGTAGGGTCCTTCTCGGTGTCAGTGATCACCGTAATGATGTCTCTCGGTCCATCATATCCATAGATCTCTGCATTCAAATCCACAAGAGTCTCAAGCAACTCACAAAGTTCAAGCACATACCATTCGCCTTTGTCTCTGATCAATGTTGTACGATACATCTTTCCAGACATGTCAGGACGAATAAGTGTAGGATCTTGGAAATGATCTGAATGGTGACGACCGATTCCACAGTTTGTTGAATCCAGATTCCAACCCATAGGGCCCATGCGCATCAACGGTGTCACATCCGCTCGAACTGCACGTACCAATGCCTGAGGTGAATGGGCAGGTTCAACATCATCTGAACTGATCACACGAATCCAACCTTTGACT
This sequence comes from Cladocopium goreaui, assembly GCA_947184155.2. Taxonomy (NCBI): domain Eukaryota; class Dinophyceae; order Suessiales; family Symbiodiniaceae; genus Cladocopium; species Cladocopium goreaui. Next base: position 429,781 of record CAMXCT020001613.1, on the reverse strand, counting down.
GTGAAGCTCATGTTTTGCAAATCGATTGGAACCTTCACACCAGCTTCGTGCACCAATGCCTGTTCCCTGGAGTCCATTCCCCAACCTGCTTGTAGGAGTCGCCCATAGCACAAAATAGGCTGGCTGACATGTGGAGACACTGCAACACGCTCTCTCAAAAGAATCAGTTTGCCAGTTTCATCCATCAATGTAATTTCAACATCACGCATTGACTGAACTGGAATCACCTGACCTTGTGCATCATGTAGCTTGGCTGAGGTCTCACACGCATCTTTCCCACAAGTTGCAAACTGCATTGGGAAAACCGCTGCATCTGCTCCAGAGTCTAACAAAATGTTGCACATCTCACCAACGTCTGAAGGTAACTCACTAATGATTGTTCGGATCTCTCCATCTTGCAAATGATTTTCTGTCTCATCCCCAATGTAGAACTGCATGGTCCTAACAGAACCTGAAAACGACTTGGGGCTTGACAATGGACTGTCACGCAAATCACACACAAATGAATTCATCTCCACACCTTCGGAGATTCGTGAAACTCGAAACTGAGTTGCCTGCTGCGCTGATTGCTGCTGTTGACCTTGCTGAGGATTATGTTGAACTGATTGGCTGCCAGCTCCCTGTTGGGAAACACTTGTGAGATTCGTCCATCCAGACTGACTCGAATCCCCAACTGATGAAGCCGCTTGTACATTCCTCACATTGTTCCAGCAGTCTTTGGCCATGTGGCCAGGCTTGTTGCAGACATAGCAAACTCGTTCGCCTTTTCCTTTGCCTTTCCCTGGATTTTGGACTGACTTTCCTTTTCCTGATTGACCGCCTTTGTCATTGTTGTTCTTGGTCTTGCCTTTGTCTTTACCCTTCTGCTTTGACTTTCCTTTCTGGTTTCCTTTGTCATTCTTTCCTTTGCCTCTGTCATGGCCTTTTCCTTTCCCTTGGATTCTGTCGACTTCCATGGGTTTCACATCTGAAGACTCATCTGTAGTTGAAACCAAATTGGACCACTTTTGATGAGCACGGTCCCACCTCAAGATCTCCTCTCTGAGCTCCAGGTACGTTGAGCTTTCCTTCAAACTCAAACTCAAATGGGTCTTCAAAGCTCCCGACAAACAACGTAGCAAAATGGCACACTTCAGCTCGTCTGCAAGCGTAGTGCCAGCTCTTCGAGTCTCTTCGTATGCATCCTCCAACTTCAAAAGTTGAGCCTGTAGGGGTTTGCTCATCTGGAAGGATGGCCATGCAGTCACACTGGCCAGCAAGGATAGGCCACGGGCCTGGGTGTTAGGCCTCATCGACAACACTAGTTGCCGCAAGGCTTCATAGCCATTCCCAGGAGGTGCGGCCCGCACTATCGAGAGTGCACGATTTTTCACAAAACCAGCAAGCAAACCGTATAATTTTGCTGAACGCTGTCTGACATCGATGGAAGCTGAATCAACATCCAACATCTTCGAAGGATCATCTGTAATTTGAGTCAATTCTTTGCTGAAACCTTCATCGACACAAATCAAGTACTGTGAAAGTTGCCACAACCAGTCACGAAAGTGTCTCTGGTCCTGCTCCTGATTCGGAAAGTCAAACACTGCAGGTTTATTCACTAACTTCGACCAATCAACCTGAGCTTGTGGTCGACTGCTGCTGCTCCCTGATGTTCCACCTGTTGTCGAGGTGGCTGTAACAGCCGCTGAACTGGCTGTTGCAGCTGCACTAGCTGCCTGAGCAGCATCAGCTGCCCTCTGTGTCGCCTCTGCAACCTGCAGGAGCGCAGCCTGAAATATTCCAACATCCACCTGCTGGGACATCTCTGAACCACCAACAATCCAGCTGCCACTGCACAGTCAGATCAATGAAAATCCCTGTATTGCAATGTACCAAGCTAAAAGATTGTATCAACCTCAAGCAGTCAATAATCGCTGAGAAGTGAACCACAACGTAAATCCACTGTTGCAAAGCCACGCAATGAAATCAAGAATCCCACGCCACTTCAGAAACCTGTGTATACCAGAAATGCCGATAGACCTAAGGTCAGTGTGCAACCTGATGTCCAGAGTTAAAGAAATGTTCCACCTGTGGATTCCAAACCTGTCAATGCCAGCAATGTCCAAAAGTCAGTCAATGGCTCGCAGCGACGATCAGTAGCTGGAGCTAAGGCCGAGCTCCGCTACCATGCGAAAAGAACGGCAATGCTCGGACACTATTGTTTTGAACCAGGGCCTGCACACGGTCACACAGGAGTTCTGTGCAGAAACGTTCATGTGATTTCACATGAAAATGGAACTGGTTTCCAAGTGTTTGCACTGTCTCGGTTTGTGCGTGTCATCCTTCATGCAGTGGCCATGAACACCATATTGACAGACATGAGCACTATTGTAAATTCTTCGTACAAACACTTCCACTTGACCCTCTGAAAACACAAAGGGTGCTATGGATAAGACAAGCTGAAGGGCTTGGCGATGGGTTTGGACTCTTGATGCTTGCAGAGGTCAACGGGCAAACAAGTCGTCCATTTTTTGACTCTCGAAACGGACATGCAGCCATCTGTTGCGCCAGGGCTGAGGGCAGCCACAAGGCTTCTTGAATCGCTCCTGCAATGGCAGCTGGTTCTGATCCCATGAAACGATTCAGCCAGCGCCAAAGGAATGTTGAGTGGTTCTTTGCATGTCTGAGTTTCCCCACTCTCACGCTTATGACTTCAATTTTGGATCACAGTAAAAACCATCATTTAAGTCACAAGCGTCTACGCTCCATGGATTGCGGTGGGGTGCAGTAACAATGTGCCTCGCACACAAGCTCAATCCACATGCACACACCCAACATCGAAGATCTAGGCACACAGGAAGCAAAACTTCTCATACATTTGAAGAGACAAGCGATCTACATTGACCATGACAAGCTATCCGAGCTATCCAAATTTGCAGTCATAAGCTAACTCCTGCTCTTCACCTCTATCACAGGTCTATCCCGTGTCTACACCTGTTAACAGGTCTTGTGCCAAATACAAACAATCTAAACCGGCAGAGCCTGGAGCCCCCGACTCGAGCATGGGAGATTTGACATGGGCTCCCCAATGCGTTCAATCTCTTTGGGGGTTTGCCATGCGGTTCCTAGGAAGAAAAAGAAAAGTCAGATACCATCAAACCCCTGTATAGGGATGAAACGTTTGACTGGTCCATTTTGGGGGGACCCCTAGAGCTTATATCCAAGATTGATCTACACACCAGGCCCTCCATCACGCGACAAACATCCACGAAGGGGCCTGAGCTGCTCCTTTTTTTGAGTGGCCAACACCCTCAAGCAGAAAGGAAGGGCAAAGAATGCAAAGGTCAAGGCCGACAGGAACCACGTTGGGGCATTCCAGACCTGGTTGGTGCCGCTGCCTGAAAAACATGAGTTACGATACTTGTGATCAGGCGAATCGCCAGTTGAAAACTATACTTAAAATGACTACAAACCGGATAATCAAGATTGCAAAAATCCAACAAATCACGTACAGACCGAACTAGACGACGGATGGCCCGAGAGCGTAGAGGAGCAGGGTCTTCTCTTGTTAGTATGGAGACGCAATATTAGAAACGATATATGAAAGCTGTGTTATAGGCAGTCGAGAAGAGGAGTATCAAGACAAAATAGTGAGAAGTGCAAGACAATAGTTTGCATCGCAAACACTTTTACACACAGACGCTTTTACACAGACGCTTTTACACACAAAGTTTTTACCCACAGAAGCTTTTACACACAGAAGCTTTTACATACAGAAGTTTTTACACACAGAAGCTTTTACATACAGTAACTTTTACACACAGACGCTTCTACACAGACACTTTTACACACAGAAGCCTTTACACACAGACACTTTTACACACAGACCCTTTTACACACAGGAGCTGCTTTTACACGCAAACGCTTGTACACACAGAAGCTTTTACACACAATCACGTTTAAACAGATGCAATTTTACATACAATCACTTTTACACACAAACTTCTTTACACAGAAACACTCGTACGCACAAACCCGTTTACACACAAAGACTTGAACACACAGAAGGTTTTACACACAACACTTTTACACAGATGCACTTGTACACACAAACACTTTTACACACAAACATCTTTACACAGAAACGCTCGTACACACAAACCCCTTTTCGTGCGAAAGGGTTACTCCAGCACACGAAAAATCGCAATTTTACCTCAGTTTTTGCCGATCGACCCTCATTTCGTGCGAAAGGGTTGCTCCGGCACAAGTCAAATCGCAATTTTACCTCAGTTTTTGCCGATCGACCCTCATTTCGTGCGAAAGGGTTGCTCCGGCACAAGTCAAATCGCAATTTTACCTCAGTTTTTGCCGATCGACCCTCATTTCGTGCGAAAGGGTTGCTCCGGGGCAAGTAAAATCGCAATTTTACCTCAGTTTTTGCCGATCGACCTCATTTCGTGCGAAAGGGTTGCTCCAGGACAAGTCAAATCGCAATTTTACCTCAGTTTTTGCCGATCGACCCTCATTTCGTGCGAAAGGGTTGCTCCAGGACAAGTCAAATCGCAATTTTACCTCAGTTTTTGCCGATCGACCCTCATTTCGTGCGAAAGGGTTGCTTTAGCACATGTAAAATCGCAATTTTACCTCAGTTTTTGCCGATCGACCCTCATTTCGTGCGAAAGGGTTGCTCCGGGACAAGTCAAATCGCAAATTTACCTCAGTTTTTGCCGATCGACCCTCATTTCGTGCGAAAGGGTTGGCGTTTCGTGACTCGCCGCCGGCACCACCCTCGGCCTTAAGAGAGAAAGATAAAAAGAAGGCGTGAGAGAGAAGGTGAGCAGGTGTGAAGATAAGAAGATGTGAAGATGAGCAGATGTGAAGATGAGCAGATGTGAAGATGAGCAGATGTGAAGATGAGCAGATGTGAAGATGAGCAGATGTGAAGATGGGCAGATGTGAAGATGAGCAGATGTGAAGATGAGCAGATGTGAAGATGAGCAGATGTGAAGATGAGCAGATGTGAAGATGAGAAGATGTGAGAGAAGGTGTGAAGATGAGCAGATGTGAAGATGAGCAGATGTGAAGATGAGCAGATGTGAGAGAAGATGTGAGAGAAGAGGTGAGGATGAGCAGATGTGAGCAGATGTGAAGATGAGCAGATGTGAAGATGAGCAGATGTGAAGATGAGCAGATGTGAAGATGAGAAGGTGTGAAGATGAGCAGATGTGAAGATGAGCAGATGTGAAGATGAGAAGGTGTGAAGATGAGCAGATGTGAAGATGAGAAGGTGTGAAGATGGGAAGGTGTGAAGATGAGCAGATGTGAAGATGGGAAGGTGTGAAGATGAGCAGATGTGAAGATGAGAGGATGTGAAGATGAGAGGATGTGAAGATGAGCAGATGTGAAGATGAGAGGATGTGAAGATGAGAGGATGTAAAGATGAAAAGATGAGAGGATGTGAAGATGAGATGTGAAGATGAGAGAGGATGTGAAGATGAGAGGATGTGAAGATGAGAGGATGTGAAGATGAAAAGATGTGAAGATGAAAAGATGTGAAGATGATGAGAAGATGTGAAGATGAGAGAATGTGAAGATGAGATGTGAAGATGAGAAGATGTTTTACAGACCCCCACTATTGGAAGAACTCTGCGCTCAGACGCTCTCGGGAATAACTACAAAAAATCAAGTATTGAACCTGCGGACCTAATCAAGATTGCAACAGGATCATCTTCCGATTCAGCTGCAAAAATTCCAGAAATTGAAGTTGTGGCACGAAGCACATTTCCAAGTCAAAAGTCTTAAAAACTGACGGTCTCGGACCACTTTTGGAGGTTCAGATGTCGAAAAAATGTCAAAAAAGTGCACGCCGTTGTGGCGCGAAGCACATTTCGAAGTCAAAAGTGTAAAAAACTGAGGGTTTTGAGCCTTTTTTGACGTGAAGATGTCGAAAAAGTAGACACTGATTAACTTAACTAACTTGACTAACTCAACTAACTTCACTAACTTAACTACCCTAACTTCGACGACAACAGCAACAGCAACAGCAACAACAACAACAACAACAACAACAACACCAACCACAACAACTACAACTACAACAACAATAGATCGATAGATGGAGAGATAGATAGATAGATAGATAGATAGATAGATAGATAGATAGATAGATAGATAGATAGATAGATAGATAGATAGATAGATAGATAGATAGATAGATAGATAGATAGATAGATAGATAGATTAGATACATCGATACATCGATAGATGCATAGATCGATACATAGAGAGATAGATAGATAGACGGAGAGATAGTCAGACAGGTAGACAGCTAGACAGATAGACAGATGAAAGGGAGAGAGAGATAGATAGATAGATAGATGGGTAGATAGGTAGATAGATAGGTAGATAGGTAATTATATAAAAGAGAGAAAGAGAGAGATAGATAGATCGATAGATAGATAGATACATAGAAGATAGGCTGGTAGGTAAGTAGATAGTCAGAGAAAGAGAGAGAAAGAGAGGAGACCTCAAGCACCTTTCGGTCCATCAGTGGCTTCGCTCTGCCATCCCTCATTCACAACAACCAAGCTCTCCTATAGGTTTCCTATTTTTGAAACTTCCGCCACCGCCTTGTGCGGTACTACTGGTAACTATTCATTTTCTCGTCCTTTGAATAAGCATATATACAACAAATACTACTTGCTATCTGTGTAAGATGTAAAAGCTGATTTTGACACACTCCATTTGTGACAGCAAGTGCGGTGGCTGGTGGCCAAAGGGTTCACCGACTGTGCCCAGAATGGGGTTACCAATGGATTTGGGGAAATTGACCAGCGCAGAGCCCAACAAAATCCCAGCCCAGCCTGAATCTTTAGCTTTCGGATTTGCAGATCTCCTTGCAGCAGTACAGATATGATATTGGCCTGGTCCCATTCATTCCCCTGAGAAACATGTTATTTTCATTGTAGCGATTCTCATCCAAGAGGTAGGACATTGCTCCGGTCTTATTGCAGCTTCGCTGCGTTCTTTTGGTAGGCAGACAGCCAGCCATGGATGAAGAAATGACGTTAATTGATTTGGACTTGGAGCCCGAGCAGGTCGATTTTCAGGAACCGCCTCCTGAAAAAGACTTCCACTCCATTTCCCCGGCCATTCCGGACAACGAGCTCGATGGCCACTGGAACCCAATCATTTACGGCAACAAGCGCATGGCTGAACCTGTGACGCCTAGCCGGACCTGAGTTATGAAATGCTAGACCCCTTATCTTGGGATTTTACACTGTCTTAAAAGAATTCTATTGACTTTTGGTTCCTGACATTACTTACCACTTATAAATCTGTTCATGTCCCTGCAGGATGTTGCCTTCTCCCAAGCGTCATCGGCTGCGTCGCTTGCAGAATTTCGTGATCGCCCCAGCAGCTACCAAGAGCAAAGCAGCACCCAAGCGTGACGACCAGGTCACCCCGAAGCGTGCTCTCGCTTTTCCAGATTCCCCAGCATCCAATTCCTCAATGGCATCAACCTTGATCTTGCCGGGCCGAGGTGAAGAGACACCCGCCAACTCCAAGGATACCATTGCCAACCCTGAGAATGACAACATGGAGGGAGGCCACAAGCTTGCTGACAACACCAAGGACAAAGAGAACTAGATCATCGTGACCGAGCAGGACAAGCCTGACGCAAGCAAGGTTTTGGATGAGAAGCAGGTTCCCGTCCAGCCCTTGGACACAGTCAAGACGCAGGAGAAGCAGAAGAAGGCTGCAAGCACGGTTTTGGATGAGAATCTGAAGCCCGGCACCACCCTTTTTTTTCCGTCCAACGCCTTCATGGCTTCCGCCAGGTCGTTACACACATTCAATCGCGGCAAACAGGTGAATTGTAGTTTACATGCAGGGCTGTCAATTTGTCGAAAGCCACAAAAGTGCCGGTTGTGGACCAGTACGCAGTCCAGAAACTGTCCCAGCAAGAGAACAGACAAGAAAGCAAACCAAAAACAACAAAGCGAAAACAGGAAAAACACACAACCAAAACAAAAACCAAACAAAAACGACAGAGAGTGGGATCGCAACCAGCAATGGGAATTACATGCATGATGACATCTTATGTGTCATTCTGAGAATGGCCCAGGCGACCCGATGGCTCAGTTGGTATGGCGTTGGTCTTGCCAGCGCTGACAGACTGCCGGTGGTGGTTCGAATCCCTGCTGGTCCACTCGGGAGTCTCAAGTGCGACCCGCCGAAAGGCAACGGGCGCCGACCACAAAAAAAAAAACCTTCTGAGAATGGCCCAAAACAAGAAACAAAACAGAACAAACACAAACCACACCAAAGGGCCACGTTGGTGGGTGAGAGAAGCAACAAAGCTCCATGCGGAAACCAGGGATCCCCCCAGCCAGGATCCCCGAGATCACAAAGAGCAGCCGTTCAGGCATGACATTACACCCAGGCACTTCGAAGCAAACACCGACAATGCCGGGTCGCAACGAGAGTGGTGAGAAACGAAAAAAGGGTGAAACGGGAAGGTGAAACAAGATCTAAGGTGAAAATGACAGCAATAGCTACGGCACTCAGGGCACACTCAGAGTCCGCTCAGTTGTTCTTTTCCAAGCATCATCATCATTGGGAGCTGTAGTGCACTCTTGCGGTGCATACCACTTTCAAAACTGAATCCAATGCGATCGAGTTCGCGATGATCGCTAGCTCGACAGCATTGATGCAGGCTTGCAAGCGTAGAGCTGCTCGAGCGGTCAACTTAGCAGGTGTTGCAACCAATTGCATTTGATGCGGTCGGTTGGCCATGGTAGCTGGCTCAGTCACATTGATACAGGAATGCGAGCGTTTTCCTCTGAACAGGGACCAGGTCTATCATCAAAGTGTTCAGCCGAGGTTCTGGACAGGCAACTTGTGTCAGCTGTGTTGAGGTCCTCTGTCGGGTAATGTTGTACGCTCGCTTGCATGAGCTGTAGCTGTCGACTTATAACTTCACGTTCTGTAACATTGGCACGGGCCTCTACACGAATGCTGCGGAAGGCCGACAGCCTTCGAAACCTACTTGGGTCAGCGTCCAGGACGTCGTCCTTAACTCACTAATCCACGCAACCAAGTCAACCACTCCCAGAGCTCAGCCACTTTTACCAAACACACAAGCACAGAAACATATCTGCTCATGTCGCTATGGTTCTTGTTGGTGTGTCACGCCTTGACACAAAAATGATGCGGAGTCGCCAGTCAGCATCTTTCTGCTAACTTTCACAAAAGCGATCAAAAACACATGTCCTCACAAAAAGTCTTTACATCAAGACATGGTTTGTTTGTTTAAATAAGTTTGAGTGTTTGAAAACTGTTGAAACATTTCAAGCACCAAAACATGATTCATGATGTCTCCCTCAGATCTGTTAGCAACTCCAGTTCTGAATGCCTTTCAGAATGTTGCTCTCGCTATCATCATTGAGAGACAAAACAAACTACACTTCTCCGATCAATGTCAAACAAAGTTCCTTCTTCCGAAGTCACAAAATGAATTCTACGATCTTCTCACGATTCCTTCGTGCACTTCTGCGATGATTCTGTCGACAAAACTAAAGCAAAACATATGGAAAATGGTTTGATTTTCCATGTCACTATACAAATTCAAATCCTCACGATGTTCTCCGTGCAATCAAAGTACTCAAAGAAGACGAAAAGTATATCGTTGTTGGGTTTCGTCATCTCCAATAAAACGTGCAAAACATGAAACGTGCAAATACGATGTCAACCATCACGGTTGAGCTCATCATCAAGATGAAAACCAAATTCACTTCTTCCAATGCAGAAAAGACCAATGAAAGGACCAATGGATTCATCTCACCACAGATGTCAAATTTTCACACCCCCTTTTGAGATGAACTCCATTCCATGTATAGCTGTAACCCATTCAGACTTCAGCACATATCGCCCAAGCTCGATAGGTTAATACATATAGTACGAATTGTCCCGTTGTCCACCATCCAATGAACAACCAGCTCATAGTCCTTTCCTCGCCTTTGCACCAATGAGGATACTCTCAATCACCCAGCTGCCTCTGCACTGAAGTTCCAGTGAAGCAACCCTTTGGCTTTCCAACCTTCCCAGAGTCCTCCACAACCTTGCATGCGCAGAGAAAAGAATACCAATCCTTTGCAATTGGACTCGTACTCTTGTTTCCCAGGTGACACATACTCCATTTGCAATATCCGGCCATCTCATCATCGACATACACCTCTCGGTATGTCTTGCCCTCGCTGGCAAACTTTCCAAACGCAAACTTCGTCCTGCTCCAATCCCGAAAACTCATGCCTTCAGGCACCAAATCAGCAGTAAGCTGATCAAGGACCTTGTCGGCGATCCCAGGAAAGATTGGGATAGGCATCACAGGCAACTGTGCACTCAAAGGTTCAGCTGCCGAAGAAATCACATCGAATTCATCATCATCCAGAGCCTCACGAAGTCGCTTGCTTCCATCTGTCATTGCTCCTTGACTCTCCAAAGGAGTCAAAATACTGGATCCGGCTGCATAGCCTGACCCTGAATTCTCACTGTGCCACTTCTTCTGAAGAAGACCAAGCAAAGCCTTCTCATCTTCATCTGTCCATCCAGACTTGGCCATGGCTACAAACCAAACCGCGTCCGGTAGTGAAAAAGCACTAGACCGTGGCTAAACTCTTAGGAGCAATCAACCTAGAACGTGAAACGAAGTGTCGAACCGCCGTCACAGTCGTGATAGGATCAGTGACCTTTCAGATTGTTCTGCGCTGCGCACACACACGCTGCATCTTACAGCATCGCGCAACAAAACTCTGCACAAAATGGAACATGGTGAAAACTCCTGTTTGTCTTTGGCAACGTTTGTTTGAAAACAACGTGCAAACAGAAAATGTAACGAAATGAAACGAAACGTGGATCCAACTTCTGTCTCTCTCTGTCACAGGGCCCCCTTTCAAACGCAAATTCAACTCTTCTTCGAAGCATGTTTGACCGCAATCAAAATGTATCTTGCCAACTTTCGGTTGTAGAACGCTGTTTCAGTATAGTTGATTTGATAAAGTTCCGCATGAGTCCGGCATGTGCATGTAGAAAGTTTGGAGTGAAGATTTAATGCAAACCAAGCTGAATTGGAAACAAACTTCAATGTCTTTCCAATCGGAATACCATCCTTGTTCTGACATCCAGTCTTGCACAATCTCACCAAAGCCTCATGCCTCATGTCAAAACTCTGCAAAAGATTCACTGTCTCAGGTCGGGACCAAATGGTATTTCGTTCTGGAAGCTCAAACGAACATGAGTCTGCATGTTTGAAGTAACCACCAATCGCGTTGATGATCTCATCCCATTCCTGGTCCTTTTCAGTGACTGAGTCCGGATTGAAATTGCGAAGCGGGCTTCCACTTCCACAAGGAGTCGATGCATGAATATGCACCCAAGGTGGACATGACGAATTCTTCCACTGTCGAATGCAAACAGCTACACGACTCAACGTTCCAGAACTCTGCACCTTAGCAACTACACCAATGTATGGGACCTTCGAAACTTCACAGACCTTTCTCAAGTTCGAATGTTCCGAACAACACAGTTCCACAATCGCAATCGAAGAACCCTGAGTCAACACCTGCTGCAACACACTCAGCTCACGGAGTTCTGCTAACTCAGCTGTCAAACCATCTGGTACAACAATCCCAAGAGCATATCGGTGTTTATAGAAAGCTTTAGCACTCAAGCATTTAGTGAAAAGATCTGCTGGATTTTCAACACCACTTCTGTGTCTCAATTTCAACAAACCCTCTCTCATCTGCTCTCGTAACCAATGCAATCTTATTTCAATGTGTCGTGAACGTCGTGGTACATCCATGGATCTCACAAGTTGCAATGCGGAGCTTGAATCGATCTCCAGCCAAATTACAACCTCTTCTGGCTTATCGATCTCATGAAGTGCAAACAGAAGACGGTGAACCAGTCTTCCAAACGCAACACTTTCTTGACACACTGATTGCAAACCATAGAGCTCTGCCTCACATGAACTCAAGCTCAAAGCTTGCTGTTGTCGGCTCAGAGACCTTACCAAAGACCTCTCAATGAAAACAGCTCCACCGCTAACACCTTTGCGGTTGTTGAAACGGTACGGCGCATGTGAAGCGTCGCTGAAAGAGTGAAGATGGACTGATCTCAGTTGAGTATCATCAACCTGACTCATGATGGTCTCATCTCTGCTCGGTAGACACAAGCATGCATGCATGTCAACATACAAGAATCTCAACACTGCTTTCAATGCTTGTTCAGTTCCGTGCATCGGTTTCGCTTGTTGTGTCCCAAGAACAGACATCCATGTCTTCAAGTCATGACGCACCTGTGACAACCAAAGCAATTTTCCCAACGCCTTTCTGAAGCGTGAGTATGCTTCGTCTGACAAAGGTTTCTGAAAGTTGCTATCCGTGAGTGTCTTCTCAAGATGTCCCGAAATGTCAGGCACATTCTCAGACCCACGGGTAACGCCATAATCCAGAAACGTAGAGTCAAGATAATGTGGATCAACACCCAGAGTGATCTCAGAGGAATCTCTTTCTCTTTTGATGACACGACCAATAAAGGTCAGGGATCCTCCCTCTTCTCCGATCTCTCCAGTTGTCTTCACAGGCACTACAGACGACAAAGTTGCAACCACATGTTCTTCGGCTTCCTTAGTGGTCGACAACAACAGAATGTCATCAACATACACCACACACAAACAAAACCCAATCTCATGACCATCCTTCACAATCTGTCCACCATACACACATGGTTCCAACGAATCAGACCAAAGGCCTACATGTTCAACCGTAAATGTCAAAAGCTGCAACCATGCCAGTGAAGCATCACGTAACCCGTTCAATGCCTTTTCAAGCAAATAGTAGGTCGCTTCACCTGATGGAAAACTAATTGACAACGGCATTTTCAAGACAACATGTACACCAGTTCCCAATGGGCTATGCATGAAGGCATGACTCACGTCCAATGCACGCAAAAGCATCTTCCGTGTCGCTGCCATTGCAAGCACCAAATGAACACTTTCAATCGAAGGGGTAGGACTACTAAATCCCAAAGATCTAGCTGAGGAGCCACGATTGAAGTCCTTCGCAACAATCCTGGTTCGAACCCTCTCACTGCTTTTGTAAGCTGCAACCCACCTCGACTGGATCAAACGAAGGTTTGGAACAGCCTTCTTCATATCGTCCAGTTCTGACTGGGTGATGATGCGGCCAGTCTTGCAGCGTTTCAAGTTCCTAACCTCCTCTTGCATACCTTTGAAACCTTGTTCCAAATCAAGCTCTTGCAAACTCTGGTCATCTATGATACTGTCCGGTTTCCAAACCAAGACATCTTGACCTCCAAGACTTATCTTCACAAAATCATGCTCATTGCCTCGATTGAAACAAACAGAATCAAGAGAACCAGAAAACATTTCTGGAGATGTTGCCGGAGCAAAAGACGCTGGACCTTCAAGCGTACCCAAACTCGCAACCAACACAGGCTCACCACTACCAACCCAAAACCAATCAAAATCCATGTTTGTTTGAAGCAGTTCCTCAGAATCTTCACGGATCTTTCTTTCCAACTGTTCTCGGTCGGTCTCAGCTTTCCTTTTAACCTTCTAGTGTACTCAACCTGTGTTTCCGGCTGTCGCCGAGCGGACTCAGGTGTTGGTACCAATTCTTCATCATCGACCTCTTCTACTGGCACCTGAACCTGGGGTACGACAACAGGGCTCTCCTGAGAGAGTGCAGGTTCAACACGTCTTTCCTTTCTCCGTTGTTCCTCAAACTCAGCAAAACGCTTCCTACATTCCTTGTTGTGCCTAATACCAGGTGCTTCCATGCCACTCTCACATGCTGGACATCGACGAGTCGGTTCAAAACGTGATACGTCAGGTGAAGTTCTTTCAGAACTCTCAGGACTACCAATAGCTACATCTGCAGTATCTGCTGGTGACGTAGGAGATGGAGTGACAGAAACTCGAGACGGCTCTGCTGGAACTTCCTGTGGAGTCACGACAACATTCGATCTTGCTAATGGCACTGCTGGCGCCAAACGCAACTCACCAGATTTCTTCTTCACACTGCTGGACTCTGGCAAGACAAGTTTGGGCTGTGAAGGTGCCGGCAAACTCTGGCCTTTCAACTTTCGCAACTCTTCAGGAGGTAGCTGACTCATATCAGCTGGTGCAGTCCCACTGTCATTCACAATTTGGGGTCTACTACCTACAGTCCCAGTGTCAAACTGTGTCAAAACACCCTGTCCCGAATTCAAATCCCATCTCAAAGGTGAAATAGCCCTGATGTTCCTAGCTACAAAACGCATCAACTCAGCTTTGCCATCCACACGAATGAGACCCTGCACAACTGGACCTCGTTCCAATCCCATGTGAATGAAAGTACACTCAACATTCCTTGTTGAAAGTGGTGAATGCTGCCGAATTGAATCAGGAATTTCGGCCAAAACCTGAGCACCAAACAAAGTCGAAACTGGTTTGGATAACTTCCTTCCTGAAACCATTTCCAATGGACTTCTGCCTGAACCTCTCGATGTTGAAAAATGGTTGTTGCACAAAGCCAAATACGTCAAAACATCAACCAAATTCTCATGTGAAAATGTGACATCCAACCCTTGTGCATTCAGATCAGCCCTTAACACAGAAAAGGATTCTTTTAATTCCCTAACTGCTCGTTCAGCCGACCCAATTGATCGATGTTGTTGTGGCGCGGCTCTCCGAATAGCGAACGTGCATCGGCCAGTGGAGGTTCCAATGACCTCTCCCACGGCCCTTTCACTATCGGTGTGGACATCAATGGAGACTGCCTTCGAAGTCAAGCCAAAATGTTGAAGCCATACAACAATCTGTCTCCTGGCTGCTTCGACATCTTCTCCAACCACCACATAGCCAATGCACCTCGACATCGTCTCAGTTAACACAAGGATCTTCACCGAACCTGGGAGTTCGTCTGCGGCGATCTCGCCTGATGTCTTGAGGAATGCAAAATCGGCCTGAATAGAAACCTCTTTCCTGTCACCTTTGTCTCTTCTGTGCTGAAAAACAGAACGACCCTTGGCAAACTCCAAGCAATTTGGATTGAATGGAATATGTCCCTGTCTTCGGTGACGTGCCAGTTCACTGTCGTCTCCTCCAGACACAGCTGCGACAGAAAAGTCATGAGTGTTACTCACAGTCAAGTCAGACCTGTATGCACTACTACTACCAACATCTGGATACAAACGAACCTAAGGACAATTGGCAAAATAAGCAACATCAAGACAATGCATTCCAAGCTTCTCATGAAACAAATCAAAACCTTTTGGACCTTGTGTGAATCTCCATCCCGAATCTGCCAATGAAGTGATTGACAAAATGTTGTGCCGGATGGAACCCACCAAAACATTCAAACGTGCTTTCTTCCAACACCAATCATCACCTGATGTGCCTGACATGTGCATCTGTACTCCAATCTCAGCAGTGCCTGACATGTTGACTGAGGATCCATTGGCAGCTTTGTAGCCACCTAATCCCTCACTGTCCTGCAGCACTGACCTGAAGGCTGACAAGTTCGACTCAGCCAAAACACTTGTGGATGCACCAGAGTCAAGAAGCCACCAAGAAGCATCGGTGTTGTCAGCGACCTGTGAAAGCAAAGGTCGCAAAAACTCAAAATAAGGTTCAATCTGTTGTTCAACCGAAACCTCACTGTGGTCGTCAAACCAGTCATGTGCACGCACCAAAACGACTTTCATCGGTACAGTGGCACACAAGTCTCGGCTGGGGTCATTAACAAAACGTGTCTCCAAGTTGGAACTGTCACCAAGTCGAACCTCATCTCCACACTTCAAACCACAAAACCATGGCTCATGAGTACAGCTGTCGCAACCTCTTGCCAGCACACAACCCATGTCAGCCACTTCACTTTTGGCTACTTCTGACTCACGAGTACAGCTGTCGCAACCTCTTGCCGGCACACAACCCGTGTCAGTCAGCTCATCTTTCTCTTCTGACTCATGAGTACAGCTGTCGCAACTCCTTGCCAGCACGCAACCCATGTCAGCCAGTTCATCTTCTTCTTCTGACTCACGAGTACAGCTGTCGCAGCTCTCTGCCAGCACACAACCCGTGTCAGCCAGTTCACTTTCAAACTCTTTGCAATCAACCACAAGCCTATTCTCGGTTTCCATGTCAGCAACCTCATGCTCATGCACAAACCTAAGACCTCCAGTGGTTTCACATGTCATGTCAAACAACAAAGGATTTATGATCATGCTGCCGACACTGCCAGTCTTTTGGACATCAGACCTATTGTCGTGACTTGCACTCGGTTCCGCACTTTGGACTGGTCCCTGTTGCCAGGTATACCCATACCCGTCGCAATACCATCCAGAACCATCGTCCCACCATGTCTGCGAAACTCCCCATTGACCATCACAGCTCTCCGGCCATTGGTCATGCCACCAATAGTCATCATCGTCCCAACTCTCTGCAGTCCAGTCGGTCCAATCCTCTGAAACTTCATTCAACTTGCCTTTCTTTCCTTTTCCTTTGCTACCTTTAGAGCCTTTTCCTTTGGAACCTTTCTTGTCCCAAGCGTCAGTCCTCACACTACCCTTACCTTCTTTGCTCTCAGGGCAGTTGAAGCTGATGTGCCCGTTCTTACCGCATCTAAAGCACCGGATCCTGCTCATATCTGCGTTACAAGCTGCTGCAGTGTGTTTCCGACTTCCACACTTCCCGCATCTGCCTTCCATTGCATCTACAAGTTCGGCATCAAGAGAATGATGTTCTACATTCCCCTCCAGGGAACTCAATCTCTTGCTGTGGCCTGTTGTCTCAAAATCGCTAAACAGGCGCTGTTGTTCTTCCCACCGCATCGCAGCGTTCCTGTAGGACTCGTAGTTGTCTGCGCCGCTGTGGTGGAGAACGTAATTCTTCACTGTTTCAGGCAAGCTTTTCAACAGAACAACTAGCATGTCAGAATCTGCCAGCTTCAGTCCTGTGGTGTCCACCTGCATAGGGAGAGTTCCTAGCAACCTTGAGAACCTTGCAGCTTCATAGTCAATTCTTCTGATAGTATCACTAACCAAGGAACTCGGCGATGTCTGTGTCGCCGCCAGGACAAAGGATTTCCCTGCAATCTGCGTCCTTAGTGAGAGCGCTTCGGATCTTGACCTCAGAGAAAATTCAAGAGTAAGTTGCCTAAGCAGTTCAAACCCGTTTGCTTGTTGGTTTACTGCTACTGCCACTCTGTCACTAGATCCTACTCCATGTAATGCCACACCCTCACTGAAGGCGTTCACCAACGCCACACACCTGGGGTTGTCGTGAAACGCAGCTTTTAAGATGGACATAAGCCTTCGAGACCTTGCCTGTTGTGCTCCACTGAGAGCACTCCATCTGATGGGACCGGGCCAACGGCTACTATGCTGGATTTCTACAGAAAATTCTAAACTTCCACCAGCTGCCCAGGATGACAACTCATCCAAATAGCCAGCCCAACCTAACACCTCTTCTTCTCTTGTCTTCCAAGTTCCTACTGGTGTTGGTGCCGGTGTCAACCATTTTTCGCTTTTGGCGAAGACATCCAATTGCTGTGAATTTCCATGATTTGATTGTTGAACACCAAAACCAGGCAAAACATCAAATGGCTGCGGAGTCACAAACGACGAATCAGCTGCCCTACCAAGACCATCACCAAACACTTCTGGAACCCCTCTTCTCTGTTGCATAGTTACAAAACGATCTTGCATCTGCTGCTGCACTGTCTGTAGCTGTCCCTCACTCATGCTACCTAACATGGCCATGACCTCTTGGATCTGCGCCGCCTGAGGCGTCAAGCCTCCCAAGCTCGCTCCAACCGGGCCACTCGGCATGTTTCCTTGGCAACTCATTGGGTTCACTCCTAAGTTTGGAAAATCTCCAGACCTTGGTCCACCAGGCATACTCGCACAACCATAACTTGGCACACGCGCTTGCGAATTCTGTTGCATAAACGTTTGTTGTTGGGGAATCCATTGCGCACCAAACCATGCTGGTCCCGGTCCTTGCATTCCGGGGACATTTCCTTGTTGATATCCCTGCACCGGACCTACCTGACCACCTGCATCCAGGTTTGTCGTGCTCGCAAATCCCTGTACGTTCTGTGACACATTTGCTTGTTGTTGCTGTGGCTGCTGCTGGGGCATGTTACTTACTTCAGGTGTTTGTCCATCCATCCCAGATCCACTACCTTGCTGACTAGGCGTTCTTGGCACTGGCGGCAATCCGTCACTACGGTTACAACCACCATTTCCGGTACCACTAATTCCTTCACCTCTTTCAGCCATACCAGGACTAGGACAACCTTGCACACCTTGACTCGCACTACCTGGATCCATTCCTACTTACGCGCAGCAAGCAGGCAGCTCCGCTACCATGCGGAAGGCCGACAGCCTTCGAAACCTACTTGGGTCAGCGTCCAGGACGTCGTCCTTAACTCACTAAGACCGTCCACGCAACCAAGTCAACCACTCCCAGAGCTCAGCCACTTTTACCAAACACAAGCACAGAAACATATCTGCTCATGTCGCTATGGTTCTTGTTGGTGTGTCACGCCTTGACACAAAAATGATGCGGAGTCGCCAGTCAGCATCTTTCTGCTAACTTTCACAAAAGCGATCAAAAACACATGTCCTCACAAAAAGTCTTTACATCAAGACATGGTTTGTTTGTTTAAATAAGTTTGAGTGTTTGAAAAACGTTGAAACATTTCAAGCACCAAAACATGATTCATGATGTCTCCCTCAGATCTGTTAGCAACTCCAGTTCTGAATGCCTTTCAGAATGTTGCTCTCGCTATCATCATTGAGAGACAAAACAAACTACACTTCTCCGATCAATGTCAAACAAAGTTCCTTCTTCCGAAGTCACAAAATGAATTCTACGATCTTCTCACGATTCCTTCGTGCACTTCTGCGATGATTCTGTCGACAAAACTAAAGCAAAACATATGGAAAATGGTTTGATTTTCCATGTCACTATACAAATTCAAATCCTCACGATGTTCTCCGTGCAATCAAAGTACTCAAAGAAGACGAAAAGTATATCGTTGTTGGGTTTCGTCATCTCCAATAAAACGTGCAAAACATGAAACGTGCAAATACGATGTCAACCATCACGGTTGAGCTCATCATCAAGATGAAAACCAAATTCACTTCTTCCAATGCAGAAAAGACCAATGAAAGGACCAATGGATTCATCTCACCACAGATGTCAAATTTTCACAAATGCGCAGACTCCTTATGCAACAGTAGGCTGTGCGAATGTCTCTGCAATCTTGCTCGTTGATAACGCCTGCAAGGAGTTCGGCACCATCGATGTACAGTGGCCATCCCACTGGCCAGCATCATTTGACCGCTCCGATCATACACGCGAGTCATAGATGGTCAAGTGAGATGCATCACTCCTGAATCCGTAGCCATTTGGCTCAAGGCTGTATCGGCTCAAACCCCGTGGGACTGGGTAACCTGATTTTAACTCAAGGGGCAAACATCCATCTTGGGTGATTTGCGTGAGTTAATTTTGGAGGCACCAGTATAAAGGGGCTAGGGTAGTACTGCCGTAGGAAGAGCACAAAGGTGCCCGTCAACCTGTTTTGTTTAGAAGAGAGTAAGGGAAGGGGGGGTTTTTCTTTGCTTTGTTTGTTTAAGATCTACCTTCTCGTTTTTGACTTACTTTCACTGTGTCCGTTGAACACACCAGTTTTGAATCCCATTTGTTTAAGGACTCCTGGGGTACCCAGTGTAGTTCTTTTACTTGTGATCTTGTTGGTTTTATTGACAAGGCTCACTGGGGTACTCAGTGTAGTCCTTTTTGTTCTTGTTATCGTCTTGCTCCGCCCAGGTCGCCCTCCTGGCCTGCCTCTGTGTAGTCACTGTACCCAGGGGTACTCTGGGTTATAGTCGACAACATGAACAGCAACCCTCATGAAACTGTTGAACAGCATGCCATTGAGCTGGTGTCGAATCTTGGGAAAGAACATCTTTTTGTTGCAAACTGTCCCAGTGATATTGATCCGAACAGATATTCAGGCACTGTGATCACTTATGAAGAAGCCTTTGATCACAGTGATACAGGAGTTGGCCTCTGCCTCTTACTCCCCAAAGCTTATGTCCTTCAGAAATTCATTGACATATGCCTTAACAAAGATATCTCTGTTCACTTTGTTTTCACTTGTTCAAGCAGTACCAGCGAATTTGAAGCTTCTGCATGGTTATATAATCTTCTCAATGATAAAGTTCGACATGTCGGTTTTATGCAAAATCTTGGCGTTACTTTTTGCCCCACAAATAACCAAGAGAAATATCTCATTGCATGCCAAGTGGAACCGTATGCCGAACACTGTCATGTTTCTTGGTCTCAACCCTGCAGAACGCTGGAGTATGTCTTTCCCAGAACTGTTGTTGAACGACACCAGACTATTAGTGAACTTCAGAGCCTGTCTGCAGTTAACTATATTGATTTCAGACGACCCAATGGATGCCATCGCATATCAGATAAGATTGATGTCACCTCACTTACTGTCCAGATTGCCAATGACAGCCTGGCAGACATCGAGCTTGTTGAGAAGATCCTTCAACCAACTGTTGATGCCGCTTGGTCGCATGGACTTGCAGAGTGTCAGGTAAAGCATTTCTTTCCATGGAATGACACAGAATTCCAAAAGCATTTTCCACATGGAATCACTATGTCAGTACTGGATTTGAAGGCTTTTCCGAACACCGTGCTTAATGAAATTCTTGTCCAACTAGCCAACCTTAAAGTGAGGTACCATTTCATGAATTACAGAAGACTTGCCATCTTTGGGCCGCCGTCACTGGTCATTAACCTCCACTTGGCCCTTCTTCCATTTGACGTTCATTTACCTATTGGGCCTAAACAGGGTGCTTTCACTGTCCACATGCTGCGATCAGAACCTCATTGCACACAGACCGCTCATGATTATAATCATTTTCAAGTCAAATTTGGCAAGATTGGTTCCTTCCAGTATGCACCTGCACAAATTCTATGGGCTGAAATTCCCTCATCAATATGTATGGAGGATCAACTTGACCAATTAGATCAATCATCTCTGGTACAATTACTAAAACAAAAAGTGGGGGCTGTTAATTTTTCCATTCGTTGGTGCCAGGTTGACCGGTCGCAGCAAAAGTGTCTGTGTTTTGACATCGAGATTAAACATGAAGACTCTCTGCCTCTTTCACTGGATTGTGACCCTTGCCAAGTTGTAATTCAGCACCAGTGCCCTTCTGCAGAAGATTTTCGTGCTGATGTCTCCCTTACTGAAGTCGAGACTAGGCGGGATCACTGGAATAAGGTCATTGCTCAACAAATGATCCCTAAAGAAGGCAATCAGTCATCTTTCCTTCGAACCAAACAAGAAACAGTCAGCCAAGAGATACTATATGATTTGCGTACCACTGTCATTGATTCTATGCAGGACTTCACCAATATCATTGCCATTGCGTCTCAACCGCCTGCGTGGTTTTTCTCGCCTAAAGAGTTGCATATACCCTTGATGGAATGCTTGCAAAAAGTTAATTTTTGTGACAACTCTTTCATCCAGGAATCCTTTGTGACGAATCCTGACACTGTCAAGATTGATTTACTTCATCATGAATTCATCAAGCATAGGGACTACCAGAAGTGGCTTTTTTATCATATCGTGCTTGGTCCAGAACAGTGTTTTCATTTGAAATCTATCCACCTCGAGCGTGATGAATGGAAGGTACGATACTACGATGAATTGATCATACGTACTTTTGAACCCTCCTCAATTTTTGTCACACTCCCACCTGGAATCTCAATATCGCAGGTCGTCGACAAAACGCAATGTTGTCACCTCCGAGAGGCACATGCCTGTATCGTACCGTCACAAAGAACCCCTGATGCTGGCACTGCCCATGCTGGATTGAAAGAGCAGTATACTAATGCCACACCGACTGCTAATTTTCCAAACGGTCATGGAATGAACAGCGCCAAGAGTGTACCCTCCCACGGGCAATCGAATCCAACACCATCAGGTAGCAGACCTACTTATCGCCCACCTCACAAACCCAGGCAGTTTAGAGGATCTCCCAACATGCCTCCTGAGGGTGATGCTGAAATGCAGCCTGCGCCAACAAATGACAGCAAACACCCAGAACCTCCGGAAACGCACCTTCAGTCAGATACCGGCGAACACTGTGAAGATGTACCCATGGAATGTGTTGCAACAGCTCTTGATCCGGTTGACGACAACACTCATAGTTCTGACAAAGACTCCCAACAAGACAATGATACCCTCCATGGTCATAACCCCCTTGCCTCTAACAACAACCTTGCCATGGCCAACCTCGGTCAGAACCACCCTAGCGAACCAGGACAACATGCCCATGATGGCCTTACGAACAACCCCAGTTCCCCCAAGGCGAAACACTTGCATCACAATGCGAATATGCCCACTGATCACAAAGATGTCGCCAACGTGGGGTACCCACGGTTGTGTGACACTTCCCAACCTACTGCCCAGGCTAATTTTGTACCCAAAGCCACTGTGCAACCCTTACTACTGGATTGCCCCACTCAGCGAAATGATGCCATCCACAGACCCACTCGCACCCATTTCAAGCCTCAGGACACAGGACCATTCAACCCTCCTACATGTATCACCAATGACTCAACGTCTAAGCAACAAGACCATTCTGACAATCTTTCCTTAAAAGCTGGCTTACCAACACAAAAGAGTCGTCAGACCAGCCGACAGACGAGCCACAGCCGTGATGAGCATAGGAATGGTCCTAATCAGCCACTCGAAACTGTCCTAGACCTGTTAACACAAAACGCCGCCTATCAGCAATTAGATGACAATGCTAATGAACATGCTCCTGGCGATGAGGTGATCTTTGTCAAGGCCTCACATAGCCCTATCGACAACATTCTATGTGGCAGCGAACAAAGCAGTAGTCTCCTTATTTCCAACAGAGAAATCATCACTGGATGGCCCAGTTCATTTTCCCATGCTGATTGCGACTACTTTGCCAAGCTTGCAACGTGTTATCTTATTAAATTCCCAAGCTACATGTGCTATGCGGTTACTGCACTTCGTGTCCTCACCCATGCACCTTGGAATGATAACATGTTTCATGGCCACATCAGAGAATTAGTCTTATGCGCTATCGGCAATGGATGGACATGGGCTGACCAGACAGCTACTGTGCAAGGAAGACGAGTAAGCATTGGAGAAGTCTGCGCTGCTTTTGCTAGCTACCTGAACTTGAACGCCTTTCCGCCTGGACAGGTCTCTGACCTTGACACCGCTATCATTGCAGCTTGTGATGACTTATTTCCAGACCATAGCGAACTTTTCTTTGCGCAATTTCAGGTGAACTGCCTTTCATGCAGCGCATCGGGTCAGGTTTCAGCCGCTCTGTTTGATACAATGTTGAGCATTAACCTGGAGAATGATACCATTGATCTTCCACAAATGATTGCAGATCGGGCTCCGCGCCTTGCACTTGACAGAGAGGATGTTGGTTTTTCTCACGTCAGTGACTGTTATAATCAGGACCAACAGAACAATGAAGAAATTGAAGGTTGTTTGATTTTTACCCTCAAAATTACAAGCCCCATTGAGCAACTGCCAACTGCTACCAAAGCTTTAGACCTCCTTGGACAGCTCTTCAATGTTCCCACCCTGAGTGCAAATCCTGTTTCTCAATCTTTCATCGTCACTGGTATCATTATTGTTCAAGGAAAGTCGTCACACCATTTCCTTATCATTGAACGGTGGAACGAAGGACAGGTTCTCGTCTATGACAACCTCCGAGGCCATGCATGGATCCCGGTCGAACAACTAAAAGCAACCTCCTTTGTCTGGGGTTTTGTCTTTCGACGACATGATCATCAGCCTTATTCTTTCCAACCTCCACAGTACAAAGCCATTGCACCTGCCACACTTCAGTGTACCAAGCAGTCTCATCGCCCCAAAAAACCAAAGTCAAAACCCAAGAATACCCTCGGCATTAGTGCCAGACGATATCAGGTCTCCAGCCTGTCAAGAAAGAAGTTGGGAAATAATAATACTCCGGACAAGTCAACCGAAGCATTGGGAGGTAAGCCAATTGACCCCTCACCACCAGGTGAGAGCCCTCACCATACCGATACCCCGAAACACACTCACCCTGCACACAGTGGGGCGGGTGACCAACACGGGGTACCCGTGGTTGGTTACCCACCCGGAAACGAACACACGTCCCCCCCTCTGCAAACTGAGCCGGCCGGCAATGGTCATTGCAGCCACCATGGGGTACCCATGGTTGGACTTGTTCCGCCGTTTCCTCACGCTGGTACACACCCTCCACATGCTGACCAAAACAACGACATCGCGGGTGGCACGTCAGAAAGCCACTGTGGGGTACCCACAGTTGGCCTGACGGCCACCCCTCAAAACGATAGCGGCACACCATCCCATGCAGACCTAGGTAGCAAAGAGCTTGTGGCTGTCCCTCATCCTCATGAAAATGAGGCTCTGAAACCGGCCAGTGCTAACGCAAGTGCCCAGTGTCTAACGCATGAGCATGCACCAGCGGAGGCTGTCCGGTCACGCCCCAATGATAATTGCAACAAAGTAAGCCCATCCTGTAGCTATACTGATAGTCTACGCCCTCCAGTCAGTTTTTTTTTCCTCCGGCTTGGCCGATTCGCACTAGGCACGGTCCTTACAATTGCGTAAGCGGTGAAAAGCAGTAATGTATAGGACACGTGTGGTCCAAAAACTTCTGGCAAATCATTACGAAAATCAAAACAAACAAGCAAAAACCACAACCAAAAACGACCCGCAAATCCCCCAGCCAGATTTGCGTTTCGCCACAGAGCAAAACAGCGAAGCAACAAAGAACGGGGCAGGGCCCAACAAAAACCGAAACAAAAACAAGATTTGCCTTGGATACAGTGACCTAAGCCACTGTATCATCCTCAAAAGCATGCAATCTAATTAATTGCGGCAGTGCATGGAGTATAGTACACGATCGCCCAGACTGTCTTATCGTCCAAACCACCTTGACTGTCACGCAAGCTCTCAGAAAATTAGGAAAAGCAGAAGTAGCTGTATAGTACAGCTGGTGCCCATTGCCATTCTCATTGTCAATGTTGGTCCTGTGATGGTCAGCGTAGTTGGAACCCTGTCTCTGGAGTAAGATACTGCCTCAATAGCGATGTGACTCAATACCCCCCTCAAGGGGGGTAGGTATTGACAGCCTGTAGGTCATGCAAGACTATAACTGTAACTCATCACATGCCGTCATACCGTAGGAAGCCAAGAGGACCTGCAAAGGTGCCAATGGTACACAATTTCCGCAAAAAAAACTGATTCTCTCCGTAAGGTCATTGCAGAGGAATAAGATAAACTCGTGCAGAGGGTAGGCTCAAGCAAAGAAAGATTGCTACTAGCGACCTGTACACAATTGCGCCGCTCTCGCATGGCAGTCGTGCTCCAGCCACAAACTTGAAAAGGTGACGAGGTTCGCTGTACCAGCACCAGATTGACTAGCAGGATTCACAAGGTGTCATCGTCCCAGCAAAAACCTGTAGCAAGTCAGATGTTCCAGAGGTTCGCAGTGCATCTCACATAGGGCCACTCTCCCCTAGAGTGGGCCTTTAGCAGAAACACTACGTCCCGTCAACGAACCGAACCATGTTGGCAGGCTTTGCTGCACTCGGGCGCTCCAGACTGAACTGCAGGAAGCACAACTGGACAGCGCCAGTAGAGCTCACTGCAGTGCAGCCTAGTCCATGGCTCAACCGGGAATCTACCGCCCCTCCCGAAAAAACCGCAGAAACAACACAGAGCGAGAAGGGCCCTTCCCAATACAGCCAAAGAAAAGGCCACATGATTCAAACAAGCCAAACACAAAACGAATTCAAAGGGGGAATAAGGAGAGGGGGGGACGGTGACAAGAAACTGCCCCACCTCGGACGAATCCTTAGTCACTACCAGATGAGACCAATGTAGTTATGGTGACACGACAGAGCTATTATGCAGAGCGGTAGCCTCGGTATCCAGGCAACAGATGGAGCAATCAGCACAAAAACCAGCCAACAGAAACCTGCCATCATGGGGGGAAGCAGAAAGGGGGGAGCGGCCAAAGCACAACACACACAATGCCACAAGCAACACAGAAGAAGCGAGGAGAGGAGCCAGGAGGCAGCAGAGGACAGAGGGAGGAAGGACACACACGCACCAGAGGGGGTACGAACGTGCCTTAGCGGAGTCCAGAAAGGGGCCAAGGATCATACGATGATGAATACCTCAGTGAGGGAGCACACAGCACTCCAACAACACAGGAAGCATGGTGTAGAGGGAAAGATCCCCACACAGGGCCAAAGGCCTTTGTTGCCATGAGACACAATGAAGAGGGGAGACAATGCGCAACAAACACTCCACGCACAGAGGCAAGGCAACCAGGCCGTCGCCGGAAGCAACGATACCCAGAGGGAGGGACCAGTAAAACCTGGGCCAAGGCGCCAAAGAGGACCATCTGAGGGGGAGGGAGGGCCACGTCAGGCAGGGAACAGGCAACAAAAACAGAACCAAAAAACAAGGCACCAACACCTAATGTAGCTCTGCTAAGGGCAAAACCTAGGGATGAGTCAACGAATTCAGATACCTTAACTAGTGGGAAGGGTGGGAGAGTGGGTGTCTCGTCAAGACTAAGTCTGGGGATATTAACAACAGTTTCATTACCCATCGATGATTGTCAGGCAAAGGCTGCGAGAGCGTGCGCGCGTGCAATAGGCTTCATGGCGGAGGCGACCTTAGTATAAGCTAAGCTCTCGACGGACAGCACATTCTAAACACTAGTGTAAAGAGACCGCATGCTGCCCGATCTGTTATGCCTAAGCTGGCACTCGCACACAACGCCAAATGTGGCTACCAACTGATGGAGGGATCTGAATAGGTGGGAGCCAGGCATGTACCGCATGATGAACCTGACAATTATAAATGAGGAAGAGCTGTGTCCCCTACTGCATACCAGTGCACCTGTCACGTCTTTGGACAGACACACCGGTATGGACAGTAACCTTAAGTAGAAGTGACGAAAGGACCAAATAGATATGTAAGTCAACTCCCACCACATTGTTGATGAAACAAAAAGCCAAATACTGTGTGAGGGACAATGCGGAGTGAAACAGAAATGAGAAAAAGAGGAAGGGGGAGGAGGGGTGGACACAGAAAGGGTAAAAGTGATGCGAACAGGGGTGAGCTGGGGATCATGTCATACCTCTCGTGAAATGTTCCAAATGATGTTTTTTATCTGCTGTAATGGTGTCGTGCCATTCATTAGTGAGCCCAAACGAAACTGGGTTCACTCCTTGCTGAGCAATAGCACGCTGATGAAGCGCTCGGATCGCCCTTTGATGTTCATCCAGATCTTCCGGAGGGACCCTCCTGCGGACTTTCCTGTCTGGGAAGTTTCGTTCCCGCAGGTTGGTTTGCAGGGCATGTCCCGCTACATAGACTGCAGGTTGCTGGAATAAAACACGCTCTGCAAATCTGTCGAGATGCACTGTCCACTCAGCAAACATATGGCTGTGTGATAGTTGATTCCTGAGTCGCGCTTCCGTTTGATGAAGGCTCCCATTGGTATGCCACAATCGCAAAAGACTGTAGTTGGAAGGCCAATCAAGTGGGCACAGTGTGGCTGTTTCTTTCCACTTTTCAGGTGTAAGCCCTGCTTGAGAGGGAATGATCACTTCCAGCGTAGTGCGATTCTGTCCCAGTGGTTGCAGACCTCGCATCATGCATGGTTCAACGAGCCCTGTGGTATATCCATGGATGAGCTCCTGGAAACATCCAGCCATTTGAAAGTCTTCATCCAATCCAAGGCGAAAACCAGGCATGTTTTTGGCAGCGAATTTAACTGCCTGGAGCAGCTGCTTTGCTCCTTCCACTGGAGTCTCGTCACAGGAACGTTTCGGGCACGTGATGTTAATTTCTTGTGGTTTCTGCGCATTCTCAGGAGCATTCTCGAGCAGTTTGGGAGCAATTTTGCTGGCCCAGCTAGCCGGGAACCATGCCAGTAGGGCGGAGGCACCACTCGTAAGGTCCACTAACCCGGTAGTGCGTCGATGCGGCCGATCTGTGACCAGGACTTTAACTGGGCCACTCGGCGCTCGACTCCGATTCACCTCAGAGCTCTCTCGGGCCGAGCCAATGAGTTCAGACAGGATGGGCCGAAACCAATAAGTGGCATACAACAGGCATTCAGTTTCTGGAGTCACCATGGATTCAGCCAGTCTCATCAACGAGCTCATCGCCTGGGCGAGCTTCTCTGCCAATCGAATTGTGAGAGCCCTTGCCGTCTGCAGGAGGACATCCTCCACACTGGCACTTTGCCCGCGCAACCACAGTTCACCGGCCACACTCAGCAAGATGCGCGCAAACTTTTCTTGGATGGCAGTCAAAGACAACGTCAATCTCGCCTGTAGCCACAGCGGCGGGAGAATTCCAAGGTTTTCGGGTATGCAAAAGGGGTTTCCGTTAGGTTGGACATTAGTAATCAGGATTGCTAGCTTGTCAGCTGCACTCACGATCTCGTCTTCAGAGGGATCTTCTGCTGCATCAGGTATGGGTGGGCACCACGCAACTGTAGGGTCTTCCGGATCACTCTCGTCATCGGTAGAGGCTGCTTCCTCATCCGAGGAGGGGTCATTCACTGTGTCTCCTGCACCCTCGGGGCTTGCGAGTTTCATAGCCCCTGGATCAAATTGGCGATCCAATGTGGCCAAGAGGTCCGGTTGCAACCGATGGGCATCGAAGTAATGGATACCCGGGATTACCACGAGTTGTCGATCCTGTATACCCACGTGAAAGAAGACCTTGTGGCCTCTATGTCGATGAACAAGTGCTGGGGACCCATTGTAGGCTGCACATAGCCAGAGAGGAGATCTGTAACCATCAGCAGCATAACCATACAAGTATTCACGATCAATCGAGCAGGGAAAAAACCCGCTGGTCGTCAGCACATGGTCTCGTGTGCGGGACTCTAGCGCTGCAAGAACATTAGGGGGAAGACGTAGCTTGTCTCTGCATGCCACAACTAGCCGATATCGTCGCCACGCTCGTGTGCCATTGGTGGTCACTATCATGGCAATAGCAAGGGGGGGTTTATCTTGGGGAATAAAAGGTGCCTCTAATCCCCAGTCCAGTATGGCACTTTTGTCGCTGGGGTAGGTTGTCGGGCCATGGTACTGAATGTCCCGGCCTTTCAGCGTGAAGTAACCATAATGGTACACTCCTATTGTCTGAGCCATGCCAATCATGCCTGCCATATCGAGAGGCGAGACAATATAGGTATGTTCAATGGCTCTTGTAAGCGCTACAGTTGCTCTTCCATAGCAGTCCTCACGCTCGTCTGCTGTTGCGTCCCTACGTCCTCCACTAAGAAATCCGACACCTGTTTGAACAATGACCGCAATGCGTGCTGTCGCCCCTGCAGCAGAGGAAGTGGTGGAAACTCTCAGCCCGCCATACCACGCGGACTGAAAGCCATGTTGGAGTAGCAAGTTGTGCACCGCTGTACGGTTGCATAAGACAAGCAGCTGCGAGGTCGCTCCCTGTTGCAAGTTGCGATAATAATTTTTCAGGTAGGTGCAGAAGGCAACCACATCCTCAACAGCTGCTCTTAGGTCTTTAGGTGCTTTCCACAGCACTGTGCGGAAACCTCCTTGTGCCACAGTGGACTCGTGTGGCACGAAGTGTCCAATGTAGATGTGATTGGGCTCATGGAGGACTAGCTCAGGATATCGAACTGCAACGATAGCTTGGTAGGTCAGCATTGAGACCCGTGAGCTGTTAGGGAGAATGATACCCCACCGGTGAGGACCACTTAGCCCGGCTGCTTCAAGGGTCGTGGTGCACTCAGGTACCCCAAATTCCTCTGGTGCTGTGGCAATCAGCAGGACTGCTAGAGCTGCTGCAATGAGGCTGCTATGTGCATCCAGCTGGCACGAGATTCGGCAGTGGAACACCCGCCTTAGGGCGACAGGCAGCTCGTAGTCTTGCGGAGTGGATGTCCATGGGCCACTATGCGGCTTGTTTGCAAGTCTCAACAGACTAAAGAGATCTGACTCCGGATCTTGGCTCGCATCAGGCCACAGCTGAGCTACAAGGGCTGCCATTCGCGCTGGCGGAAGATAGTCTCCTGGCTTATCAAGCGCTCGGAGCCCTAACGGCCGTTGCAACAGTTTGCGTCGATTGACAGCCGCTGCTCGGCCTTTGGACAGCCCTCCTGGAGTTTGCCTGTGATCTCCAATGAAGACAGTAAGGGTTGGTTGTTGAATGGCAGCGAGAGCTGCAATCTCATGGTAATTGTCATGGTAATTGCCATACTGTTGACTTTCGTCCATGAAAGCAAGCCAGGTGCGAGAGATCCAATGGCCAAAAGTGGAATAGCGCATCGCCATTTCCGCCGTGGCTGAGCCACCTGTTGCAATGAGTACATTCTTGTGTGCGATGATTCTATTACGGTCACTGCATCGGACGTCAATTTTGGAGGCATAAGCTTCTCCTTTACCTTCCTCCATGCGACCAATTAGCCTACCGAAGCTCCTGATTGTGGGGGGCGCGAGATCACTTAATTGATCCGCAAGTGCTTTGGCAGCTACATTTTCTTTCGTATAGATGATCGCAACAAAGTCTTTGAGTTCGCAGCTCAGGGCAATGAGCAAGACCGCAAGGGACCGCGTTTTGCCAGCACCAAAGACCCCTGCAATACATAAGTCAGATCTTCCTGTGAGAATGGCCAGCAACAGTGCAATTGAGACTGTCAAGACATGTCCATCACCGTGGGCTGCTAGAGGAAGGAGATGCTCACGATAGTAACTGTCATGGGCCCCATCCATCGAGATCGTGGCTGGTGTCAAAAACCGGCTCAAGATTCTGACGAATGCATCAGTCAGC
Organism: Cladocopium goreaui; assembly: GCA_947184155.2. Taxonomy (NCBI): domain Eukaryota; class Dinophyceae; order Suessiales; family Symbiodiniaceae; genus Cladocopium; species Cladocopium goreaui. The sequence goes on along the minus strand of CAMXCT020001613.1, from coordinate 398,801 downwards.
TGCGTTTTGCGCTCGCTGGCCATACGGCGAACAGGTATATGCGGCTGCACGATGCCCATTGCCAATGGTAGGCGCGACTGGTTAGCTTGTGCAAACACTAAGAGTTCATGGCGGCTGCGCGTGTCTCCCAGAAAGGCTAGCTCCTCCCACACTACGGCCATGGACACGTGGTCTTCGATGGGTTGCGGCCAGTCCTGTGCAGGATCAAAATAACTCATTGTTTTGAGATACTGGTCCAAAAGTCGCCCACAAAAGGTCCGAGCAATGGGTAGCGAGACGATAACAAGCTCCAGCAACTTCGGGGCAATGCGCTTGAGCGCTCGCTGAGCAGGGTTCTTGCTAGTTCCGCTCGGCATCACCTTTTCATGTACCAGTAATATGACACACCGCTGCTGAGTGTCTGACAACTGGAGTACTCCCAGTAGTGCTCTGCCCGCCATCACGTTGGCTTCCAAGTTGCCTAGGTTCCCAGCTTCACAGAGAGCACGCGGCGAGGCCGTTGGAACATCCGAAGGTGCACTGAAGAGCAGGAGCGGGGCACCGTCAGTATGTAGGTGGATGACATGAAAACCAGCATACGCCTCATATTGATAGGTAACCTGTAACCGTGTTCCCGTTTGTCCTCGCGTCTTCTGCTGAGCTAGTTCTACACTGACCCAGGGCTGGAGATGTTGGAGCTGCCGTCCCGCATGATAAGCATCTAGTTGCGGAAGCACCATGTCCAGTAGGAAGATGAGGGTACGTAATGAAAAACCACGCAGGAATTCCGCCAGTAAGTTGCGAACCAGCAACCCTCCCTCATCATGGGATCCTCCCGGTGTGGGAATCATCGCAATCAGAGCTGCTTGTAGTTCAGCTTCCGTATCAGGCTGACCATCCCGAATGTCCCGTCCGACAATGGGTACTGTTTGTAGCTCAGTGTTCCCCTCTCCAGCTGCTACTAACAGAGCACTTAGAGTCGTCTTGAGGTGTTCAGGAAGGTCAAAGCTAACCCATGAAAGTACACGCAGCAATCCCTCGCACCGTACCCCATGTGGAATGACTTGAGGGGTGGTGATTTGTAGTCTTTGGACTTCATGGACCCCTTCATCAAGGTCAATGAAGAGCAAGTGGCCATAGGAGTGTTTGGCACGCCCACTCCATGTGGGGTGCCCATCTATAAGAACAACCTGATAATTGAATTCTGTCAGAGAGTCAGGTTTCCACACACATAGCCGGTCCTCCAGGCAGTGCACCAGTGTGACTCTGCGTTCGCCAGTGGCAAGTCGCATCATCTCCGGCGGCGTCGCAATCGCAGCAACTTTGGTGAGGCCAGGGAACGCAGCGAATTCACTCAGGATCTCGTGGACAGCAAGGCCCGTATAGGACCCTGCCGAGAAACCATAAACGTTGATGTCCCTGACACCTCCTGTATCCGCTGTAGTGACTAAGTGTGGAAAACATGACTTCAGAAAAAGATGTTTCCCTTGCGGATGGTAGCAACGAAAGATCTGCATAATTGCTGTGGACCAGGTCGGGTGTGGTGGCCTGGCATGGGCTGGCCGGATATTCGCGGCCTCAATGAGGCGAATCGCTCTCGTGAGCAGCAGTTGTTGATCGGAGAACTGTTCAGGGAGGAAATCTCGCCAAGCCGTCCATCCTTCTGCAGTGGAGAGTAGCTGATATACCGCATATTCGTGCACTGTTTTGGTGAGGCCCAATTGGGTGACATGTGCTTCCCAATCCGCTTGTGTGCTTTGGCCTCCCGGTGCAGGGCCACGCCAAAAAGGCAAAAACCATGCAGAAGCACGGCCCCCCGCAAGCACCAGGCGCAGCCGGCGGCGCACACCTTTCCACACCGTGTGACCCAGGCCAACCAAAGGTAAGTGGATCCACACACCGGGTGGTAAGTAACCGTGACCATTCATTTCCCAAGTGGATCCACTCACCGAGTGACGTGGGAACCACAAAGGTACCCATTCATTTCACCCAAGATGATCACCACTCAAGGGACGTGGAACACGGACACCCACCACCACACAAGGTGTTCACCACAATCACCGAAGGTGAAACCATCACACGATGCCCCCATTGGTTCCCGGACTCCTGCTCGTACAGGAGAAGAACGACCAAAAAAAGGAGTGGTCGAACTAAGTCACCTTTTCAGTGACCCCAGTCCCAATGGAGCACAGCTCGAACCTTGGATTAGGTCCTTACTGTGGCCAGACTGTACATTGAGCCCACTCTCCCCGAAGGTTCGTCCCTAACGAACCGTGAACGGACACGGTACCTTCGTACCCCCTAGTCGGCGTGTGTTGACATGTTGGGTTGCTCCTCATGTCACACCCTCGTTTGTGTTTGCGCACATCCTTGGGTGATCGTGCGGTATCTCGGGGTTCTCCCGGACCGATCGGTACACACGTGGTACGGGACCGACGGGTCTCACCTTACCTCGTGTCTAGGGTAGCAACACCCTATGATGACAAGGGGGAACAGGCAAGGTCGGTGAACCTCTTAGAGACTTGGGGACTCGTCTCGAGGAGGGGTCAATCTGGCAACCCGTTGGCTAACGGTCAAAATTCATCGTGGGTAGCCAAGCTCACGGTGGACAAGACCGTCGGTTCCTCCCTAACAGTGTTAGGGTCCTGTCGTGAGACAGGTGTATCCCTCCGGGGATGCATGGGATCGCTAACGACTGGGTCACCGACCGGTCCACTCTCTGGGGCCTTCAGCAACTCCCCAGCGCTATACCACAGTTTAACGTCCCCCCGGACCCTCACGGGTCCACCTCCCGCTCTTACAGACATGCCTCTTGGCGGGCCGCAACCTCCGCCCGGGCTATCTGTCATCGCAAGCGATGGGCCATACACCTTTGTTTGCGCAAGATTTTGCAGGAAAATATCATAGTCGTGTTCGCCACTAAGTAGGCCACCCCCTAATCCACTGCAATGCACTTCAAGGGGTCGGTCTTGCATTGGGGCGTCATCTTGCCAGACTTCTGGGAGGGAAAGGACCCAGGAGGCCCACTCGTCAGAGCCTTTGAGCGCTACGGGCAGCGCAACTTCAGGTTGTCCTCCACTGTAGTTTTGTTTGGACACTTCTCCAACATCTATGGCCTGCTCATTGACAGTGACTTCCCACTTGGCCATCTCTCTGAAAGGTAACGGGAGACCAAACTTTAGGAGAGCTGCTTGCTGCAGCGATGTACATGAGGGTTCCGATTGCTCCTTCCGTTGCCACAGTCCACACAGCAAAATTAGTTGAGCTTGGGAGAGAGGAATAGGAGGCACTTTGGCATGCAGTCGCAGACCAACCACTGGAAGGAAATTGGGATGCAGCCATTGGGGCTTCCATTCTTGTGTACCAAATAAAGCCGCAGCCAGCGGCAACCAGCCGAATTGAGCGAGGTCAGCGAGACTGCTAGGCATTCTTTTCTTGGCATTGGTGCCAAACCCGTGCAGAATAACAGGCCGCATGTACTGTGGCTCGATTGTCATGGCTTGGTACATCTTGTCTCCTGGTAGCACTCGTACACTGACTTCACCTGGCAGCAGGCTAAGGGTCGGAAGGGCACCTTGCTCGTAGGCAGGCCGAGCCCATTTATAGAAGTTCGGTTGTCTACCTTGGTAGCCATCAAGGATTCTCCGTAAATGACCATGGCGCGGCCAGACTCCAGAGGCTGCGACCGGAAAAGTGACTAACCCAGACCACTGGCCTAACAAACTCCACGCATGGCACCAATCTGCAGTAACACGGGTGGACGTGCCCAGCAGAGGAGAGCCAAGTAATCCACTAGCGACTGCTTGCTCAACGTCTGCAGGTGGATATGTAGTAGCCAGGTGGGCTTCGACATGTCTATGGTAAGCACTGGTAATAACATGGGCTATTTCATCAGGATCCGTATCCGAGTCCTCCAAGGCAGTGACAGGTACAGGACTCTCATGACCCGAAGCTAATACAATGACCAGCTCCGCGTTGATTTCAGTGAATGCCTCACTCACAAGGATAACTCCTTTGGGCCTACGCTCAGTGGCAGTTTCATCCACGGCTGCTTTGTCCTTCCGGGTAGGTTTGGTTGACCCAGCCGGGGAAGAGTCATCGCTGCTGGACGTCGCCCGACGAGACATGCGGGGACTCGGGTTTGGCGAACCACCATAGTCAACTTCATCTGCCAAATTGGCACCGTAGGTGAGCGGAGAGGCTCGTAGTGGATCAGCTATTCGGACAGCAATATGGTCCGCACTATGCGATCTAGCTTCGATGGTGGACCAGGCTGCTGCATATCCCTGCCCGTTTTTGTGGTTTGTGTGGGTTGCTTGTGTTTGTGTTTGTTTTTTGTTTTGTTTTTGCGTTTGGTTCTTTGTGTTTCCGTTTTTGTTCTCTATAACGTGACAAGTGAATAGGACTATGTATCGGTCCTCTACCAGTTGACTTTTGCGGCCCTACAGCTTGGCCCCTGCGTGAATTAATTAATTAATCTCATCTGCAACATGCTTGGAAACATGTTGAACGACCTGGCGAAAGCTATACGGCGTTGGACGGAAAAAAAGCTGCATATCCCTGCCCGTGTCCACAGAGCGCGCACGTTTGTGCGATGACGCAATGGGGCTTGACAGTTTGCTCTTTGCAGCCTTGCTTGATGTAGCTGGGCGGGTTGGGTCAGTGCTCGCTAGCCAAAGTTCTCGTATCTCGAAGAGGGTCACTGGCACACAATCGCTGTCAATCAGTGCAAAATTGATGGTCGGAAAAAGGAACACACAAGCGTACCGTTCTTTCCACCAAGCAGCGACCATTGGCCAATGGCTGAGTCCAGGCACAGACTTGACCTTGTCCGATTGCAGATCACGATTGTCCGTCACCAAATATACCGTGTGGTAAGGCAAGAAAGCCGAGCTTTGACTAACCAACCATCGGTACAACTTGTGCCAATCAGGTCCAGGTAAGGTTTCGCTCCGGTGCAGCTGTCTTCTTATGGGGGTCTCCAAATCGCCAGTGCTGTTCAATCGACACATTCAGCCCGCACTCAGTCGAAATGCTCTTGTGCTGTTCAAGTGCGTAGAGCAAGTCAAAGAAGCTGATGGTAGGGTTCTTTGCGTACCAGGACTTCACAACTTGTTCCCTGGAAAGCAGAGACATCACACTGTGCAGTTCCTGTGTAGCTGATTTGGGTGTAAAAGTGATGCAGGGGGAGGGTGGGAGGTGTTGAGAATCCTGACACGTCTTTGGTCAGAAGACTCAAGCACTCCAGTCAGTATCGAAGGTCAAAAACAACGAAAGAGGGAAGAACCAAAGCAAGACCACCAAAACAGACAACAACCAGAAAAGAGCAAAAGCACAACAAACCAAAGGAACAAGGGGGGGAGGGGGCGAGTGTTGAAAAACCAGACACGTCTTTGGCCAGGCAGTTCAAGCACCTAAACAGGAAACAAAGGGAACAAAAACACCCAACACTCAAGAAACAAGAAACGACAGCACAACCGAGGCGGCGCACAAGGCAGTGAAGGAGAAAAGCGAAAAACGGGGGGGAGCGAACGGGAAAAGAGAAGCTGGAAGCCCTGACAGTCTTTAGTCAGAGAATCCAGGCAAGAGAGTAAAAAGGAGAAAGAGAGGGAAAGAGAGGAAGCAGACCACAAAGAAGAGCCAAACAACAAAAAGAGGGAGGAGAGAACAAAAGAAAGTCTACGCCCTCCAGTCAGTGGTGAAAGTGGTACTTCCCATTGTTCCCTTGTTAAGGAAAAAGATGCATCCCCTCCCAAACGGGCTAAGTATTCCAAAGTTCACCCATACGCTATCATTAGCCTTTTCGACGGTGTAGGCTCAGCTATTCCGGCCATCACTAAAGCTATTGGATGTGCCCCACGCATCATCATTGTTGCAGAATGTGACCCCATCCTCAGGCAGCTCGTTGGTGAACAATTTTCTCTTCGAACAGACGGTGAATGGACTCAATCCAGCAAGGACACTTACACGCTTTATGCTGACGATGTGCGACAGCTCCTTCGAAACCAATGTCGAATACTTAAGGAAGCATTTGCGTTAGCTGGGCCGCAGTGTCGTTGGTTTGTCATTGCTGGCTCACCCTGCTAGGATCTAACCCCAGCCGGCCCCCTGAAAGGACTCCTCGGACTCACTGGTCATTGTAGCTCCCTTTTCTACTATGTCCATGTAATCCTGTGGCTTTTGCAAATGAACTAACCGCTGGAACACATCCGCTTTCTGCTTGAAAATGCAGGTGCAATGCTTGACATCCATCGAAGCAATCTTGCGTGCCCTTGGACTAAACCCTGATTCGACTCCTGATGGCTTTCGCGTTGACCCCAAGAATACACATGGCATAAGGCGTAACAGATTCTATTTTCGCAACCACCAAGACTGTGTCAAAGTTTCCAGGACGGTTGTCCTTGAACCGAATGACATAGAAGGGCCCTTGTTGGATTTTAGTGGTCATCCGATTCCCTTTGGGCCACTCCTCCATGTTAGATCAGTCCTGGGACACAATGTGTGTCAGCTATCTTGGACGGCATATCAACCGATTTCTCTCATATGGGACTACCTTTTCTGGGCTCAATTCCAAATCAAAGCCAAAATGCATTCCAGTGACATAATCCCTACTCTTGACTTTGAGAAATCTCTGCCGCCACATTATCTGCGTGCATGGAATCGATTCCTACAGTCTCTCCGACAAACAAATGTGAGCACCATTGATAGAGACCGGCTTGTCCGTGCTATTCTGCCAATATTCCATCATCCCCACATCAAAGCACCCATGAGAATCCTGCTCTGCGATGAAGTCGAAAAATTAGCTGGACTACACAACTATTTTGACCGGGTACATGCTCATCGCTCGCTGCTCACTGAGTTTACAGTTAGAAACTATTGCGGCAACAGCTTTCATCCGGAATATATTCAAGCAGCCGTAGGACACCCAGAGCTGGCTTACTGAACCTGCTGAATCAGAAACCAAGCATGCCTGGCCCGGAGTCGTTCACCCAAAACAAGCTCGCACTCAATACCAAGTCTTGCGTGAACAAGTACAAACCCTTGCACGAGAACAACGTATCCGCGATCTCTCCTCCAAACAAATTGGTCTTGATCCAATGCCGGAATTTCCAATTCATGCGCTCGAAGGCCACTTGACCCCGGTCATGCCGACCGTACTGCCCAAGCAACTGCTGCCTGCAACCCGTAAGATCCACCCTGCAGACCTCCTAGGCGTCATGGACAACAGACCACCATCGCAGCTTTCGCCAACTGCAATTCAACTCCTTCAGAAGAAACAAATGCACAGGGATGAAGTTTTTCGGAGCAGGAATTGGAAGAGCTGAAGATCTGCTGCAATTTTTCTTTGGTCATAATTATGACGCTGTAGTTGAACGCCATTGTCCACAGGCCAAGGAATGGATCTCCCACCAACTTAAATCCGCTGGACAGTGCACCTCCACCATGGCACAGATTTTGCTTTGGTTGCATTCCCTATTACATCACAGGAAGGATCCGAAGACTAAAACGAACAGTACCCTTCACCTTCAGAAGGCTTGAAGGGGGGCTTCAAGGGGGGCTTCAAGCCCTTCTCAAGGGGGCTTGAAGGGGGCTTGAAGGGGGCTTCACCTTTGTGAAGCCTTCAAGGGCTTGAAGGGGGCTTTAAGGGGGCTTGAGAAGGGCTTTAAGGGAGCTTCAAGGGGGCTTGAAGGGGGCTTGAAGGGGGCTTGCGAAGGGCTTCAAGGGAGCTTCAAGGGCGCTTGAGAAGGGCTTGAAGGGGGCTTGAAGGTGAAGGCTTCGAAGGGGGCTTGAAGGGGGCTTGAGAAGGGCTTCAAGGAGGCTTCAGAAGGGCCTCAAGGGGGCTTGAGAAGGGCTTCAATGGGGCTTCAAGGTGAAGGGGGCTTCAAGCGGGGCTTGAAGGGGGCTTCAGAAGGGTTTCAGGGGCTTGAGAAGGGCTTGAAGGGGCTTCAAGGTGAAGAGGGTTTCAAGGCGGCTTGGTGGGGGCTTCAGAGGGCTTCAAGGGGGCTTCGGAAAGGTTTGAAGGGGGTTTGAGCAAGGTTCGAAAGGTGTTTGAGAAAGGCTTTTGAGAGGGTTGCGCCGCCTGATCACTTGCGCCTCAAACCGATCACTTGCGCCTCCAATAGCGCCCCCCAGCCTATTCACTTGCGCCCCCCTCCCTGCCTTCCACAATGCCATGCTCTAAATTCTGAATTTTTGTTTAAACTTCCCCTCCCTTGCCTTCCACAATGCCATGATCTAAATTCTAAATTTTTATTTAAACTTCCCCTCCCCCTTGCCTTCCACAATGCCACGATCTAAAAAAAGAATTTAAACTTCCCCCCCTTGCCTTCCACAGTGCCATGATCTAAAATCGAACTCTTTATTTAAACTTCCACCCCTTTGCCTTCCACAATGCCATGATCTCAAATCTAACTCTTTATTTAAACTTCCCCCCCTTGCCTTCCAATGCCATGATCTAAATTCTAAGTCTTTATTTAAAGTTCCCCCCCCCTTGCCTTTCCACAATGCCATGATCTAAAATCGAATTCTTTATTTTAACGTTTCCCTCCCTTGCCTTCCACAATGCCATGATCTAAAATCTACCTCTTTATTCAAACTTCCCTTCCCTTGCCATCCACTATGCCATAACCTAAAATCTTGCCATGATCTAAATTCTAAGTCTTTTATTTAAAGTTCCCCCCCTTGCCTTTCCACAATGCCATGATCTCAAATCGAATTCTTTATTTAAACTTTTCTAAAATCGAATTCTTTATTTAAACTTTTCCCCCCCTTGCCTTCCACAATGCCATGATCTAAAATCTACCTCTTTATTCAAACTTCCCTTCCCTTGCCATCCACTATGCCATAATCTAAAATCTAACCCTTGCCTTCCACAATGCCATGATCTAAAACCTAACTCTTTATTTAAACTTCCCCCCCTTGCCTTCCAATGCCATGATCTAAATTCTAAGTCTTTATTTAAAGTTCCCCCCCTTGCCTTTCCACAATGCCATGATCTAAAATCGAATTCTTTATTTAAACGCTTCCCCCCCTTGCCTTCCACAATGCCATGATCTAAAATCTTCCTCTTTATTCAAACTTCCCTTCCCTTGCCATCCACTATGCCATAATCTAAAATCTTGCCATGATCTAAATTCTAAGTCTTTATTTAAAGTTCCCCCCCCTTGCCTTTCCACAATGCCATGATCTAAAATCGAATTCTTTATTTAAACTTTTCCCCCCCTTGCCTTTCCACAATGCCATGATCTAAAATCGAATTCTTTATTTAAACTTTTCCCCCCCTTGCCTTCCACAATGCCATGATCTAAAATCTACCTCTTTATTCAAACTTCCCTTCCCTTGCCATCCACTATGCCATAATCTAAAATCTAACTCTTTATTTAAACTTCCCCCCCTTGCCTTCCACTATGCCATGATCTAAAACCTAACTCTTTATTTAAACTTCCCCCCCTTGCCTTCCAATGCCATGATCTAAATTCTAAGTCTTTATTTAAAGTTCCCCCCCTTGCCTTTCCACAATGCCATGATCTAAAATCGAATTCTTTATTTAAACGTTTCCCCCCCTTGCCTTCCACAATGCCATGATCTAAAATCTACCTCTTTACTTAAACTTGCCTTCCCTTGCCATCCACTATGCCATTATCTAAAATCTAGCTCTTTATTTAAACTTCCCCCCCTTGCCTTCCACTATGCCATGATCTAAAACCTAACTTTTTATTTTAACTTCCCCCCCTTGCCTTCCACAATGCCATGATCTAAAATCTAATTCTTGATTTAAACTTCCCCCCCTTGCCTTCCACAATGCCATGATCTAAATTCAAACTCTTTATTTAAGGACTACCACCATGCTACAACTTCTTCAACGTGGAGATCGGTCTGCACAAGAGCCTGCGACCAGGATGGGCCATATTTTATTCTTTCCATGCTTGTTCTGAGAATATATCTTTTGGCAGCTTGGACGAGATAACATTGGTTGTATGTTGCTGTTTTTGGCATGATGTCGAAGGACACTGAACTTCTTGATTGTTTGCGCAGTTTCGGAAAGCTGATCCTGATGGTCGTCATTCTTCGCTTAGGCTCCTGCGCAGAGTATTTCCCCAAGAACAGCTACCACGTTCGTCTACGTAGTATTGTACTTTCACTTCCTTTACATCTCCCACATAAATCAACTTCATCTACATGACATACATCTCCTACCAGTCATGTACATCAGCTACATCATCTACATCATCTACATCATCTTAAACAGCCGTTGTTACACAGGAGTTAGGCACCGAAGTTGTCGCACAGAAGTTCTTACATAAAAGAGCCCTTTGGGAAGGGCTTGGACGGACTTCCAGGGGGCTGGATGGGGGCTTCAGAAGGGCTTGAAGGAGGCTTGCGGGGCTTGAGACCCGTTCAAGGTGGCTTCAAGGGGGCTTGAGAAGGGCTTCAAGGGGGCTTGAGAAGGGCTTCAGGGGGGCTTGAAGGTGGCTCGCTTGAAGGGGGCTTCAAGGGGGCTTGAGAAGGGCTTCAAGGGGGCTTCAAGGGGGCTTGAGAAGGGCTTGAAGGGGGCTTCAAGGTGAAGGGGGCTTCAAGGGGGCTTGAAGGGGGCTTGAGAAGGGCTTCAAGGGGGCTTCAAGGGGGCTTGAGAAGGGCTTCAAGGGGGCTTGAGAAGGGCTTCAAGGGGGCCTTCAAGGGGGCTTCAAGGGGGCTTCAAGCCCTTCTCACCTTCGTGCCCCCCCCGGGGAGGGACCCTTCAAGCCCCCCTTGAAGGGTACCTTCGAAGGTGGTGGCTCGGATCCAGCCCCTTACATCATGAACAAGTTTCTGTTCATTTTGTTCATATTGCTGACTGGGAAGATCAAGCACATATCGCTACCTTCGGTGACGCCCCTGCCAAATGGACGGTCTACTGTGTTCAATTCCCTCGCTCACGTAACTTCCACCTCGACACAGCTGCGTGGAATTGTCATACCCGGGTAGACATCCCATGGCAGCAATTGCCTCACCCTGTGGTGTTTACTGCTGCACCTATCCCGTTCCACTGCACCAACCCCAAACTGCATCTGGTTTGCTGTCCCTTATGGAGCAAAAGGACAATATCTGATTTGCCATCGATTTATTGGCACATTCCTTTTCAACCAGTGCATTGTTTGCTTTCTGTCTTGGGTTGTCGAACAAGCCTCCTGCAACATACACACGGCAGCTAGTTCTTATCCTGAACTCCATGGTTGTGTGTTTATTGACAATGAAGGTCTATTGACAACCGCTTATTCAAGTATCCAGAGCATAGTGACAGTCTTCCACATATTAATCCTATTGGGAAAATCAATCAGGAACTCGCATGTAGCTGGTGCACGACGATGCCCCCCCAGATTTTGCTTTTTTTGTTTGTTCTCTGATTGAGTGTCATCAGTAACCATGCAGCGTCTCGGGACAGTTGCGAAACCTCTGCTCGAGTTTCGCAACGCAAATTCGAGCGTTGTACTCACTTCATCGACCAAATGTCCGAAAAGCCTTCACTGCTTGCAATCACTCTCTTTTTTGCCGCATGTACTCCAGATCCCCGCACCGTGGCCCATATTAGATATCCAGACAGTGGCTAATAAATGTGGCATCCGCAGTGAATGTTTTTCCCAATTCCTTGCACAAGCACTCTTCTGAGTTTAGCCTCCTTTGTGCTGAAGTCCTTAAATATCGTCAGAAAAGAAACAAGACTGCTGTACTGCCCTCAGACATTTAACCACATGGAATGTATCAGGTTGGAGAACGTTGCAATGGACTGACCCTGAGACACAAGCCATTCTCCGCCGGGCTCGGCGGGATGGACGGCGAGTACTGCTACGAATTTTCTCCAAACTTATCCAGGCTTTAATATTGCACACTCCCCATCGATTGTCACAGAAAATGGAGGCCTGTCTGGCGGAGTAGCCATATTGATTCCGTGCTCCTTTAGGCTACTACAAGAAATTGTTATAACACCTGGCAAACTCCTAGCCGCACAAGTCCAGACCAGAACCGATTGCTTTTGGGTTATTTCGGCCTATTGTCATCCCAGCAGCGCTAAAGAAGACTGTGAAGCGCTTGCCAGATGGTTAACTGATCATCAGGATCATCCTGACCCCTTTTTCATTGTCGGAGACTTTAATCATGGTCATCACCTCTCCTTTGACGCTTGGCACCGCATTTTAAGTTGTGCTCAGGGTGACGACATCGTCAAAGATGAACCCACCTTCTGGGGCCCTAACGGCTCGTCATCAATCGATAAAGTCATTCTTCCGACCGAATATATGAACCGTGGGCTAATTCAACATCAGGTGTTCTATGATCGTCTTTTTGAGTCTGCCGGGCATGCATGCATATCCATCCAGTTGCGCCACAGGCCACCAGTTTCCAGTAGCCCGGACCTGCCTTTACATATGACCATACCGGCAAGTGTCTTCCAACCGGGCAAGGACCGACATGACACCCGACAAGTATGGCCGTCACTCCAATCACTGGTTCGCCGACTTTGCCTTGTCTCCCAACCCACATTCGAGTCCCTCCAGACATTATTATGGCAATGGTGGATGTCACTCCCCAAACGGCCTCGGGACTTCAATACTCTGAGGAAGCATCTCCAATCTGATCGACCACTTCTCAATATCTCTAAACGGTTGCTACGTGAGCTTCTGGCGGCCCTTCCAGGCTTCCGCCCTGCCCTGGAAGAATATTGCCAATCATCCACTGTCATCACGGTTCCTCGTACCTTCCTTTGGAAGTGTTTCGAGCTCCTTGATCTTCAGTTGCAACAACAGCATCTTATCACAAAGAATAGAGATGAAACTAGGAACCCGACGCATAGACGGCCGTGGCTCAAAATGAAGATTGAGTATCATCCAGCATTGATTTTCTGTGCGTTTGTAAGGGGATTTCTCTGCCCAGTGACGTAGCAGCAGCGTAGCATCCACGCATGTAGGCAAGGTACATGAACGTTAATTTTCCCCCCCCCCACCCCACCCAACCCCCTTTTGCTAAAATATGTATTTCGTTCCACGGCCGTCTGTGCGCCGGGTACCAACTGCCCGCAGTCGTGGCCTAGGCACTAATGCCCCTCTGTGGCAGAGATTGCGAGCTAGCTGCCCACGAACAGTCTTCTATAATGGTCCTATCCTGGACGGTGCAGGCAACCAGTGCCAAACCGACCTGGACTTGTCCGCAGCCATGCTCGCCACTCGCAAGTTCTGGTTCCAACCGCCTGTTAAATATGATCCTGAGTGGACAGACTACCTGGAGCAGTACAAAGCACAAGCCCAGCCCTGGCCACATGTTCCCCCACCCGGCGCGGAAGACCTAATCAGAACTGTTCTTGCCACCAATGATTCTTCCCCAGGTCCAGACGGAATACCCCATGCGGCATGGCGACTCCACCCTGGCGTGTCATCCGACGCGATGATTACGCACATCAATGATATCTGTAGATCCTCTGTTCCTCCCCCTTGCTCAGTCCAAGCATGGATCCCGAAAGCCAAAATGGGCCCCACTGCCGATAATTTCCGTCCATTGGGTATGCCATCGACATTTGAGAGAGTAATAGACGGAAGCATCGCGACAGTCATGACCAGAGCCATTGCTCCGCTACTCCACCCCTCTCAAACGGTGTTAAATCTTTTTCGTGAACCGCAAAGTGCTGTCCAATCCGTCCAATCTGTTCTTGACCAAGATGCACCATGTGCATGCCTGTCATTGGACCTTTCTAAAGCATTCGAGCGGATGAACCCATATTGGATCTTGCAAATTTTATCAGCGTGTAAAGCCCCCTGGTGGATCATCATGTACACCCGGCATATACTCCTTTTCCGACGGTGTAGGCACAAGGTCCAAGGCAAGTTGTTACCCTCAAAAATGATTGTCACAGGTGTTGACATGGGTCGATCTTTTTCAGTCCTGCTCTTTTGCGTTGCCATGGACCCTGTTTTGACCTATCTCAACCGAATCCCCGGCATGCTGGCAGTTCAAGGGTATGTGGACGACACCACAATGGTGGGAGATACCACCGCCGGCATGCAATGGCTCTCAGATGCCTGGCAAGCTTGCGCCCGTTTGAAATCTGCCGGCATCCAAATAGACGAACACCACTGCTGGCGAACCAGTGGGATCAATATGCATGCAGCTAGCTCTGGCCAGATTGACCAATACCCTCCATTACAATGGACACAAAGATTACCAGGTCATGCTACACTGCGGCAGGCATTGGTTCACAGAGCAGGTTATAGCACCACCACTATTGTGTGCCGAGCCAAGTTGTTTGTGTGTCTCACCCCAGCAGAGGTTGATGTAGTATTAGCCGGAGGGCATCTTGCTAAAATTGACCCACTCTTCCTCGTACAGTGTAGTTGCTCCAACAAGTGCAGCGTACTGGTTAACCACCCAGCCTCCCAGAGTACTCTGAATGCGCTAGAATGCTCCAGCTGGGGAGCCCACCTCATTGAGGGAAAAACTACTGCGCTGGGTCTGCTACTATATGGTAAATATGCCCGCAGCCATCAAGGGTGGGCCCCAGTGGAGGAACTTATAGGCACACAAGCCATTAACCCCAAAGCCATGTCCAAAGCCAACCATCGGCTCGCCCTTTTCGCCACACCTGCTCACTCTGTGGTGCAAAGAAGCCTTGCCAATAACTGCTTTATTCTGTCCCTCAATATCTACCAAAGTACATACTTTGGCTTCAATCCGGACGACATCAATTTATACCAGCAACGCTCTGCGAAACTTATTCTCGGCAGGCCATGGCTGGCCGCACGGTATCTCCCACACATATTTAGGTGGTTAGGTATTGCTCCTGCGCTAGACCCAGCGGTCACACTCACTGCAGCGTGTTTGGGTTATTGGCTTAGACAGAATGGCTCTACCGCCTTTCTCTCACCGGGGTACCCGGATGTAGGGACAAGGCAAGGAGCGGTTGTCCAACGCATCTTCCGAACATGGATCCCCCTGCTCGGACTTGACACAGTCGGCAACTTGTTACGCATAACTGCAGGACAAAACACCAGGAGAAAACACTTCCAATTCCTCCGTCAGCTTAAACTCAGTCTTTATGAGGCCATACAAGTGCATGCGTTGCAATATCTGCAATCTAGAGTAAGCTTACAACTACTACCAGGTGGAGTATCGTGGGCTTGGTTAACCCATCTAGCCACAGTGCCTAAACTTGCTGTTAATGGGGTTGCACGTTTTGCTGTCTTGCGGTGGGCAGTGAATGAGGATGATGATGAATGCCTTCGGCTTCGTCTTGCAGGCTCTCTTCAGGCTGAGCAGCCATGCCAGCTCTGCGGAATTCACACCCGCTTGTACCCACTCGGACTTAATTTTGCCCCAGCCTGTGAGAGATGCTGCCATGATCACGATATCAACGCTACCACCCTGTACAGTAGTGAGAGATGGGGGATACCGGCCACATCCCCCTGGCATGCCATCGCGGAATCTACCCGGGGATCTTTTCCTGTTCCTGCCTCATGGCGTGACCGTGGACGAAATCTCGCCCCCTGCGTAGCGTGCGGACATGGAGATAACTCCTCTCAACACTGGGCTCGCTTTTGTATAGTGCCTGTCCTAGTTGCCAATATCTTGTCACCTTCCCCCAACCCAGTGAAATCATTGGATCAACTAGCCCGAGTTAACACAGCTGGATGCGTGATCGCGAGCCACATTCTGCATCAGTTCCGCCGACTCTTGCTTGAGCATGGAGGCATGCAACATGCACCATCCTCAGTTCCCCTAAGTGTCCCTGAATGGTTAACCCGCCTACATGACAATGCTCTGCAAGCGATCCCAACTCGCTTCCTCCCGGAGCCTGTCTCTCCGGTAAGACCCCAGCGTGCAGGCGCAGACAACCAGAATCATCCCTGCTACATGCAAACCGCCGCCAATGAAGCAGTTACTCTCCACTCTGCAGCACTTCCTGATCTAGTTTGCACAGCTCTTACATCCATTGCCCCGGATCAGCCCATTGCAGTGCTCCCACTCGGACATCCATGGCTTAGCCTCATTGCCCCAGCTAGAGCCCGGGTCGCAGGATTCTGCCCTAATGCCAAGATCGTACCAGCCTGCCCCAACTCCCCTGATTCCTTCTGTACAGTTACAGCTCTTCAATCCGTTAGTCCTGATGAGTTGATCTTAGCAATCCCTCCCGACGATACACCATCCGAACCCTCGATACAAATCGTAGGCCAATTCGATGGCAGTTGTATGCGCGAAGAAACATTAGGAGGAGCTGGATATGTCATATATGTAATAGAAGGTGGTCGGTCTCGGGTTATTGCATGTCGGTCAGTTGCTCTGCCGCATTGTTCAGACAATATAGAAGCAGAAATCATGGCCTGTTTGTATCTGGTTGAAGAAATTTCTGTTGTCGTTAAGCAGCTTTTATCGAGCCGCGGCCTCACGCCCAAGGTGGTCATCCAAGGTGATATTCTCCCTGTCATTAAGTACTTCCAATTTGCAGGCCGCCTCCGAAGACTAGATATGCACCAACCATTGGAAAGCATTCGAGCGACCGTAAGTCTGCACCTCCCCCATAGTCTCTTCATATACCTGCCTCGAGTTGCGAACGGCATAGCGGATGACTTGGCAGGGCAAGCCTCTCAGTTCCTTTTGGCTAGATATAGGAGCGACCCCTCTACCCTCAATCGGAATGCTGGGCCGGTGTCCATCAAACCATCATTCCCAACGGGCCTTTTTCAGGTCGGAGGCTTTCATATTCAAAGTTTTGAACAGCCCTGGAGCCAGCCGATACTTACCCTAGTGGAGAGACCTAGCATTGATCACGGTCTACTCCGCAAACACGTGACCCTCCACCCCCATCACCGCCAGCTGATCGAATCCTATCTCTCCCCGTGTCTACCGCAAAACTGCAGTATCGAAATTGACTATTCCCCCAAAGCTGCCGACAACCATGGACGAAGATATTGCTGCACCATGGGAGGCCAGCGACTACCGAGGGCTGCCAGGCTTTTATTGTTCGGACGGAATCATTGCGAAATTGACCTCAAAGGGTCTTTTTATGAACTTGTCCGACGCCTGGGATTACTTTTTGCGCCGGACTTAGTACCCCTCCCAACCATCGATGAGCTTCGCGCACAGCTAGCCCGTGACCCCTGTATTCAAAAGGTAGAAGCAATCTACCCTGACACTATCAAGCAACTCCCACTGAGGATTATCAACAGCTCCTCTGATGCTACATACCGATATCTAAGATCCCTTGTTGATGACTCCCCCAGTGCTAGTGTAAGCGCAATCCTCCGCCAACTCTGGTCTTTGAGTGCAACCCTGACTACTCAGTTGCTACCGCGATTCCGCCCAGAGTTCAATGTCAGCCATAATGACAGCGCTTTTAGATTGCTAGAACACTTTGAAGCCATAATTGTCGAAGACACCATTCACGCACTCATCACCCGACACCCAACACAATCTTTGGTGTGGCTCCACGATGGTTTTTTAGTTGCTCCCCCGCCTCCTGAACAAATAGTAAGGCAAATCGAGAAAGAAGTTCTGTCCAACCATCAGCTTTTTTTCGGTCAGCCATGGTTCAAAGTCACTTCCCTTGCAGCGGCGCGCAACGCATACGTAGAAACCCTCAAGCATACTGCCAGTAGCCAAGCCCTATCCCTCACCCGTCGTACACTTCACAATTGCCAACGTAAGCAGCGCACTGCTCAAGGATCGCCACACATTTGCACCACCCCCTTGGAAGCTCTTGCCAAATTGCGCGCTCGACGTGAACGCCCGACGTGAGTGAGTTGAAACGTCCGCCCGGATTCTTGTTGCTGCCTCGGTGACCACAAGGCAACCAGTTACCCGTTGCTCACCTATCCGGGACTAATTCAAACCCCAATAATGAGCCTTAGAATTTACTCGACTATAGTCACCCATGAGCATAAAGCTGCAACCCACTAAGTTGACGTGATCTTGCGGAAGGTGACCTGACCTCAAGACAGACGGCCTGCCACTGCCCAAGCAGTTCCTGGCCACTGCAGCGTAGTTATTGCTGATTGAGACCTCCTGTGATAGCCAATTAACTTTCTTTAGCTCACTACCTTATTTGTACCTACCCCCCGCCAATTTAGTTCTTATGCCTCATGAACACTGGTCATGTCAAGTGGGGTGGGCTCCCAGGGGTACCCTAGGTAGCTCTCCCCACTTGCACAAGACCCATGAGGACATTTTAACACTGAACCACACGCCTCGAATAGTGGAAGGCCTTTTCCATACTTAAGTGAACTGGCCCAAAGTGTTACATGCGCGCTAGTGTTAACCCGGAGGACACCAAATCGTGGGCGACCCTCTGTTGCCCACCAACTATATGGCACTCCCAGGTGATTAATTAGTCCCCCAGAATGGACCCATTTCAGCCGCTCACTGAGCATAAGCTAACCCTAAATATAACCCTGCAGATGCTACTAGGTTGCCAAGCTGTAGTAAGTGTCAAACACGGCCGTGTCCACATCACAGTTTGATTACTGGTGTATCTCACAGTGTAGTTCCACGCTGCCTAGAGCTCCTGTTTGCTTTACTTCTGAGTGGCCAGAGGGAATCAACTTCCCACCCAGGGGAAAAGGTGGGAAAAAAAAGGAAAAAAAATGTTTTCTCTCTGCACTCCAACTCCTCAGCAAACGCAGGCATCGCGAAGCAGAGTACATGACTTTTGGCTTATGCTTTTGGGCGGTTGCAACAGTGACGCAAGAGCAAGGCAACACACCATGGGTATTTCCCTCCTGCCCAATGACTCTCCCATTGTTAACAAAGACTGACGGACCCTTTCTTGCAACGGTACGTTGAATTAGCAACGGCCTGTAGTTATCGCTTATTGGGATGCTGCCAGGGAACGTTTACCCACGCCATGAAAAGATTTCACCCCACCCTTCCGCTTGCTGCCTCCTTTATGTGACTACCTACCGAAGTAGGGTACAATCCTACCAATTGATCTTCATTTAGTAGTTTAACCTTTTGCCCTGAGATGATGGACTAGCGGGAGGACAATTTTCATGTGGCACTTCCTTCTCAGCCTATTGGACAGCTACTTCACTAGAGGTGCCCTGGGAATGCGCAATCAAGCATCTTTGTTCAATGGCACCTGTGCAATTGCCATAAGACACTCGCTGTTCCCAAGGGTACCTTGGGTAATGGAGAAGGCTCCAGCGACCCGCATCGATGAGTTCAGGCCCCTTCGGAGGGATATAAAGCACAAAAAGCAGTAGTGGTCACTTGCTGTATTTGAATCTCGATTACTGTCTGTCCGAAGGAAAGCCTTGTAACATGCTATATTCTCCGACCCTCCGTTGTACTCGCGCATTGTAATCCACCGTATAGTCACAAGCTTGATTGTTTAGGTTTTTGACATTTTTCGGGCATTTCCATCCGGGCGCCGTACCAACTGGTCAGGCGCAGTAGTTAAAGCTGAGCCACACTGCCCTTCAGCGTTACGTGCCACTCAAATACCTACATTTGTCGCATGGGGTATATAATAGTAAAAAGGAATGGATGACACTTCCCTGTCCACGCTGTTAGATGCCAGCAAATGCTGGGTAGTTATTGCTGACTCGCAAGTCACAGGGAAAGATATATCTTCTCTGCTCTAACCATAACAGTATCCATCAGCACACTACCCAAGCACCCAACTTCTAATCTCCCACCTATGTAGCCAATCCTATTGGTGGATGTTTCATAACACTGGCCAGATGATTAACGATTGCTCGCAGGGATAATTGTTGCCCATTTGTTCTACGTCCAGATTACCACATTGAGGAGGGCCCTTTATAACGATATACATGACATACCCTTGCTCCTGATAGTTATTGCCGTGTTGGAAGCATCGCCATACTGAGCAAACGCCTATAATTGGAGTTGTGTCTCACTATCACCTTCCCAGCCAGCGCACTATCTCAGCTTACTCGTAGAACTCCCATCAATGTGGCTATAGGGAATTCCTCAGAATCGTTGAATGAATGAGGGTTGCTCCCGGGTGATGGACATCACTTTCCACACGACACGGCAGAAGATAAATGGCCACGCACCGCCGATGCAGGACAGAGAAGTACCACGATGGTGCTTCCCTCGCGCAGTGTGATAAAGCCGGTAGAGAATTATGTGCTGCCAAGTTAAAGTAGATAGTGCTCTCGCCGCCCATGGCACCTCATACTCAGAGCTTGATAGAGCTTAGAGGGCTAGCAGTGTAGGACAGCTGCTGTTCCCAAGGGTACCTTGGGTAATGGCGAGATTTTTAACTACTACTCTGATAAGCGGTGCACTGCTCCGAACCGGTGCCACCATAGTGTTCTGTACTTAATTCGCGCCGAAACAGCCTTTGCCTTGCCCCATATGCCAGACGGCGGCATGCAGCTGCGAAGCTCTCTTCGGTCAGCAAGTCCTAGCGCTGGTGTCCTGGACGGAGTTTAACCAGAGCACCAGGCACTGGTTTGCGATAGCTCGCATACATGTGCGCCAAGTAGGCAGCTCGTGAACGGGCTTGCTTGTTTCTGCCAAGGCCCATGGCCTAAGGATCAGGTTTTTGGCTACAAGCGTAGCTCCAAAATCCATTAGAACGGAGCAGCGCTAACTCCATGGGCTTCAACAATCAGTGAAAGGTAGCTGGCAAGATTTTCTGGCAAACAAGTTCTTGCACAGACCAGCCTCTCGGACAAGCCACCTTTTGGGACATCGCAAGATTTCTCAACGAGGGCCAAGGACCATTTTAAATGTTGGTGGAAGTACTTCCGCGCATCGATGAACTCAGGCCCCTTCGGATTGGTACAAGGCACAGAAAGGAGCGGTGGCCACGGTGAGATCTCCAGTTGCCGCATTTGAATCGGAATCGCCATCTGTCCGAAGGAAAGACGTGGAAAATGCTATCTTCCTAGACCCTCTGTTGTACCCGAAAATTGTATTTTACCGCATGGTCTCAATGTTTTTACCATTTTTCGGGCATATCCATTTGGATGGTTTTGATTGCGAGCCCTGTGTAAATACTGAGTGAGCATTTAATTATTCAATAATTTTTCAGAGGTTGATGAACTCTTCAGACATGCTGAAAGTAGTTGCTGCACTGGCTGGTGCTTCCTAATTACTGTTGCCATAGTTCCGGCCAGCATCTTGACATTAAATTATCACTGCTTGTTTACTTTTTTGGTTGCAAAGCTCAACAAATTGACTGCAGAATAATTTATCTCCCTGTAACCTAGAGGGACTATGCAGGACCTCAATTACTGGACACTGCTAAGGACCAAAAGTCTGCGTGAGATGGAAAGTTCACTCCCTTAGAGCAGCCCATTGTGCGCTAAGTAGGCAGCTCGTTCACAGGATTGCTTGTTTCTGCCAAGGCCCATGGACTAAGGGAACAGTCTACTGGATACGAGCGGGGCACCTTGATGGAAGTACGTTCCAAAATCCAAAAAACAGAGCAGCACTAACTCCATGGGCTTCCACAATCAGGGAATGGTAGCTGTTGGTTTCTGTCTGTACAGTTAAATTTTTCCCATGCCAGCCATTATCCCCCCTGCCTAAATATATCCAACTTGACCAGTGGATGTAGCTGATTAGGGCCGCCCACTATGCTTAGCAACCGTCCGCCATTGTAAGGTAATCATACCCCATCAGTGTACCCTTATCCCTGGTTCTGAGCCAAAGGGGTGTCTATCTAGTCATTGGCTGCCCTTAAGTAATTGTCTGGTTGATGGCACGACACTAAATACCACCACAGTATAGTAACGGCTTAAACATTTGACCCTCTACTGCCACAGCCCAATCTAAGTCCCCCCAGTATGCAGGACGCTGGGAACAGCCGAATAGCCACTAGGGCCCCAAAGCATACTATTGGCATGTTGCATTAGGAGGTGCTCCAAGTGCATATTACTTGTGTATCTTTGTCATTGCGTCCGTGAATTTGGGCTAGAGCTTACCCGCCTCTGTGTTTCCTGTCCACTGCCCTGCCTGCAGCAGGACGTCCTTCAGCGCTGTGCGGCAATTCGGACCTTCTCCATGCACAGGGCAGCACGTAGCGCAACTGCTGACCATGTTCGTGCCTTACTCCAGCAGCTCCTTTTCGTCCATCGTGTTAAACTTTTGGCCACGAGATTGTAGTACCAGTTGGAGGAAACCATGGATGACCTGGACGACATAGGGTTTGACGAGCAAGTGCTAAGCGGAGTATTACGAACCGCACATCTGGAGATAAGTGGATTTATCGCCCGTTGTGACCAAGCGATGCTCACGACGGAACAACGCATCCTGCGTATACTAGTACGATGAAATGCCCAGCAGCAATGTACAGATAGAAGTTTTTGACCTGGATGCACTGAGTGCCAACCTGCCGCCAAGGAACATTCAATGCAGTCGGAACGTCTTGGGCGAAAAGGCATGCCCAGTGCGGTCATTACTGGCTACCTGACCGGTAGGGATAGAACGCTGTAATTCAGCTCAATGCCGGGCAGCTATTGCTGATTAAGACCTTCACGTTAGGCGGTTTTCTTCTGGTATAAACAGACTGGCATCAGCAACCCGTCACTTAATCGAAACCGCCATCGAACCCCTCTAACAGGTGAATTGTCACATTGTAGATACATCCCCCTTATTAAGGGACAGAGCTGATTGAAACTGCTTTACGTACTCAAAACCATCTACGTAAGTAGTCCCTCATGCCCAAACCCCCCACTGTGCCCCCCACATCATGCCTAGTAGGAACACGACACATGTGTCTCATCCCCCTACTGTTCCCAAGGGTACCTTGGGTAATGGTGAGGGTTCAGCTCTGCTTTCACTCTACAAGTTACTCATCTCACCTGGTTCGCACACTCATGATCATCACCCTGGTTCAAACATCCTGACGGTCATATCCTCTAAATGCGTAATCCTTGCTGACAATGCTCCTCAGGGTCTATCGTCTGTAGCATATCTTGCACCGACTAGCCAACTTCCTGTGTCATGCGTTGCTGCCCCTGCCACTTGCCGCCCCCTCCCCTCCATACCTCTAGACTCTGCTCCTTGCTACTCCCCTCTGTGGCTTATCCCTCTACAACTGAACACCAATGCACTTTCATTACAACCCAGTCACTGGCAACATGTTGCATACACTTCCCACTACAACAGTGGTTGCTTTTCTTATCTTGTGCTTGATCCGAACATGACTCACTGTCTCCGTCAGCAGCTGTTGGCTCAAACTGAGAGGACACCGCACCTGCAAAAGCCAGAGTTGCCTGGGTCCTCCCTGTCCCCATTTTTCAATTTGCTCGCCCGTTCATACATCCAAGCCGACACGGGGTTCCCGTTGTTTGGCCGCTGCCCGCAATAGCGAGTGGTTCCTGTCGTTTGGTCCAACCATACGCCGCGCAATAGCCTCCACTCCGGAGAGTGCTGCCACTGCAGGGTACCTGTTGCTGGTATGCCGAAGCCAAACCCCTTTCCGTCTGGCCCAATCGTTGTTTCCGATCAACACTTACTGGACATGTCGGCTGGAATGAATTGGGACATGCGAGATGCCAGCAACGTTCGCTTCCTTGCAGTGAGGGGCACAATATGGGTAGGAGATTGCCAAACAACATATAACTTTACGCTGGTGGAATACCAATTGTATATCGACGAGGTACCATGGCTTATCTTTTCTACTCTTGCTGATGTCCTTGAGAAAGAGTTTGAACCTAGCTTTTGGGAGACCGTTAACTACAACCGGAAAGAGCGATGGGGTTTTCTGGAACCACCCTGGGATGGACAAGTCTACGGTGTTGAGCCACCGTATACCAAAATTCGATTATCCATCTTTAATAATGTCGCTCATACCATGCGTGTCGTGCAACCTTTTGTGTGGAACCATACCCACCTGAAAGTTCACCCGAACGGAGCAGCGATCTTCCATGAGCAAAAGAAATTAGCTTTCCTGCTGCCTTTAATCGTGGAGGCCCATGAGTTGCTACCGCCTACGCCACTTTTCTGGGTCAATGATGACAACACCATCCCTTTGTGGAGAACCACCCTGTGGTTGCATGAAGAAACCATACAGTGGTTAGCTGAGACAGGAGAGTCGTACCCACCTGAATTGCGAGATGAAATTCAGCCACGCATTAACCAACTCAAACCTTCTCAGCATGCGAAGCGTTCACAACCTCCGCCTCCACCGCTACCAACCAGGTGGACGGAACGAACTGCAGCAAAACAGCCAGTACAAACACTGCAAGAAGCTACTCCGCAGGACCCTAAGGGTACTCAGAGCACGCCACAACAGGTGGCTGATCGAGAACGGCAATATATGGAATTGCAGTCTATTATTGCTCAAGCAAACCAACGAACGTTGGCAGACAGCCGACCAGCGGATGTCAAACAAACCCAAAAACCAGCCAATTTGCTGGCCGCAAGTCAACAAAGCACAGACAACGCGGCAACCGCCGTATCAACCAATCCCAGTACAGGCGTGGCGGCAGAAGCTCCAACTCCTCAACAAAGCAATCCGCCGGCTAAGATCAGTGCACAATCACTATTTAACCAAAGACCAGGCCCACCATCGACCCTACCCACGAGCAAATCAAAAACGGATACCCCGGGTACCGGCGTGTTATCCTCCGACTCTCAATCTGCAACACACAACAAAGATGAAGGACAGCAGCAACCTCAAGAGCAACCCGCTGCTAACGACGACACACCGACAGAAGAATCGTCGCCTGCTGATACACCAAATGAATCGCCAGAGACGCAAGCAACTGACACTGTTGGTGCTAGCAGCCCTGAGCCTGCCAGTGAATCCAGGCAGGACGTCGACCTCGCCGCAGCGGACATCCCGACCTTACAGAACATGGAGAAGACAGCCTGTGAAAGAGTGGCCTTCCATGAAACGCGGCTTGCCAGTGCTCGCGAGCATCTGACGCGTATCAGGAAGCGCCTTAAAAGAATGCAAGATGGCCAGTCACCAGGCACTCCGCAAGCCTCTCCTGTCGCAGATATGGAAATGGAAATTATTGACTGATCCAACCTGCAGACAGCTAGCATTGCGTGCACCTGACTGTGTGAAACCACCTGATCAGTGCCATTTCTAATGCCGCCTACCCCACAGATGCGCCAAGAGAAAAGCAGCTGCGTGCCAGGGTAATACCCCCCAAACCTACCTTATGGGAGAGTACCCACTCAAGTGTGACCCCCACAAGCAAGAGTAAGGGGATTTATGGGGATTTTGTCTACTAAGCTGTCTTGGTTAGGCGTGTGTCCCAGGTCCTGGCGCCGTCAGTCATCTCAACTCCAGTCGAACTAACCTCTACTTTGAGCAAGGAAGGTTGCATGAACTGTCAGTGGCTCAATTGTTTGCACTGCAGCTTTTGTGGCTCCACTAGTTCTTATAGCTAGGTCAGCCATCAGACATCAATTCGCACACCAAGGTGATAGGCAAACCTTGATTGTTTTGGTTCTCCTTTTGTTTAACTTCCAACGAATTGGCCCCGCAACGAGGAACCCCGACCCCGGGTGCCGGGTGTTCGGGGTTTCCCTAGCCTTGCCAATCCAGTTGACACATTTTGCACTCACTGCCCAGATAGCATCCACTAGTCCCGGCTGGTCACTTGTAACCTGACACCCGGGTACCGGTTGTTCAGGGTCAAGCCTGCGCCAGCATGCTACAACAGCTCATGGCACCAAACAGGTTCATTTCATTGGCGTCGCCTGACCCTGACGACTCAGACACGGACATCGAACCAACAGAACCAACCGTCCCAGATAAAACAGTCGAGGATGTGTCAGTGGACAGCGACCAATCGGAATACTTTGACGCCCTCGAGACAGATGATGACACTCCGTATTTCCAACAAGGAGCTGAGCCTCCCCCAAGAGAGCAGTGGGAAATTGCCGCACCTATCGATTTCTTCGATGTCCAGGGGGTCTTACAAATAAGCCGCCAGCTCGATGAACTTCTCCTCTCGGACAAAGAAATTGAAACTCCACTCGGCATGGACGATATCAAGCAAAGGTGGAAGTGGGCCGATGTCGGCTCTTGTCGAATGCCCCGGTCACCCCTGACATACCCAGCAATCATGGTGGACGAAGGGAATGGAATCCGACGCCCCGCAGCTAGCCAGGTCCATCATAGGACACTCTTCCAGTGGATAATAGATAACCTCTCATGGTTGCCACAGTATGCCACCGTTTATGTTTATGTGGACAACCGCAAACTGTCAGGCACTGATCCTCCGGCCTACTGGCCGCATTTCGCACCCTGGATCAAAGGCAGATGTACAGTTACTGGCCCCTACCGGGAGAAAACAACCGCTATCCATCTTCCCATAAATGCTGACACAGGTTTGCATCAGGTCCACTATGCTTGGGCTGGTGCTGCAGCCCTAGAGGCGCTGTGCCTAATGTTTCCCACTGTAAATTTTGCACTAATAGACTCTGACTGCGTGCCGACCTCATTATTTGAGATAGCCGAACTAGTCAACCTCATGACGGACAAGGCAAGCAGAGCCGAAGCAATGCAACACAACACAATGGCCAGCTCTAGCCAGTGCCCACCTGCAGTGCTCCTTGCCACAGAAGCCAAAGCTGAGCTCAATGCCGGCTTGATCATTGTGACAGGGCATATCCCGACCGGTACAGCAGATGTCGATATGGACCAGGCAACCCCTGATACATTCATGCCCCTGACTGCTGCCCAAGGCTCCTCTTCAAGTGATGCACCCGCCCCAAAAGCACGACGAATAGCCCACCCCGCCAACCGCAGATCAGCCGATGAATGGGTTACCGCACTCCAAGATAGCCGAGCCAGTTTCCTAGCTACTACAGCTGTGCCAGAAGACCCCGCGGAGGCGATGAGAGGCGGGCTACTTCTCACCCCTTTACTAGGATGTAAAGCTAGAACCCCGCTTGACTGGACACATGCATGGGCAATGCTAGGCGAATGGGCTGGAGCCATTGCATTCCCCATCCCGGAGCAAGGAGAATGGCCGCGTCATGGAGATGGTCGCTACTTAAGACCGGACTTTGTCGAGCGGACCCCGCCCTTCCTTACCTGGGCGCGCCCTATATTCGAGCAAGGTGCACTCTCTCCTATGTCTGTCTTCCCAGCCGACTTCCCCATACTCTGAGACAAATTGTTCCAAAGCAAGGAGGTAGCCAGAGGGTATAGCCTGCCACCAATAGTGCACGCCTTCCATGGGAGTAAAGTAGGCCTGGGGCACCAACTTCAACAGTGGCAAAGCAAAGGGCTGCAACCGCTTGCTGTGTCGCTCATAGGAGTCGATGAGGCACCCCCGTTATGGACACACCCCACAGGCTGCGATTTCGTTAGAGGGAGTAAAATAGTTGCCAAGCCACATGTCCCGCAAAAGCACAGTCTTACCAAGACGCAGGTGTTGCTGCTTCAGAGCCTTTGGACGCCAGTGGAAGCCCCTAATAGCAACAATGACCACACACCCTGGCCCAAAACTTGTGAGCCTGCCTGTGTCTTCTGCGGTCAGCAAGCGAGCCTCCAGCTCCCTACTGCCCAAATCCTCCCTCTCCTGGAAGCACTGCAACGACGACTGGGAATTGACCCTAGTAACGCAGAATTAGCCATCAACGAAGTTCTTGCTAGCCATACAGACCCCAAATACACTGACTGGAAAATCATTGTCATGGATAACACCACCTGGCAACTCAATGACGCTGACCCAGGGTCCCTGGACGTTCAGTGCACTGGGTTGGGTGGAGGAGAACTCGATGAAGATTGGGACGTACTGCTAGCTTGCAAAAAGGAAGCGCATGTGTATGGGCCATCCCTTAGCAAACAGGACGATTGGACTGCAAGGGCTGGCACAATTGCAGGCACTGCCCACACACAAGAATACTTGCTGCTGCACATAGCCATGTTTCCCATAGGTGCGCACACCTGGTGCCGTGTCTTAGGAGTGCCCAGTGCAGACCAATTGCAGGCACAGATCATCAGTCGAGCCATGAAACTGCTGCGCTTCTGTCCTATTATCCCAGCACATAGGAAACCGCCGTGGCCAGGGTACATGCATGGCCTGCGACTTTTCACTAAGTTATTAGTTGCACATCCGCTGGTCGGAGTATGCCTGCCCCCTGAAATCCGCCCAGTAGATTTTCTGAGATTAACAGGATACATGGTAGGCTCTCTCTTCATTCGAGGACACAGCGCTGGCTCGTATGCAGGAATGGTATGGGAGACCATCCTCTCGGAATTCCCAGATGTTGAAGGCAAAACCGTACTAGCAGCCATTGCTCTGCCACCATCGCTGCTGACGGCACACAGCCTATCTCAGCTTCGACAGATCCACCTCATTCACCATGCAGATGACAGGCTTTGCGTATATGGAACCCGTCGAACCATGACGGAAATTTCTGCTTGCAGACAATACCTTCTCTCTGGTATGCCAAACAGGGCTTGGTTCAAGCCCGGTCTGTATAAGTATCTGAGCATATATCTGACGCGCGCACTCCTCTACTTACTTCTCCTCGCGACCTCTGCGTCCTGCGTGGCAACAGAGCCAACAAACAAGGGACAATCATTCGGGTTCGTGAGAAACCAAAACAACAAAACCCTGAACAAACATGAAACCAAACGACAAGTTTCGAATTTTTAATTTCTCTGTCTCGCATCTTGTTTTAAGTTATGAAAGCACAGTGTCATGTTTGAAACAGACAATCTGTTCTTAATTTTCCCTGGATCAGTGATCATCTATATTTTGTTATAGCTACCCTGGTTCAAGGGACGGTGGGTGGGATCCAGATAAAATTCTGGAATCCTAAAAAGTTGTAGGATCGGGGGTAATGCCATGAGTTTCCAGGGCAAGCCTCAACTGAAGGGCAAGACATTGGTCAATGCTCTCAGAACTGAGCGTACTGTGCATTGCTTTTTCATTGAGACTTTTTCAGTGGGATTTGCATGTGGTGCAGTATTCATCTTGTGGCTTTTGCTCTGGTGATTTTACACTCCGTATCCTTGAAACTATGAACATGAACGAACCAGGGGAACCTCCTCAGAGACCACTGCGCGGCTACCGCAAAAGGTGGGGTAGCGACCGTGTGGATGTGACGTTGGAGGTGGACGACCGGTCAGAGCCTTCAGCTCCACTGCCAGAGGAATCAGTTTTGTTTGCAGATGAACATGGTAGCATTTCAGAGATTGAGGGTTGGGATTTGCAACCATTTGGTGCTGACGAACCTTATGAACCTGAATCTCCGATTGGCGATCAATATGCAATTCAGAGCTGTCCCAAAATTTGTGACCCCTTCAAAACTGAACCGGCTTGGGTGAACAGTGCATTGGCTGCTTCAAGCAAGCGACAGCGTGTGATGCGGCCGAAGCTTCCGTGGGAGCACCCGGCTTTGGGTCAGGTTTTCAGAACTGCAGACCAATGGCAAGGAACTATTTTGGCTCAGCAATCAGATATTTATTTGCAGACTGGCATTGGTTGTGAAGATGTTTTGAACTCTACGATCATCAAAAACAGGCCTTCTTCCAGTTTTGCATCTTTGTTCGAACCACCTGTTTGAAGGTGAACTTGAGGAAAGTGCGACATGAGCTTCCAGACGAGGACATCAGAAGGGTGGCCATTTGCAAGATCAGAGATTTGATTTTACAGGACCCCCTAGCGACCCAGCTAGGGAGCAGCGTGGTTGGTTTTGCAAAAGGGGTCCCTTTTTCATCTTTGGCAGAACAATCGATTCAAGATTGCTTCAGAATGAAGTCTTCAGCAACACTGCAGAAGCGTGCAAATTCACTGTGGCGATTGGCAAGGGTGCTCAGAGCCCAAGGTGTTCTCAACCCACTCAGATTAACTGAGGAACAGTTTTATGCTGCGTTGTGTGGACTCCGCGAAATGGGTTCAGGTGCCACGTCTGCTCAACACGTGATTGAGGCCCTGTTTTTCCTTGAGGGGACGGCCAAGTTGACACTGGTGGACATCAGGGCAGTCATCTCTGGCCGATGCAGAGGGGTTGCAAAGGACATGTATTTGAAGAAGAACCCTCTGGAACAGAAACAACCATTGTTGTTGAAACAGGTGCAACATTTAGAGAAACTTTTCCATGAGGTGCCCAACACCATGAAGTGCATTCTGGGCCAACTTTTATTTTGCATTCACGCGTGCTGCCGTTGGAAAGACTCCCAGCGGCTACGTGCAATCAGCGTGGAGACTGGTTTTGGTGAGACGCTGATCCATGCAGAAGCGCTGATGTCGAAAACAACATTGAGTGCTGAAGCCAGGACTCGATTCTTGCCATACGTTGCTTTGGGCACTGGAGTCCTAGGTGAAGACTGGGGGTCCAGCTGGCTGGAAGCCAGGAAAGCTGAGTGGCTGGATTTTGGTGATTTCATTTTGCCGAGTTTTTCAGAGCGTACAATGCAATGGACTGGCAATCCAATGAGCGCCTCAGAGGCGACCTACTGGTTGAGAGAGTTTATGGAGGATACGTTGAAACCAGGTGATGCATCGAAGTATGTGTCTCACAGTTGTAAGACCACCATTTTGACGTGGGCCGGGCGTTGCACTCAGATCAGCTTTTCTCCAACTGAACGGAGGCTTCTAGGCCACCATTTGGAGGCCAACATGAAATCAATTTTGACTTACAGCCGTGAAAGCTTTTTGTCACTGTATGCCAGAGTTTTGCAGATGTTCAGATTGATGCGTGACTGTGCGTTTGACCCTGACTTGCCAGCAATCCAGCGTGTGGTCCAGCTCTCAGACGAACCTTGTCAGAGTCAGAGTCCTGATGTCACGCCAGCTGGTGAAGCTCAACCATGTGAGTCAGATTCTGAATCCAGTGTAGCCTCGGAGTGTGATGACCAAGTGGATGAACCGGCCCGTGATTTTCAGGTGGGCGCCGAACTTACTTCACTCTTTCCAGAATTCCCTGGGGTGCCTGAGAGTTCGTTGATGGTGCATAAGGTGTCAGGTCTGGTCCATGCTATGAATGAGGATGGTTTTCTCATGTGTGGCAGGCTGCCTTCGTTGAACTTTTAAGGCATATGACCAAGTGACGAGTGGCAGGTCGTTGCTGGAGGGATGCAGCCAGTGCCGCAAGGCCTTTACTGCCCGCGAAGCCACTTAGCGCTGAGCTGAGAGCGATCCAGGTGAAAAGTGGTTGCATCAAAGCGCCATCTGTCACTTGCAAGAACTTGGACCTGTAACCATGCTTCAACAATCATACAGTCATCAACAGACTGATGTTGAATCGGGGCATTCTCAGGTAGGAAAGTCGGAATTTATCAGTTGTGCTTCACATTTCCGTTTTCAGTGCCATCCATGTCAGGTGCATCACGTTCCATTCATTTCTTTCAGCTGATGTATGCCAGAACCATTTCAAAAGGTTTTGAACTCATTTTTGGTCGATGCAATTTAATATTTTCTGAGATGTTGGGTTGGCTGAACGTGAGAGTCTAATTTGCTTGAGTGCAGTCCCATGACACCTTGAGTCATGCAGCAGAAACGACATATGTCTGCATCGTGACAACTTCAAGGTGGTAGTTGGAATCTAACCACCGGTTAGGGGAAATGCACTAAAAGCACTTGACCAGAAATCCTTAGACAGCCAAAGCCCAAACCTCAGAAGTTTTTGCGGTGAATGATTGATCAATCTCAACAGACCAGCCATGAACGCACATGGAAATCAATTTTTACCGCTGTCACTTTGCTTACATAATCGGTGATCACTGTGCCATGCTTTGATTCGCTTTTGCATGGATGTCTTTTTCCACTTGTCAACGTTTACTAAACTTGCCTTTGTAGATAAGCAGTCTGAGCCATGTCATCAACTCTGGACTCCACTGCGGCCTTCGCAGATAGGGCTGAACAGATAGGTGTGGCGAAATGGATTGTGGAAAAGCTACAGGCCAAGAAGTTTGCGACGTTTGGAAAGCTGGCTTTTGCCTTTTCCCATGCTCCTCAGTCCTCAGACGATGGACCTCTGAGAAACTTCTTGACCAACATGCTTGAAGAGGCACCTGATGAGGAGCAGTTAGCAACTCTTCGGAGACTTTTCTTCGAAGCCCATACAATGGCCTTGACAGATGTCCGTCAACGTGCAGAAGCCAGCCCTGACCCGGCGCAAGCCGTGAGGAAGCTTCCGACTGCGGAGCGCTTGGCTCGGCAGAAAGCTCAGGAAGAGCGCCTGGGAGGGTTGGTGTTCACACCGAACACCATCCCTTCGAACCATCTTGTCGACCTCTACGTGGAGATGCTTGAGACTGGAATCCTTACATACATCAAAGCTGAAATGTGCTGCAGCCGTGCTCAGGAAGTTGAGATGATCAAACGAGACCCGACGGTATCAACTGACTCGTCGGGCCTTTTGAAGGTTGGAAGCAAACAGGCAGATCCTCAGTGCGATGCAGGTACAGAGCTCAAGTTGAGGGCGGCCTGGCAGCGCAGAAACCTAGCAATGGATCTTTCAGGCATTGCAACATTTGAGGTCATGGAAACTTGGGTGCAATACTTGTTCCAGCAGCTAATCAAGGAACAACCTCGAGGCTTCTCGAAGATCTCGTTGCAGCAGGTGTTAGACTGTGACAAACACCTCTTTGTGCTTGCTTCCCACCAGACTATGGGGAAGTTGTCATGCACTCCGGACGAGGACAAACCGCTGGATTTGGTTGTCAACAAGTTGAAGGAATCAAATGAGGTGCTGCAGTATTTGACACCTTTACCAACTGCTAAGCTCCACGAGGCACCACAACAGCCGGCCAACAGGCCTTTGAAAATTCAGAAGACCGAGAAGGGTGCCAAAGGTCGTGGGAAAGGATCTGATGGAGGTGGTGGCCAACCTTCTCCAAAATTGCAGCTGCCCCCATGATGCTGAGAACAAACCCTTGTGCTTCAGCTTCCAGCAAGGGAAATGCAAGTTCAAAGGGCCGCCAGGGAAGAGATGCGCACGGGGGTATCATAAGTGCTACAAACGTGGTTGCTACCGGCCCAAGCCGTATTACATGTGCAACCATACTGACTGAATCCCTGTGGAGCAAGCTTCACAACTGCCGAATTCGAATCAACCAATTTTCATTGAAATTTTTGCTGGCCGTGGATCTCTATCAAAGGCCGCTTCTCAAGCAGGTTTTTCAGTTTTGAGCATTGATCATGAAGCTACAGGTGCATCGGTTCCGATAGTGCAGCTGGATCTAACTTCAAGTTCAGGGACTGCAATCCTATGGGACATTTTGTCCTCCGAGAATATCCTGGCGGTACATCTTGGCATACCGTGCGGAACAGCCAGTCGCGCGCGTGAGCGCCCTGTGGCTCCAGCTCTCCAAGCGATGGGAGTTCCAAACCCTCCTCCGTTGAGGTCAGCCGAGTTTCCACTGGGCATGCCCAATTTGTCGGGCATTCACCAGGCCAAGATCGAAAGTGCTAACAAGCTATACAGGCTTGCTGTTGAAATCTTGGTGTATTGTCACCGCAGAAACATTGTGGTGAGCGTTGAAAATCCTGCAAACAGTTGGTTGTGGGCTGCACTGGTGAAGATTACAATGGAACTCTCCGTTGAGGCGCGCCACGTCCTCAACGCCCTGGAGAAAGTTGAGTTTCATGCATGTTGCCATGGATCAACAAGAAGGAAACATACAGGATGGCTAGGCACAGCCAACGTTTTTCAGGCTCTTGCAGCAGTTTGCCAAAATGACCACCCACATGATCCGTGGGGCATCAGGTGGACGTCAGCTGGATGGATCTTTGATACTTCAACAGAAGCAGCGTATCCTGCTCTTTTGAGTCAGCGTGCGGTTGCCTGCCTTGTTAAAGTGGCTCAAGCGCGGGCCTTCACCTTACAAAAGCCACCGAGACTTCATGACAAGGCCACAGCAGCATTAGGTAAGCAAACCAAGAAGCACAGGCCACTCATTCCTGAGTACCATCACTTTGCAAGGCATCCTACAGCCTTGCCCCTTCCACCTGGAGCAAAAGCGCTAGCTCCTCATTTAGGGGGTATTGAGCGGGAGGAGCCAGTGCCTATGGATGCTGAAAACAGTGTGAGCGCTGATATTAGTGTTTTTTCCGAGAGTGACGTTTTCTCCGAGCGCAATGCGAATGCTAGCAACAACAGTTTTTCAGAAGAGAAGAGGGCAGATGTCTCCGGTGAATTTTCCAAAATAGGTTTTTACCACACCCCTAAGCAGTTTTTGAGCTTGGCTTGCAACCTGATGCATCCAATGGACGCCACTGATCACCTGGAAGAACCGACACGGTATGCTTTGGACTTCAACCTGAAGTACCCTTGTTCAGTGGTAACGTTGGAACGCAAAAAGAACTTGCTGCATGCCAAGCTCCTAGCAGTGCAATGTGAAGCTCAAGAGAAAGAGCTACATGCTGGGTTGCCGCCCTCTCTTCAGAAGGTCCTCGAAGGGAAGCGGCTTCTAGTTTGGAAGAAACTGCTTGAGAAATACCAGTACGATGACATGGGGGTTGTTGACTTCATGATGGATGGTGTAAAGCTGACTGGCCTGCATGACACGCCATCATGTTACCCTGAGCTGATAAAGCCTGCCCAAATGACCCAGAGGGATCTGGAGAGCTCTGCAGTCTGGCGGCGGAAAGCCATTATCAACAAACGTTCGGCAGTGCGGGACATGCAACATGTTGAGCACTTGGAAGAAACTGCCGCTGAAGAGCTGCAAGCAGGATTCCTTGAAGGGCCTTTCAACTCTGAGATGGAAGTGACGGAGTACTTCGGTCACAATCAGTGGATGGTGATCAGGCGGTTTGTCCTGGTGCAGGGTTCAGAACTCAAGCTTAGACCTATAGACGACTGCCTAGAATCCCAACTTAACCAAGCCTTCACATCAACCTCCTATCTCAAACTTCAAGACCTGGATTACACTGCTGGCCTTGCCATGAAGATCGCCGAGGCGGTATCCACAGGGAAGCAGCAGCACGGCTCAGGTTGTTGGTTGGGAAAGTGCCTTGATCTCAGTAAGGCTTACAAACAGATGGGGGTGAATCCGGCCCACCGCCATTTAGCAGTGATTTTCTTCCACAACAAGGAGGGCAATCCAGTCTTTTACGTTGCGAACTCCCTGATGTTTGGGGCCACCTCTGCGGTCTATTCGTTCAACCGGGTGTCAAGGAGCATCTGGTATCTCCTGAACCGCATGTTGGTGATACCCTGCGGTGTCTTCTACGACGACTACCCGCTCTTTGCCCCGGAAGAGAGTGCCGCAAATGCAGACATGAGCGCAAGTGCCCTTCTTGACTTGATTGGATGGCGCCATGCCCGGACAGGGCCAAAGGGCAAGCCATTCAGTGCAAAGTTTCAGGTCCTTGGATGTTCAATGGACGTCTCCGAGATTGCCAGTGGCAAAGTGATCTTGGAAAACAAACCTGGGCGGATAGACCGCATGCTGGAGCAGCTTGGAAAAATTGAAGCGGCAAAGCGCATGTCGCTCCATGAAGCCCAGGTCCTTCACGGGTTGATGAGATTCTCCTGCGGATTTTTCGCGGGCCGCAATCTTCACCAAGTTTGCACCGAGGTAATGTCCTTGGGTACTGCTTCTGCCAAGGGTAACCATCGTGACGTCAGTGACTTTTGCAGGTATGCAGCTAGCACCTTGAGAGCGTGCAAGCCAAGAGAACTTGAAGCGGGTGGAGAACGCCGCCCGGTGCTGATTTTTACAGATGGATGTTGGGAGCAGGGGCATGCCGGAGTTGGCGCTGTGGTGGTAGACCTTGCTACCAATAACAAATGGATTTGGGCCGGTACAGTTCCGGCTTTGCTTTTGGAGAGGTGGAAAAATCTTGTTGGCGATCAGCTCATATGCCAGATTGAGCTGTACGCGATGGTGGCCTTGAGATGGTCCCTTGCTGATTTGCTGTGCAACCGCAGATCGCTTTGGTGGGTTGACAATGATGCTGCGCGCTACGCAGTAATCAAAGGCTCCAGCCCCAGTTCAACCATGAGGCATCTGGTCAGAAGCTTTTACCACCAGGAGATTTCTTCCCCCACTTATAGCTGGATCGAGCGGATACCGAGCCTTTCAAACCCTTCGGATGGTCCCTCAAGGGGCGAACCTGGTGTGGCCATGGAGCTGTTGGGCATATCAGAATGCCTGCCATTTCCGCATCCTCCGGATCTTGTGCAACTTCTTTTGAGCGGCTAACTGGTCAAAGGCAGAAAGGGGTGATGAATCCGGACCAGCTAGCATACTCAACTCCAGAGTAGCCAGAATGGTCTTTTGCTTTCAGATAAACCTGCGTAACAGAGAAACCATTTTCCTCTTTGCATATGTCGACGAAATGAAACCGAATGAGTCGACACGTACGAACGATTCAAACCCCGGATCCTTGCAACGCAAGCCGTGGAAAAAAGAGATCTCCAGTGCGATCCATCATTTTCAGTGTGCAAAGCCTTTGCCGATATTTTCACACCACATGTCTGCACTTTCCTGTGATGTCAGTTTCGTTTGAGTTTTATTTGTTTGTTTGTTGTTTGGTTCAGTTTACGCGTATACCCGAGCTATATATTGCGAGGTGTATATGGGTTTATAAGTAAGTAGAGGAGCTACTTTATAACGCGTCCCCCAAATACTATACAGACTTTGGTTAAAAACAGGAGAAGGAAATTTCTGCTTGCAGACAATACCTTCTCTCTGGTATACCAAACAGGGCTTGGTTCAAGCCCGGTCTGTATAAGTATCTGAGCATATATCTGACGCGCGCACTCCTCTACTTACTTCTCCTCGCGACCTCTGCGTCCTGCGTGGCAACAGAGCCAACAAACAAGGGACAATCATTCGGGTTCGTGAGAAACCAAAACAACAAAACCCTGAACAAACATGAAACCAAACGACAAGTTTCGAATTTTTAATTTCTCTGTCTCGCATCTTGTTTTAAGTTATGAAAGCACAGTGTCATGTTTGAAACAGACAATCTGTTCTTAATTTTCCCTGGATCAGTGATCATCTATATTTTGTTATAGCTACCCTGGTTCAAGGGACGGTGGGTGGGATCCAGATAAAATTCTGGAATCCTAAAAAGTTGTCCCGCCCAAAACCCAACCCTCTTTTTAGGGGGTGATGAATCCGGACCAGCTAGCATACTCAACTCCAGAGTAGCCAGAATGGTCTTTTGCTTTCAGATAAACCTGCGTAACAGAGAAACCATTTTCCTCTTTGCATATGTCGACGAAATGAAACCGAATGAGTCGACACGTACGAACGATTCAAACCCCGGATCCTTGCAACGCAAGCCGTGGAAAAAAGAGATCTCCAGTGCGATCCATCATTTTCAGTGTGCAAAGCCTTTGCCGATATTTTCACACCACATGTCTGCACTTTCCTGTGATGTCAGTTTCGTTTGAGTTTTATTTGTTTGTTTGTTGTTTGGTTCAGTTTACGCGTATACCCGAGCTATATATTGCGAGGTGTATATGGGTTTATAAGTAAGTAGAGGAGCTACTTTATAACGCGTCCCCCAAATACTATACAGACTTTGGTTAAAAACAGGAGAAATTAAACTGCTCAGGCAACGGGGCTTTGCAATCACGCACATCACAGGATGGAGAGCATACCTAGGCACTGCACAACACAGCTACTCGCACTGGACACGAGTTGCCCTCCCAGAGGGACGACCAGACATGGCGCAGTTAGAAGGTACCCCAGGAGTGCTCCCCTTTGAGGTCTACTCACAGGCTCCCCTCCGCCTGATCTCATGGTGCAGCTTCGAGCTCCCAAAAACAGCCAAAAAACTCCTGCGCGAACTAGCAGAGATGTGCGAGCTACCTGAGACCACGACACAGGCACTTGTCACCCACATTGCTGTTCACAACTCAGAGGTAAAAACGGAGCAAGAGGCAACCCAATATTTAGCCTCGTTGGCACGTCAAGGACCAAATTGCTCAACTATACCACCATGGTTCAACATTTCCTTGGCACCTTGCAATTGCCCATGGCTGTCTACATGTTAGACTACTATTTGCCCATGCTCAGCCCCAACGAAGGCTATAATGAAACAGGGTTAACAATGCAAAGTGCAGGACCTATCCGTCAACCATGGCAACCAATTACTTTCGAATTCCTCTTCAAGGGCAGCGAATTTGGACACTGGAAAGTCAAAGGCGGACAAGATGCATTTGCGTTCCGACATCCAAGCCTTGGCAAAACTGAAGTCTTCAGCCTCCTAGCCAGTGATGCACACCATCACAAAGTTAGCCCCATCGGCACGGGTAGGCTTGTCGCAATGGTAGGCACCGCAGATGCTCCAGCCGATGACGGAGGAGACCTTCAAATCCTTTTTGGGTTGGTCCTAGCCATCACGCCACGCACATCCAAAAGCAAGGATGAGCTGCCTGCCTCCTGCCTCCCGTATACACAGACGGTGCAACCCCAGATTCATCGAAGTAGCCTTTCTCTCAGGGCCAGCCATTGAATTTTTTGCGAAAGAACAGCTCGTAGCCCTTCAAGACTGGTATGTTGCCTCCGGCCAGCGCCTGGACCCCATCGATGCGACCGTTCAGGGGCAGAAAGGCCCGGTCCCAGGGACCTTCTTCCTACACACAATGTGGATGTTCGGATGTACCAAGCCTACCAGAGAGGTTACCGCTGTCGCACAAACCCCCCCGTGCAGATACCACCTGGGATTAGGCATCTATAATGTCCAAACGGCAGTTGAAGGAATGGATGGCAACAAAAGATCACATTTCTTGCATTTGTGCGGCCAGTTGCTACGCCTAGTGCTAATTCCATGTCACGTAGAGGGTGAGCTTCACCCCTGGACCCGCTCCACTGCACTATCCTTTGCCGCTGAGCTCGACGGACATGTCTTGGGCACACTCTGCGCAGTGACAATGGCGTTGCTCACCAATCGGTTAGACCTGTGTATCCAAGGACTTTTCGGAGCAGGCAAGTCGAAATCGATGGCAATCCTCATCCTGGCCTTGATTGAAATCGATGTTACTGACAGCCTCAAAATATTATTCATCTGTAAAGAGAACTCCGGTACCAGATCCTTTGCTGACCTCCTCCTATGGCTCGACCCCCCGTCGGGGGTGTTTGGGCGCATAGGTAGGTTAGTGGGTGACCAAGAACGTAACAAGAGTAGTTACTCCCACACGAAATTCGACATACACCCGAGAGAAAGAAGGCAAATGCTGAATAAGTGTCAGTTAATTTTAGCCACCGGAGGGACGGTAGCCCAGGATCTTACCATGCAATGGTCCACAATGAGTGGCTTTATGCAAGAGCTCTCCCTCCTGGTCATTGATGAAGGCCAGCAATATGGTACTGACCGAGAAATTGCAGTCATCAGCCTGCTGAGACAGCAACCCCTGGTCTTGTGGACAGGAGACTCTGAGCGGACACCCGGCGGCATTGATCGTACAGCCCGTAACGCGAAAAGATCACGACAGCTCCTGTTGGCCAAGAAGCATGGGCTGCGAAGCGACCGCAATTATTATATGCCAGCTAACCTTGCAGATGCAATGATCCGACTGCTGGACGGTTCGGCCAATGAAGGTTTAGCGGCTCTCAGTCAAATCCTCAAACGAGGCCAGCCCACGTTAGGTCAGCTATGGACAAGCCATCTCTCGCCGCAAGATGCGGAAGACCTCAGGGCAGCCAGCACTGTTCTTCCAGGCCTGAGAGCCCAATTTGAAGCGCATATGCAACGGCACTCCCGTTTTGTGGACGCAGAACTGCTGGCAGGTACAACCATTAACTTTCCACGGTCCCTTGTGCGCCTCGCCTGGATCTTGCAGCATGCCGCTACCCTCCTACCCATGGCTGGAGACATACAAGCAGTTTTAAATTCCCAGACCGCCGGAGTGAGTGACATCCATGCCTGGGGGTTAATGCTTCCCTCCAGCTCTAGGGTTAGTCCAGTGACATACCACGCCGTGGTTGCAGTTAGATATCCTGATCTCTGCAGGCAGATCAATGGCCTATGGGAACTGGGAAGTTTTGCCTCGGGAGGACTCCCCGACAAGCCACCAGGGTTCCAATTAGTGCTTTGGGATACTAATGCTAGGATTAACGGGCTGGTAGCGACAGACCTGGAGACTCTTGTGTCAGAGGTACTCACCCCTTTCCCCCACAATGCCGGGTTTGCCGATGGGCTTTTCGTAATGACCACCGCAACCGACCACAAGAACAATTTGAACCGTTCGGTGCTGAAGAAAGATTACACCCGCACCCTACGCGTAGAAACAATAGCCAATTCGGCAGGAGGAACAGCACAGGTATCAATCGTAGCTCAGCCGAGTATTGGATTTTTAAACACCAAATACTACTCCAATGGCTCTCCTACAGAGATACCGAAGATTGCCTGGGCAGAATCACTGTAGGACTCACCCGGTCCAAATCATTAACCATGCTAGTCTCTCCTCTGGACATGATGGGGCTCATGGGCATGGCACAGGTGATTGCCACCATCGCCTACGGCATCGGGGGCCTACGGAGAGGAGAAACGACATGGAAGTGGCCAGAATTTAACCCTGACCCAGCCCAAGAGAATCTTGCACAGTTAAGCAGGTGGTCACTGAATTCAGCACCAACTTGGGAGTTCCCTCCCCTTGC
This sequence comes from Cladocopium goreaui, assembly GCA_947184155.2. NCBI lineage: Eukaryota > Dinophyceae > Suessiales > Symbiodiniaceae > Cladocopium > Cladocopium goreaui. The sequence continues at coordinate 358,345 of CAMXCT020001613.1, read as the reverse complement.
AATCGCCAACCAATACCACGATCAGCAAGCCGACGAAGTGAAGAGGGCGAGATACCGTCTAATATTGGTGCGCGGGTCAGACCTTCGCTGGCTAAACAGGGAGCGCCTCCAAGAAGTCAAAACAGGCTTAGCAACTCAACATAAGTGGCTCCCCGAGCAGACTCTCCCGTTCACTGAAGTCGTCCTATATGCCTACGCGGCTGATCGCACACCCTTTCCCACCTACGTGTGCCTGCCCTCAGGACTGTACAAAGCCCGCACCGGGCAAGTAGTAGCGCAGACTGGCCCAGAACAGGAAATCCTGTCCCTGCCTGGTATATACTTCTTTGATGGATGGCGATTACACCCTACGTTGCCAATCCCAGACCACTTGCCACGCGCGAAAGAGGCGCCAGTTCAAGGTACCGCTCTAACTGCACCTGCACCTGGTACGGAACCCAAACGGTCGCCTGAAGAAGAAGCGAGAGACATCCTGGCAACAGCTGCCAAGAATCAGCCCGAAGATGGGCCAAACACAAGAAGAGCAGCTGTCCGCGCATGCAAGTACTTAAGAGCTATGGTCAACCAATATGAGACGACCGTCCAAGCCGTGCATATAGCCGCCCGCACCCATACGCAAAAAAGCAAGGGCACGGTAGGGCCAGCAGTTGACTATCGCCCGCAAGGAGAAGCCCTCCCAGTCATCTCCGCAGACCTGACCTCTGAATTACTGCATTGCTTGTCCACGCTTCCAGACCCATGGCCCCTGGCCAAGATCACCATAGACATGGAGAAGCCGAGCCAGTGGGTCTCAAAGTTGTGCAGACTCTACTTCGCTGATGAGTATGCCAAGCGAACGGTTGGACTGCCCTCACGCAGGCATGTCCCGGACATTGCGGGCGCACTTCGAACAGTCCAGACCATCCTCCCCAAACTCGAAGTCAAAATGATTGAATTTTTAGCTGAATGGATGGTCACTCTTTTAATGCCAGCATCGCACGTATTGGAAGTGAGGGCACCTCACCTTTCCTTTATGATGCTCAAGGAATACTGGTTTAGAGAGCTGTACCTAGGCCTGAAAGTCACAGCATCCTTCGACCGCTCCGAATCATACACCAGAGTGATCGATGGTCAGGTAAGATGCATCACGCCTGAAGTTAAGCCGCAGAATTTGCAGGTCATTTGGAATGTGCAGTTTATCACAGTTTTCGTGCCGGCATGGATGATCCCACCCGTATACCATAGCCTACGCAGAGAAAGCATCAAAACCGCCAGCTCCGCAAGTCCCATAGGTGTCCAGTCGGTCCGCCCCACCTGGTTTGAAGACACAACACCCAAAGATAACGCACCCCAACCTAATCAAGACCCTCAAAAAGAACAGCCCCAGCCACTACACGGGCTAAAGCTAGTTATCAAAGAGGAGGTGCTGCCGACGAATGACCAACCAGAATTCCCATCGCTCGAACTGTTGGCTGCCAGAGGCCTTTTAGCACCTGACACGTGGAAGTGCAAACGTGCACAAGTTAGCCTCAAAGCAACCATTGATGTCCCTATGTTGGGCACAATCATAGAGCAAAATGGTGATGGGCTCCTGGAAGACTCCCACATGCCCGTGGGATGGCCACTCCACATTGATGGTGCTGTCAGACAATGTTGTATTCACCGAGCCGCTAGCCTGCAAGAATTAGACGACATGCTCAAAGAATATGACATGAAAAGAGATTCAGTTGAAATCAACCATGACGCGCCTCAATGGTCCCATCATGTGAGGACTCCTCCTGAAAGGAGGATGCAAACCTTATTCAGAAAAAAGGAAAAATTTTAGTTTGACTAAAATTAGCTGTTCTGTGTTTTGCAATTTACCTTGCAGATATCGGTCATGCAAGTTTAATACTACGATGTTTTCTGAACATCTTTGTTTCTGTTTTGTTTATTTCAAACAAAACTCTCTCACACTGTTTCTTGTTGTCAGTGAAACTTTGGTTTCCAAAACAACGAAACTTAATTTATGTTCATCCGATATTTTCGGTTTAAGGGAGGGAGAGGTGGGAACTCTCGTGGTTTTTCGAAACTTGAAGAGCAATGGGGGTTTCTATCTAGATGGAAACTGACGCAGACAAAGACTGGACTCACGTCGCTTTTCCTGATGATTTTGCACAGGATGAAGTCAGACGTCTAGCTGCCCTTGAGAACGATGCTCTTGCGATAGAACATGGGAGTAGTTTAGCCAGAGAACAAGAAATTGCTGACGAGATGCATGCAACTGATCACAATGAGGTATCCGGTTTGGCAAACAGTCATGATGCTGATTTTCTTGCAGGTGCTTTTTCGGATGGAACACCTTTGTTTGGTTTGCCCATTACAGACAGTACATGTGATGCCAATCAACCATATGAACCTTCCGAATCCGTTCAGACTTCAGCAGGGAATGTTGCGGCCGCGGGTATTGAGGGCTACTCTGCAGACAATACGTTTGGCCTGGCACGTAGTCGTTTGCAACCTGCAGGCGTTCAGCATTTCTGGGAGACAGGTTTTTGGAATGACTTCTTTGATCCAAACAGAGACTTCCTTAGCAGCTTTGAACAGACTTTCAAACGACCTGTTGATCCTACACATGACAACTATGAAGTGGACAGTGCAGAAGTTTTGGAACGTAAACCGAAGTCAATTCGAGTTGCCGCCACGTTCATGGACCATGTCAAGACCACTACAGTCATGAGCTGGAGGGATCAACGTGATTCTGAATGGCAGACTGCAATCTACCGCTGGCATGCGATGTTGAGTACATGGGACAGAAAGGTACAAATCACAGAGCATGTTTTTTGCCGTGAAGGTTTTTCATCGCAGGCCCAAGTGTTGGTGGATGTCTTTCACAACAGAGCTCCTTCTACTATCATGAAACGTTGTCGGAGCATGTCAAGAATGACGAACTTTTTCAAAGACCGTGGCAGAGTTTTCCCTTGTGACGAATCTCAGTTTTATGAGTTTCTTTGTGTTGAGAGAGAGAACGGTGCACCACCTTCTAGGCTTAAGGGATACGTTGAAGCTGTCACTTTTTGTCGTCATGTACTTGGCGTTGTGGAATTCGAGGGACTGACACTCAGCAGGCGATGTCAAGGTGTCGCAGCCTTAGATGTTGATCACAAACTCCAGCAAGCCGAGCCTCTTTCTGTGAAACAGCTTGAAACGTTACACAGAATCCTTTTTGAAGATGCTGAAGTATGGAACCAAGTCTTCGCAGGGATGCTTCTCTTTTGCGTTTATGCCCGATCACGTTGGAGTGATGCTCAGCATGGTGACAGCATCTTGGAGGACTTTGATGAATCAGGAACTTGTGCATACATAGAGGTGGCAACAGGTGTGCACAAGACGGCGAAGTCGCTACAGCTCAGACATTTGTTTTTGCCTTTGGTTGCACCTTGTCTAGGCGTAGTTGAGGGAAACTGGGGAGCTCAGTGGTGTGCTTGTCGCAGACAACTTGGCATACATGATTTGAAATCTTTTCCACTCATGCCAGCGCCCGATGCCCAGCAATCGCCAACAGAGAGACCCCTGAGCTCATCAGAGGCTGGAAGTTGGATGCGTGCTCTCCTCAGTGTGGACGGCACAAACAAACAAATCAGGTTTTCATCTCACTCCTTGAAAGCGACATGTTTGAGTTATGCCGCAAAAAGAGGTTGCTCTTTTGAAGACAGACTCAGTTTGGGATACCACACACATAGCTTGAAGATGGCTCTTGTGTATTCTCGAGATGGTGCTTCGAGACCGCTGAGAGTTTTGGAGTGCATGTTAAAGGAAATCCGAGACAAGCTTTTCAATCCCAATGACACTCGCAGTGGCAGACTCAGCAGCTTGCCAAACCTTGATGGAGGACGTCCCGCAGAAACTTTGCAGGATCCTGTTGGCAGTGCAGAGAGAGTTTCACAGGAACATGCATGTGACTTAGCAGATGAAGTCAAAACCGAAATTCACGATGTTGATGAAATTGTTTTGAGCGACCATGCCACGACGGTAGTGAGACAGAGTCCGATGTCGAGACCACGGTGAGACCCAAAGTGTCATACCGTGACATAGTTGCTCCAGAAGGCACGGTTTTGCATCAGCACTGCAAGTGGAAGACTTTGCACTTGATGAAGACTGAAAACAGAGTAGTCTTCCTTTGTGGCAGAAAGACCAGCAACATGTATAAGGTAACGCAAACGCGTCATGCCTTTGATACCCCAAAGTGCCGGCAGTGTTTCCGCGCAAAGCTTGACTGAAACAGCAGGGCAAAAGGGTTTGGCAGTCTCCTCAGCTTCAATTTCACTACTTTCGATTTCACAGTGATTTCCAGTGATGTCTCATGCAGTTTTCAGGTACATGAAAATCACAAGGATCATGTTTGTGATGTTTCATGTTGCTTATCCTGAACTCTTGAGAGTCCTTTGTTGATTTTTCGTTTCGAGCAGCGATCGTTTTGATCTCAGACTTGCATGTGTTTCAACAAGACACGGCAAGAGAGAGAATCAAAAACAGTGGACAAGAAGTTATAGGATCTTCCACAACCACTCTTTTACAGGTTGACAATTTTTCAATATTTTCGTTGTCAAACAGGATTGCCTTGACCAATTGTAGAAGAAGCTTCGGTCAGAACTAGAGCAATGGCCCTGGTAGATTCTGAAGCTGCCTTTGCAAGTCATTGCAATGCAATTGACAGGAGCCGTGAGTTGTTGAACTTATGCACGGCCGCGAACCTTACCAGTTTCATGAGGTTGGCATTTGCAATTGGGACGCCGCAGACACCAGCTAGTGAGGAATCGTTCCGAGAGTTTGCAACAGAGATTAATGGTGGCATTGAACCCTCCATCACCATGTTATCCCTGTTGCGGCGATTGCATTTCGAAGCAGTTACAATGGTGGTTGCCCATTTGAAGACGAATGTTTCAACAGGCGCTGGAATAGAAGGTGGACGTAAGCTCCCGCCTGTGGAGAAAGTGGCCCGTCTCAACGATCAACAAGCCAGGTTGAGAGGGCTATCAATCAGAGGTGAACTTCAACCATCATACGCGTTGATTGACCTGGTAGCTGGAATCTTTGACAGTGGAGCAATAGTTTGGATCCCTCCAAGCAAGTGCACGAAGAGAGATGCCGAGGTACAACAATCGCTCAAAGAGAAGCCCACTACCTTGACAGTGGAACAACAGACGCTGAAATTATCAGCAGGAGAACCGAAGATCAAAGCTGACACATCGAATGAGCTCATGATGCAATGGGCCTTGCAACGTCGTGGCTTGGCGTTTGACCAGTGCAAGTTGATTTCAAACGATGTCCACGACAAGTGGGTGCAATCGTTGTTGATGCAACTCACGAGAGATGCACCCCCGGGATATTCGAAAGTGCAGATGGAGCAAGTTCTACGAGCTGACCGAGAATTGTTTACTATAATGGCACAAGAACACAGCGGACCTTTCGTCAATGGGCCCAGAGGAGAACTACCTTTAGACCTGTTAATGGGGCAACTTGCACACGATCCAAGGATCAGCATGCACCTTTTGCCATTGCCTGCGAACACTTCACGATCTGCGGCAAGTGGTTCAGTGGACGAGGGCACCAAAAAGACTTCTGGAGGACCGCCCAAGGTTGGAAACCCAAAGAAGAAAGCAAAGGCCTCTGCAAAGGCGAAAGCAAACTGTCCAGATGAGTTGAAGGGATATCATCAGTTTGACGACAATGGGAATCCAATTTGCTGGTCTTTCAACATGAGCAAGGGATGCTCTGAAGAAACCAAGGACGGAAGATGCAAAAAGGGCATGCACGTTTGTATCCGATGCAAGCGTAACAACCACAGCTTGGTCACGTGCCGAGTGAAGAAAGCCTGACTAAAGGGAAGCATAGCGGCTATGCGTACAAAATTGCAGCAGCTGCGATCTATCTACAACAGCAAGGGTGTCAACAAGACAGCCAAGTTGCACAAGTTTTCACCACGACAGAGCACCGCAACAGTTGCTGAGGTCAAAGACACGCAGTTGGAAAAAGCGGCTCAATCAGAGCCTTTGGTTTCTACTGTGGTTTCATCAAGTGATGTTGAAGACACACTGGATCTCAAGACTCAAGATGAGTCTCCTATTGGAGGAAAAACCTCCACCAGTGATAACGCTGAAGGCGTATCCGCCAAGAGTCTGACTGGATGTAGCCTTGATGAAGTCATTGTGCTCGAGATTTTCGCGGGTACAGGCAGGCTCACAAGAGCCATCAGAGATCTGGGAATGTCTGCGATGGCAGTGGACAAAGACAAATCTCGTGCGCAATCAGTGCACGTGGCATGTTATGATTTGAATGAACCAGATCAACTTTTAGCGTTGTGTGACTTCATCGAGAAACACCAAGAAAAGATTCTTTGGGCGCATTTTGCGCCGTCATGTGGCACTGCCTCAAGGGCAAGGGGCCGCCCGCTTCCCAAATTGGAAAAGCTTGGAGTGAAGGTACCAAAACCGCTGCGAAGTGACCTGCAGCCAATGGGTCTGGACGGCCTGTCGGGAACCGATAAAGTTAAAGCAGAGACTGCAAACATCACATATGAGAGTACGTGCACCCTCATCAGGCTGTGCCACCGCCTGGCCATTGCGGTTTCCTTGGAAAACCCCGAAAACTCCATCTTTTGGAAGATTCCTGCAATTGTGGACCTCATGGAAGACATTCGAGGCTTCATGACGCTCTTCGACAATTGCTGCCATGGTGGGACGAGGAAAAAAGCAACAGCGTGGTGGGCCACAGTTGATTGGTTCTTACAACTAGGTGCACGTTGTGATTGTTCACACTTTCATGAAAAATGGAATGCTGAGGTGATCAATGGCAAAGTAGTTTTTCCAACTCACCTGGAAGCCGCGTACCCCATTTTACTTTGTGAGCGTTTGGCTGCAATCGCGAAAGTCAAAGCCTTGGAGTTGGGTGCCATCCAAGTCCACACACTGGCAGAACAGACACAACATGCACCATCTTCACAACATAGGTTTTTGCTCGACATGCTGCCTAGGGGACGAAAGTTCAAGCCCCTTGTGTCTGAGTACGGTTTTTATGAAAAATGGGCAGTACCGCTTCCACATGGTCCTTCAGATGCCGCTTTTCTCAGGAACTTCCCAAAAGGGACAAAAATAGTACATCGACAGTTTTACCAGGGAGTTTTTCGGGTCGATGTGGATGGAGACACAAAACCCCATGAAACTTGCAAAAGTGAACATGACAAACATGAGATTCTGACTGTTGGGGTGCCTCGCGAAGCCGCTGATTTTTTGGAAAAAGCGGTACAAGCAGGACACCCGCGTGCCATTTCGATACACTTGTCAGAACCAGTTAAAGGAGTTTTGCGTGAAAACTTTGCAGGCGATGACTATGCACTCACCAGACAGCGAACAAATTTCTTATGGAAGTGGAGCAAAAGAGCCAAAGAGTTGAGTGCAGATGAGATTGAATATCACAATAAACTGGCACCCCATCTTCAACATCTCCTGAAGGGCAAGCGCCTTTTGTTGTTGAAGGAAGTGCTGGACGACTTGGGCTATCCTGACAAATCGCTGGTCGACGAAATCGCACAAGGTTTTACACTACATGGCTGGATGACGGAGTCAAATGTTTTTCCGAAGGACACCAAACGTCCTGAGTACACAATTGACATGGTCAAGAGCATGGCCAAGGGCCTTAACCATGCAATTTTCAAACAGGTGAACGGGACGTCTGACGACGAATTGTCCCGAGCTACTTGGGCCAGCACGCTCGAGGAGCTGGAGAAAAACTGGGTATGGCGAGACGTCACGAGCGATTGTGACGATGTTGTACTGGCCAAACGCTTTGGGTTGCAACAGAAGAACAAAGTGAGAGTTATCGATGACTGCTCAGTTGGTGGATATAACAAAGCCTACGGAACTAAAGAGAAGCTCCGGGTTCACGCCATAGACCAACTTGCTGCTTATCTCAGCTGGATGTGCACAGAACTGGCTGGCGAAATCGATGATGACATAGTTGGCAGGACATACGACCTGCGCAGCGCTTACAAACAATTTGGTGTGAGTTTGCAGACCCGAGACCTGCTACGCCTTCTTGTATGGGATACAGATCAACAAAAACCTTGCCTGCTGGGTTTGAATGCTCTCCCGTTCGGGGCATCAGGGTCGGTGAGTTGTTTCTTGCGTATCAGCATGGCTCTGTGGTACATTGGAACAGTGGGGCTAAAATTGTGTTGGACTGTCTTCTATGACGACTTCACGGTCATCTGCAAAAAGAAGTTGAGCCGCAGCACGGGCCTTGCAGCTGAAGCCTTGTTCGACCTGTTTGGCATGTGGTTTGCGAAAGAAGGGTCGAAAGCCATGGAGTTTGGACCTTGTTTTAAGACTCTGGGTTTGTTAGTAAAGCTTGGCAGTGCACGAGTAGGTTTTTCCATAGGGCACACGGATGAGAGACGGGAAGAGCTAAGAACATCTCTTCTGGCGGTTTTACACGAAGGTGGTGTGGAACCCAAGCAGGCCGAGCGTTTGAGGGGACGCATGCAATGGTTTGAAGGCTATGCTTTTGGCCGCGTAGCCCAGCATAGCCTTAGGGTCCTTGGAGAGATTTCTCTCAAGAAACAAAGGTATGTCTCCCTTTCTGGCCACGAGCGCACCGCTTTAGAGTTCCTTGTCCAGAGGGTTTCGGCAGCAGAGGCCTTAACTCTCAGTCCGTTATGTCTGGACACTTTGCTTGTTTTTACTGATGGAGCGTGTGAGGGTGAGGACGAAAAGCAAGGCAGTGTCGGTGGAGTCATTGTTGACAGGACCGGACGATGCCTACAACACTTTTCGAGCATGGTACCCATCGGGTTCATGGAGAGAGCGTTAGCTGAGTCGTCCAACCCAATTTACGAACTTGAGCTTTTGCCGATCCACATAGCCATCAGTTTGTGGGGAAGCATTCTAAGCTCAACCCATACAGTGTTTTACCTTGACAATGACGCAGCCAGGGCAGCCTTGTGTAAAGGTTGTGGAGGCACGAAACTTGGAAGCCTGCTTGTTCAAAACATAATGGAAAACGAAAGCACTCTGCGGTTGAAGTCCTGGTATGCCAGGGTACCAAGCCACTCCAATATTGCAGACGGACCTAGCCGTTTGGACTGCACCGAAGTAATACAGTTGGGGTCCAAAGAAGTGAAGGTAGACTGGAACAAAATTCTTGAGAACCTTCTCTAGTGCGCTTTTCCAATACGGGGAGAGCACGGGCACACTGATGTTTCCCCAACTGCTCAGAAGAAAAATGTGCGGATGTGTCGGAGTGACTTTTTCCACCATGTTTACCTCGAGTGCTGACGTTTTCGTTTTGTTTTAATTTGTGCATTGACGACGACGACATTTGCAGAGATCTTGCAAAGAACAGCGTTTTCCTTAAATGAATAAGTGAGGACTCCTCCTGAAAGGAGGATGCAAACCTTATTCAGAAAAAAGGAAAAATTTTAGTTTGACTAAAATTAGCTGTTCTGTGTTTTGCAATTTACCTTGCAGATATCGGTCATGCAAGTTTAATACTGCGATGTTTTCTGAACATCTTTGTTTCTGTTTTGTTTATTTCAAACAAAACTCTCTCACACTGTTTCTTGTTGTCAGTGAAACTTTGGTTTCCAAAACAACAAAACTTAATTTATGTTCATCCGATATTTTCGGTTTAAGGGAGGGAGAGGTGGGAACTCTCGTGGTTTTTCGAAACTTGAAGACCCACCCAAAACCATGGGTTTTTTCCCCCCCAATTTTTTTGAATGCCTAGCCCATAGCCTAAGAGCACGGGCACACTGATGTTTCCCCAACTGCTCAGAAGAAAAAGGTGCGGATGTGTCGGAGTGACTTTTTCCACCATGTTTACCTCGAGTGCTGACGTTTTCGTTTTGTTTTAATTTGTGCATTGACGACGACGACATTTGCAGAGATCTTGCAAAGAACAGCGTTTTCCTTAAATGAATAAGCAGTGTGGAATCGACGGTATATGGAACCGAAACCAGGATATACACTGGAACAACTATGGGCTGAATCCGAGCCTGCCATAAGCAAGAAAACGACCACGTCATATGAAGTCCAAACAAATGACGTCTTGCGTGCAGTAGCGGCCATTCAGCATCTCTCATCCCCCACGCCACCCGATAGCCCCTTCCTAAGAGCGTTAGGGACAACAGCTGCTCTCAAAGCCCCGCCACAAACTGACACCCTAGCGCAAAGAGCCCTGGAGGAATGGGAACGCACTTTGTGTGAAAACAAGGCAGTGGCAATCCTCGCAGAGGTGCAAGCCGGCCGACCAACCATAATCCACAAAGATGGTGGCGAAATGCTCATTGCCATTGTCCTTGACAGGCCACTAGCGGAAGCGAAATCACTAGTAGATGACCCTGCAGCATTCACTCGCGAAATGACGCGGATCCTGCGCGAAAAACAAAACCACCCACTCATCGCCCAAATGATGAAACCAGCGGAGAGCAGTGATCCACCCCCCGCCAATACCGCAGCCAGTAGCGCCAGTAGCAGTGGAGAACCTCGCACCACCTCACACGTGCAGTTCCAGTAAGCCACTCGAGATAACGTAGAGTACCCACGTTTCTCATACATGCATTCAGCCTGTAACTTGACCTAGGTTGAGCGGCGTCGTCACCATGGGGTACTCATGGTTGACTACTGCCCGCTGCGGCAACCTTTGCTGTAAGCATGCCGGAGCCAGTATGGGACGGAAGGCGGTGGGGGGCGGTTATAATAATCCTTTTCAGGGTTTTTAATTTGTTTTGTTCGTGTTGTTCTACCTTAATGTTGCATGGTAGTGTAGTGCGATGTCAAAGTACATCTAGCCATGGTGCCCGTCGCCGTTTGACCTTCGCTCAACCAATCTTTCGACCGGCCAAATGACTTTCACCACACCTCCCCATGCCCTTTCTCGACCAAGGTTGCAACACGGTGAGTGTTAACTGAATGCCCAGAGGCTTTACGTCTACCGAAAAACCTGTGGACAGCTTAGCCCTTTGGGATGGAACGACCGACTCCTATCAAAGACGCCGCTGTCCATCGTCTTGCAAAGTCCATTACTCAACTGACCCTCTGCCAGGTCACTACCAGCGAAGTCGATGATGCCACCAAGCTTCTAGAGAAGGCCCGACAGAAGCTTCAAGGCATCCAAAACATCCCATCCCAGAGGGTCACTGACCTTGATGCGGCTATACGCCAACTCCGCCAGATTGGCTGTATCTTGGATAGTTGTACAATATCTGCCAGTTACGAAGTAACCCAGGCGCAGAAAGCCATACTGCAGCTTCACCATACAGCCAGGGGAGCCAGCACATCATCAGAAGAACTCAATGCACAGATATCACCACGCACTGATGACGAGTACAATCTCCCATACCATGAAGACGAATTGCAAGAGCACTAGCACAGTGGTGCTTACCGCAACCACAATTTTGATGCAGGCGGGAAAAAGTCAGCTGAGCACAGAGCCTTTCTGCACTCGTGGCAATGCACATGTCCAACTCTTGCGAGTATGATGATTGGAAAAGCACTTCTGAGCGGACTCTGAGTGTGCCCTGAGTGCCGTAGCCTCGCTGTCATTTTCACCTTAGATCATGTTTCACTCTCCTGTTTCACTGCGGTAGTTTTTCTCACCACTTTCGTTGCGACCCGGCTTTGTCGGTGTTTGCATCAAAGTGTCAGGGTGTTGAATGTCATGCCGTAAGGCTGCTCGGTGTGATCTCGGGGATCCTGGCTGGGGGGATCCCTGGTTTCCGCATTGAGCCTTTGTTGCTTCCTGCACCCTCCCAAGTGGCCCATGGTGATTTTGTGGTTGGTCTTGGTGTTGTTTATTTTTATGGGCCTGCGTCCACATGGCACACAAGTTGTCATTTGCATGCGCTGAGATGATACTAAGCTGTCACCTCTTGCCTCATTTGATCTTTTTCACCCCATAACTGGTAACTGTCACGTCACTGCTTGGTGTTTTGTGTTGGTGTTTGCTTTTTGTGTGTGTGGGTTTTGGTTTTGGTGTTTTGTTGTTTTGTCTGGTTGTGTTTTGTGTTGTTTTTGCTTTCCAATGATCGTGACAGTTCATAGGACTATGTATAGGTCCTCCACCAGTTTACTTTTGCGGCCACTACAGCATCGGCCTTGCGTGACTTAATTAATCAATTAATACCAAATGCAACATGCTTTGTAACATGTTGAACGACCTGGCGGAAGCCATACGGCGTTGGACGGAAAAAAAAGAGATGCATCACTCCTGAAATTAAGCCGCAGAACCGAAAGCATCAAGAACGCAAGTTCCGCCAGTGCAATAGGTGTCCAGTCGGTCCGCCCCACGGGTGTACCCGCCATCCATCAAAGAAGTAGATACCTGACAAAGGCACGATTTCCTGATCTGGGCCGGTCTGCGCCACAACTTGCCCAGTACGCGCCTTGTACAATCCTGAAGGCAGGCATACATATGTGGGAAAGGGTGTGCGATCAGCCGCATAGGCATACAGGACAACTTCCGGGAACGGGAGATTCTGAACAGGAATCCATTTATGTTGAGCTGCCTGTCTTGACTTCTTGGAGGCGATCTCTGTTCAGCCAGCCAAGATCTGACCCTCGAACCAATATGAGACGATATCTCGCTCGCTTGTTTGTTGGTCCTGGTATTGGTTTGCGATTGCGAGGGGAGGGAATTCCCATGCGGGTGTTGAATTCAGCGACCATCTACTCATCTGTGCAAGATTCTCTTGTTCTGGGTTGGCATCGAAGTCAGGCCATTCCCATGTCGTCTCCCCTCTGCGAAGGCCCCGGATGCCATATGCTATGGTCGCGACCACCTGAGCCATGCCCATAAGCCCCATCATGTCTGACGGGGAGACTAACAGGGTCAAGGATTTTGAACGGGTGAGTCCGACAGTGATTCGGCCAAGGCAGTCTTCCGTATCCTCCGTAGGGGAACCATTGGAGTAGTATTTCGTGTTCAGGAATCCAATACTGGGCTGGGCTACGATTGCTACTTGTGCTGTTCCTCCTGCTGAGTTGGCTATTGTTTCAACACGGAGAGTGCGGGCATAATCCTTCTTAAGCACTGAACGGTTCAAGTTATTCTTGTGGTCTGTTGCAGTGGTCATTACGAACAGCCCATCGGCAAATCCGGCATTTCTGGGGAAGGGGGAAAGCACCTCTGACACGAGCGTCTCTAAGTCTGTCGCTACTAGCCCATTAATTCTAGCATTGGTGTCCCAAAGCACGAACTGGAACCCCGGTGGCCGGTCTGGAAGTCCTCCGGAGGCAAAACTGCCCAGTTCCCACATGTCGTTGATGAGTCTGCAGAGATCAGGGTATCTAACTGCTACTACTGAGTGGTATGTCACAGGACTGACTCTTGAGCTAGAGGAGCATCAATCCCCAGGCATGGATGTCGATCACTCCGGCGGTCTGAGAGTTTAAAACCGCTTGTATGTCACCGGCCATGGGTAGGAGGGTAGCGGCATGCTGCAACATCCAGGCAAGGCGCACCAGGGACCGTGGAAAGTTGACTGTCGTGCCTGCCAGTAGTTCTGCGTCCACGAATGTGGGGGGTTGTCTGGGCTCATGTGGCTGGGCTGCTTCAAATTGTGCTCTCAGGCTTGGAAGGACAGCATTGGCCGCCTTTAGGTCTTCGGTAGCTTGTGGCGAGAGTTGGCTTGTCCATAGCTGACCCAACGTGTGCTGGCCTCGACGGAGGATTTGGCTGAGGGTAGTTAGACCTTCATTGGATGAGCCGTCCAATAGCCGGATCATTGCATCTGCTAAATTAGCTGGCATATAATAATTGCGGTCACTTCGCAGCCCATGTTTTTTGGATAGGAGGAGTTGTCGGGATCGTTTAGCATTACGGGCTGCACGATCAATGCCTCCTGGCGTCTGCTCTGAATCTCCCGTCCACAGGACTAGGGGTTGTTGCCTCATCAGGCTGATGACTGCAATTTCTCGGTCAGTGCCATATTGTTGGCCTTCATCAATGACCATGAGGGAAAGCTCTTGCATGAAGCCTCCTAGCGTAGACCATTGCATGGTGAGATCCTGAGCTACCGTACCCCCTGTAGCCAACACTAGCTGGCACTTGTTCAGCATTTGCATTCTTTCTCTCGGATGAATATCGAATCTGGTATGGGAATAACTGCTCTTGTTACGTTCTTGGTCCCCCACCAACCTGCCTATGCGCCCAAACACCCCCGACGGGGGGTCGAACCATAGGAGCAGGTCAGCAAAGGATCGAGTGCCTGAGTTTTCCTTACATATAAACAATATCTTAAGGCTGTCAGTGGTGTCGATTTCAATCAAGGCAAGGATGAGGACTGCCATCGATTTTGACTTGCCTGCACCAAAGAGTCCTTGAATACACAGGTCTAGCCGATTGGTGAGTAACGCCATTGTCACTGCACATAGCGTGCCCAAGACATGTCCGTCTAGTTCGGCAGCGAAGGAAAGTGCAGTTGTGCGGGTCCATTGATGGGGTTCGCCCTCCACATGACATGGGATAAGGACCAGGCGTAGCAACTGCCCGCACAAATGTAGCAAGTGTGATCGTTTGCTGCCATCCATTCCTTCAACTGCCGTTTGGGCATTATAGATGCCTAGGCCAAGGTGGTACCTGCAGGGGGGAGTCTGCGCGACAGCAGTTACCTCTCTGGTGGGCTTGGTGCGTCCAAACATCCACATAGTATGGAGGAAAAAGGTGCCTGGGAGTGGGCCTCCGTCCCCCTTAACGGTAGCATCGATGGGTTCCAGGCTTTGGCCAGAGGCAAGATACCAGTCTTGCAGTACCAGGAGTTGTGCTTGGGCAAAGAAGTCGATGGCTGGCCCTGAGAGAAAAGCTACTTCAATGGATCTGGGGTTGCACTGCCTGTGTATTCGGGCGGCAGGCAGTTCATCCTTACTTTTGGATGAGCGTGGCGTGATGGCAAGGACTAGCGCAAAAAGGATTTGCAGGTTTCTGACGTCGCTCGCTGGAGCATCTGTGGTTCCTACCATTGCAACAAGTTTTTCCGTGCCTATGGGGCTAACTTTGTGGTGGTGTGCCTCACTTGCCAGGAGGCTGAAGACTTCTGTTTGGCCTAGGCTCGGGTGTCGGAACGCGAATGCATCCTGCCCTCCTTTAACTCTCCAGTGACCAAACTCACTGCCTTTGAAAAGAAATTCGAATGCAATTGGTTGCCATGGTTCACGAATTGGTCCAGCACTCTGCATTGTAAGCCCCGTCTCATTGTAGCCTTCATTGGGGCTGAGCATTGGCAGATAGTAGTCTAGCATGTAGACAGCCATAGGCAGTTGTAGGGTGCCAAGGAAGTGTTGAACCATGGTTGTATAAGTGAGCAATTTGGCCCTGGACGCAATGCTGACTGTCGCCAATGAGGCCAAATATTGAGTTGCATCTTGCTCCGTTCGTACCTGTGAGTTGTGTATGGCAATATGGCTGACTAGTGCCTGGATTGTGGTCTCTGGCAACTCGCACATCATTGCTAACTCACGAAGGAGACGCTTAGCTGCCTGTGGGAGTTCAAAGCTGCACCATGATATCAACCGCAGGGGGGCTTGTGAGTAAACTTCAAAGGGAAGCACCCCTGGGGTACTCTCCAACTGTGCTATGTCCTGTCGTCTCTCTGGAAGGGTAACTCGTGTCCAGTGCGGGTAGTTGTGTTGGGCAGTGCCTAGGTATACTCGCCACCCTGTGATGTGTGTGATTGTGAACCCCTGTTGTTGGAGCAGCCTCATGTCTTGATTGGACGGGTTCCAGACGCACAGTCGATCATCTGCATGGTGGATGAGGTGTACCTGTCGGTGATGGGACAGTCTGTGTGTCGTTAGGAGCGATGGCGGCAGAGCAATGGCTGCTAGAACTGTTTTGCCTTCAATGTCTGGGAATTCAGCAAGGATGGTCTCCCATACCATTCCTGCATACGAGCCTGCACTGTGCCCTCGAATGAAGAGGGAGCCTACCATGTAACCTGTTAACTTGAGATACTCCACAGAACGGATTTCGGGGGGCAGGCACACTCCGACCAATGGGTGCGCAACCAGCAGTTTGGTAAAGAGTCGCAGGCCGTGCTTGTACCCTGGCCATGGTGGTTTCCTGTGTGCCGGGGTGATGGGACAGAAACGTAGGAGTTTCATGGCACGGCTGATGATCTGTGCTTGCAGTTGGTGGGCGTCGGGCACTCCGAGAACATGGCACCAGGTGTGGGCACCAATCGGGAACATGGCTATATGCAGTAACAAGTATTCTTGTGTGTGGGCGGTTCCTGCAATTGTGCCAGCTCTCGCATTCCAATCATCCTGCTTGCTGAGAGATGGTCCGTAAACATGTGCTTCCTTTCTGCAAGCTAGCAGTACATCCCACTCTTCGTCGAGTTCTCCTCCACCCAATCCAGTGCACTGAACATCCAGGGACCCTGGGTCAGTGGGATTGAGTTGCCAGGTAGTGTTATCCATGATAATGATCTTCCAATCAGTGTATTGAGGATCGGCATGGCTGGCAAGAACTTCGTTAATGGCCAGTTCTGCATTGCTAGGGTCAATTCCTAGTCGTTTTTGCAGTGCCTCAAGAAGAGGGAGGATCTGGGCAGTGGGCAGTTGGAGGCTAGCTTGCTGTCCGCAGAGGACGTGGGCGGTCTGGCAGGTCTGGGGCCAGGGTGTGTGGTCGTTGTTGTAATTAGGGACTTCCACTGGCGTCCAAAGGCTTTGGAGCAGCAATACTTGCGTCTTGGTAAGGCTGCGCTGTCGTCCGACGTGTGGTTTTGCTACTAATTTACTTCCTCTGACGAAATCGCAGCCTGTGGGGTGTGTCCATAGCGGGGTGCCTCGTCAACCCCTATGAGCGAAACGGCAAGTGGTTGCAGCCCTTTACTTTGCCACTGTTGGAGCTTTTGTCCGAGACCGACTTTGCTCCCATGGAAGGCATGTACTACGGGTGGAAGGCTGTACCCATTATCTAACTCCTTGCTTTGGAATAGCTTGTCCCCCGGGAGGCAGAGTATGGGGAAGTTGGCCGGGAAGACAGACATGGGGGAGAGTGCTCCCTGTTCGAAGATGGGACGGGCCCATGTGAGGAAGGGCGGGGTTCGCTGGACAAATCCGGCCGTAAGTAGCGACCATCTCCGTGACGCGGCCATTCTCCTTGCTCAGGGGTAGGGAATGCAATGATTCCAGCCCATTCACCTAGCATTGCCCAGGCATGTGTCCAGTCTAGTGGGGTTCTGGCCTTACATCCAAGTAAAGGGGTAAGAACTAGTCCGCCTCTTATCGCTTCCGCAGGGTCTTCTGGCACAGCTGTGGTGGCTAGGAAATTGGCTCGACTGTTGCAAAGTGCGATGACCCATTCGTCCGCCGATCTGCTGTTGGCTGGATGGACTATTCGTCTTGCTTTAGGGGCACGCGCATCACTCGCAGTGGAGCCGGCGGCATCGCTTGGTGACATGCTAGCATCTAGGGTTTCCTGGTCCATATCGACATCTGTTGCGCCGGTCGGAGCATGTCCTGTAACTATAATCAATCCAGCATTGAGTTCTGCTTTTGCTTCGGTTGTAAGCAGGACTGCCGGCGGGCATTGGCTGGAACTGGCCATAGTATAGTGCTGCATTGCCTCGGCTCTGCTCGCCTTATCTGTCATGAGATTGACCAGTTCGGCTATCTCAAAGAGCGAGGTGGGCACACAATCAGAGTCCGTGAGTGCAAAGTTCACAGTGGGAAAGACTAAGCACAGAGCCTCTAGGACCGCAGCACCAGCCCAGGTATAATGGACCTGATGCAAACCTGTATTAGCGTTGATGGGAATGTGGATAGCAGTTGTTTTTTCTCGGTAAGGTCCAGTGACTGCACATCTGCCTTTGATCCATGGTGCAAAATGCTGCCAGTAGTCAGGAGGATTAGTTCCTGATAGCGTGCGGTTGTCCACAAAGACATAGACAGTGTCATACTGCGATACCCATGAGAAGTTGTCTACAATCCACTGGAAGAGTGTCCTGTGATGGACCTGGCTGGCTGCGGGGCGGCGAATTCCATTCCCGTCGTCCACCATCACTGTTGGGTATGTCAAGGGTGCTCGAGGCATTCGACGGGAGCCTACGTCTGCCCACTTCCAATTCTGCTTATCATCCATACCAAGTGGGGTTTCAATCTCTTTCTCCGACAGGAAGAGTTCGTCCAGTTGGTGGCTTATTCGCAGGGTGCCCTGGACATCGGAGAAGTCAATGGGCGCGGCAATTTCCCACTCCTCTCTTGGGGGAGGCTCAGTTCCTTGTAGGAAGTAGGGAGTGTCATCATCCGCCTCTAAAGCATCGAAGTAGATCGATTGGTCACTGTCAGCTGACGCATCCTCGCGGGTTTTTTCTGTGATGCATGGCACCGTTGGCTCTATGTCTGTATCCGAGTCGTCAGGGTCATCCGTCGCCAAGGAAATGAATCTATTCGCTGTCATGAGCTGCTGTATCATTCTGGCGTGGGCGTAACCCTGAACAACTGGTACCCGGTGTCAGGTTCCCAGTATACAACTAGGACTGTGAAAGACTATCAAGGCGGTAGAGTTCAAATGTTACCAATGAATCAGCGGAGCTAGGGAAACCCCGAACACCCGGTACCCGGGGTCGGGGGTTCTCGTTACAGAGCCAATTCAAGTGGAGTTTTAAAAACACAGATTGAAGCTTATCTATCGCCTTGAGATGCGAATTGCGTGGCTTATGGCTGATCTAGCTATAGAAACTAGTAGAGCCGCAAAAGCTGCAGTGAGAAACACATTATACAATTACAGATGTTGGAAGCATTCTTCACTAACAATGCATCAGCACCAACGAAAGGAGGATTCAAATGACCGGAGACGGAAGGACATGGCACAAGCCTGACAAGACCAAACAAGTGAAGTACACCAATAGAAATCCCCTTACACTACTTTGGGGGGGTCATATTGAGTTGGTAAGCCCCTAAAAATCCAACAAGTTTTGGGGGGTAACACCCTGGCACTCAACTGCTTTTCTCTTGGCGCAACTGTGGAGTATGGCGACAACATAAGCCGGCACTGATCGGGTGATCTCAGAGCAGTCATATGCACTCCGTGCTAGCTGGCTGCAAGTTCACTCAATCAATGATTTCAATTTCTACATCTACGATCGGCGAAGCCTGAGGAGTATCTGGTTCCTGGCCATCTTGTATTGTCTTGAGGCGTTTCGTGATACGCCATAGGTTCTGACGGGCACTGGCTAGTCGCGTTTCGTGGTACGCCACTTTCTCACTGGCTGCTCTCTGCAGGTTCTGCAGTGTAGGAATGTCCGCTGCAAAGAGGTCAACCTCCTGGCCGGTTTCGCAGGCAGGTTCAGGGCTACTAGCAACAACGGTGTCAGTGGCTTGTGTGTCTGGCGATTCGGTTGGTGTGTCAACAGGCGTAGACCTCCCCGTCGGTATCTCCTTGTCAACACTAGGTTGCTCCTGTTTCAGAGGCTGCTGCTGTTCAGCTCTGATTTGCGCTGTGGGATGAGGGGAGTGTGTGGATAACGCACCGGTACCCGGGGTATCCGTCTCTGGTTCACGTGTGCGATTTGGCCAGATGGAAAGTGTGTCTGTTTCGGCATACCAGCAACAGGTACCCTGCAGTGGTTGCACTAACTCTGGCAATTGAGATGCTTGCGCAGTGCACGGGAAAGACCGTCAATCGTTATTGAGTTTCAGTAGCCAAACGACGGGAACCCCGCGTCGGCACTAGCGCAAAATAGGTCAGGCAGAGTCAAAAAGGGGACGGACCCTATGCAACACTGGCTTTGCAGGTGCAGGTGTCCTCCACCAAATTTTGAGCCACAGGCTGCTGACAACGTACGACTACAAATGCTTGGATCAGACAACTAAACACAGAAAGACGACCTAGATCTTAAGTTTGAGCAGTTTGTGCAGTAGAGTGTTGTCACATGGTAAGGACGGTTGTATTGAGGAGAAAAGTGCATTGTGAGAGACATGTGTTGGGGAGGAGAAAGGTGGGAGGGATGCAGGTAGTATGACATGGCGACAAGTGGCATTGACAACGAACGCGGTTGAAAGGGGGAGAGCGGAGCAGGGTCCTCGTCAGTGACTGTATCCAGGGTAAGATGGGTGTCTCTGGTTATCTGCGTGGGGCAGGCAGGTGTGTGCACAGTGATATACCCATAACTGGGGCTGGGGTCGGGTGGGTGTGTGCTCATTAGGCTCGGGTTATGCTTAAGGATGAGGGTGCCGGGGGGCGTTGTTAGTAGGGATTCCGAAGCACTCAGCGAATATGGCCTACTATGTATTGTGGGCAGGGGCTGCGTCTTCGTACTGTGAAACAGCTAAGGAAAGACTCCCATGAAAAGTGTTGAAACCCTCAAGGTACCCTTGGGAACAGCAGATACCCTATAACGACGGACTTCAAAGTTCCCCTGAAAAAAGGATTTTTAGGCGCATTGGGCGGTGAGGGCACTGGCTACTTCACAACGGTAGTGCATATGTTTGGCGAACTGTAGGAGGGAGAGAAAGTTTGGGAGGACCTATTAATCATGCTGAGCTTAACTAGGTTCTACATGCGGTGGGCAAGCCGCCTACGTTAGCCATCCAATTCTGCAGTTGCTTTCTACATACGATCCACTGGGACATGTCCAGTGTGACTGCTGCTGCCGGTCACTGGCTATGTAGCAAGGCTCAGGAAATTGTGGAGCTCCCTGTCCCTATTAATCCCTTCCTTCCCGTGCTGGCGGTGCATGGCCATCTCCTTTCTGCTGAGGCATTTGGCATGCAATGACAGTTCGCTGGCGCCAAGTTGGCACTCTTGTGCGCAGGGGTCACTCAACCCTACCTGTACAGTGCCATTGAGTACTTCAGCGTACCAGAATGTGCAGGATGCGTTGTTCCGTCGTCAGCATCGCTTGGTCACAGCGGGCGATGAAGCTGTATAGCTCCCGGTGCGCGGTTCGTAAAATGCCATTTAACACTTGTCCTTCCAACCCGATATCGTCGAGGTCATCCATGGTTTCTTCCAACTGGTACTGTAATCTTGTGGCCACAATTTTAACTCGATGGAAGAAAAGTAACGGTTGCAGTAGGAGACGAACATGGTCAGCCGTTGCACTGCGTGCTGCCCTGAGCATGGAGAAGGTTCGAAGTGCGCCACCTTGAGTCTGATGAGATACCCTGGCACAAATAGGTTGATGGATAAGGAGCACAGTAGCGGGGAAGCTTTAGCCAAAAGTCACGGACGCATGAAGATATGCGCTTGGAGTACTAACTGCTGCATACACTTGGCCAAGGAACAAAATAAACTAAAAAAGGGGGGTAAACAGAGTGTTCACATCAGTGCATTAACTCAATTTTGTTTGGTTTCGTTCGACCAATAACATTGCACAGCAGTATGGAGGTACGTCAGGCAAACGACACCATGGGGGCACAGGTCCGGGATGTTGCTCAGCGAACGGGCTTAGTGGCTGTCAACTTAGCTATGGCCTCCGACATGGCGGTCCATCGGTGCCGAGTGGAAGATACCCTTCCAGCAACCCCTCCGTGCAGATGTACAAGAAGACGAACTGCACACCCGAGGAAAGGCGGCAAAGAGACCTGAAGATAGAGAGGGAGACAAGGAGGAAGCGGCGCAGACAGCAGGAAAGGGATGATCAAAATCGGCCAAGGCCGCCGCCATGACAATGAGATGATGTGGCCACGGAATGCTCGTCTTCAATGGAATGGTCAAAGGCTGTGGGCCTCAGTGGCAGGTGCTCGTCTTCCAAGGCTCTTACTTAGTGACGGCCACGGAATGGTACCAAACTTCGGCCTGGACCTGGAATTGGTGAAAAATGATTGTTGTTTTGAAAACCGGTTTGTCAAAAAACCAGCTTGCTGGTTTCAGTCTTGTTGCAGCCAGCTTGCTGGTTCCCAATTAAATGGCCAGCTTGCTGGCCTGGCTGAGGTTGGGGTTCAACATTCCTAACCAAGGTGATTTTGATGGCTGAGGTCTTCAATATATCAGTTGCAAAGCCAGCTCGCTGGCTGAGGTTGAGGTGTATACTTGTTAACACTGGCATCGTCTTATGGAATCATGATTGCCAGCCAGTCGATGGTTCAATTTTAAAGGTAGATCGCCAGCCATGTCGTCGACGTCAGCCTCAGCCGGCACGCCTGCAGACCCATCATCACCTCATTACCAGGATGACTACTACTGGCCGAAGGATCCTCAGAAAAACTATGATTGGTACTCGAATGGCCCACCGTCACCGGAACCTGATGGCCCGCCTGCCCAAAACAGGGGCTCCGATGGCAATGGGAAGTTCAAGACGCGCTGGGAGATGGAAAAGGAATGTGATGTGCTGCGGAAAGAGAATGAAAAACTGATCAACCTCATGAATACTGAGCACAGGAGGTGGCTGGAAACAAGGGCACAACTTGACTTATGCCACGTTGCACTTGCTCAACTGAGAAACGAAAGAGACGACTTGCTGGCCGAGAAGAGGGCCCGAGAAGAGGCGCGCAATGGCACAACTGAGCAACTTGAAGTCGATGGCTGGAAAAAAGTGCGCTGTGGGCCAGCTTGCTGGCTGGAATATCGGGGGGATGGCCAGCTTGCTGGCTAAGATTGCCTAGTAAAAAAAACCTATTGATTGACATTGACATTTGAAAGGCACCGCCACAGCACACATGGGCTGAGATGTTCTTGAAGTTGATGAGTTTGTCTACACCAGAGATTTCCCCACACATCTGCCTTCATACTTTCAGGCTGCCCTGGTCCACCTGGAAAATATGTCTAGTCTGAGGTCACGTAACCGTAAGAATTGTTTGTTTCATCACGCCAGCTTGCTGGACCTGGATTGAGTGTTTGGCCAGCTTGCTGGCATTTATATTTGTTTGGAGCAACAGATCATCTCACACCGACAATGACCAAGCCATTTTGGCACAATAGATATGTCACTGTCATTGGATTGCGGTTATTAATTATTACAGTTGCATGCCAGTCATTTCGGATGCCAACTTCAACTCATGTTTCGCATTTCCAAAAAAATAAAATTTGAAGTATCACAGGTATGATTTGCAAACAGCCTTCACATCATTTGAAACTAAAAAATCATTTGCAATGATCCCTGGGTTTGGCCGTGTTGCGACACCGCAGAAGGTCCACGAGGATGATAAAATTGAAACAATTTACAAAACTCGACGGTGGAGGAACAATATCGCAAAAAAACCATCCAAATCTTCTGTCGAGAAGCCGCTGCTCAGACCTGTTTCTCTAGAGGAAAACAGAGACCATGTTTCGAAATGCTTTGATCCAACCAGGTGCTGGAGATGCCTCTACTTGCGAAATCGAGAAGAATGGGGACAGGTGGCCACCTTGAAGTCGGGCGGGCACATCATCGGATCCTGGCTATGCTTGACCCAGCATGAAGATGAGGATGGATCCGACTTTGTTGGGCTTTCTTGCATTGTCTGCCAAAAAGCAAATGCGGAGAACAATTTCTCGAAAGGCATGGTGCAGTTTCTTCACCCTTTAATGGGATGATGTTTTAATTTTTCTCTGTCCCAATGGCCAATGGCCAACAATAATTTAAGCACAATTTCCTCAATTCAATTTATCTAATGTTACCATCATCTGAACTCAGGACTCCGTTCATCAGCAACATCAAACGCCATGGTCAGTCAGCAGCCCATGACAAAGCTTTGATGATAGCCGGTTATGACACCAAAAGATCTTGCGAGGAGTTGGCTTCACATGGATGTCCTTCAATTGCCATGTTCAAAGACGCTTTGGCCAACCGTCTGCGCCGTGATTCTTTGCAATCTGGTTTGCTGCCTTCGGGCGATTCTGCAAATAAATGTGGCAAAGAAAAACTCTGCAATTTGCAGTTCTGCCTTGGCGAAGCAGCACGAGCAAGAACACGAGAGGCGCTCAGGGACGCTGCAACCTTGAGCGTCATGCAGGATGGCCGGCACGGTGATCTTTTGATGCGGTACTGTGCAGTGGACGCCGCCCTCTCTGTACGAAGAGGAGTGCTTGGATGTGTCAACATTGAGTACGCAGAGACCATCACCAACATTGTCCAAGCGATGCACGAAGCTGTTCGGCAGGCTTGTTGCGTTGGCTATGGTGGCCCCAACCCCGAAGATGACCGGGATTTGCAGCGCTCGGTCTGTCAGAAGGTGACAATGTTTGTCGCAGATGCTGCGGCCAATGAACAAGGAGCAGGAAGAGTCTGCAAAATGATTTTTCCCAACGTGATTTCTTGCCAGAAAGACCGGGCTCACGCATGCATGCGGGTCCTAAAACGTCCTTGGGATGCAATTGGGTCAATGTCTGGTGTCCTCGAAGCTTATGTCTTTGGATCGGACTCGATCATTCAGAAGATTCACCATTCGAAGGTCCTCCAGGATGTCTTTAGTGGCTTCGCTCAGCAGCTGGATGCTGGATGGCAAAAACGAATCCGACACTTAAAGGCAGCCAAGCACCGTTTCGCGAGTTGTACACAACCACTCCAAAGGATGGTGGTTTACCTCGATGCTATCATCTCCACTCTGGTTTGGGTGTCCACTCAGCGCGATGGAGCTGACAAAGCTGCGGCGCTGGACTTTCTGGAAGCCATGAACGAAAAGGACTTGGTGCTCATGGCCATGATGAGCGACCTAGCTGATGAAACAAGCCAGCTGTTGCGAATGGTCGATACGGAATCTTATGACTTGTCTGAATTCCCCGCAGAAGTGGAGACACTGGTGTCAAAAATGCACCATTTGGTGAACAAGGGCAACATATTCCACCAAGGATTCACAGCTCATATGATTCAGGCATTGGAGCGCCCACGTGGGTTCATGGTGCCTTGGTGGGTAAAATGGTTTCCCAATGTTTTAGAATTATTTTCCCACAACATTCCAAAAGAAATAACATTTATATTTTTCAGTGGATCCATGCTGCTTGAATCAGGTCAGAGGGGTTCCAAAAACTTTGGGAGGAAAGAATCGAGTAGATTGCCCGATGTTACTAAGCTGCGCTGAACAATGCCAAGCGTTTGTTGTGCTGGCCACGAACACTTTGAAGGCGGAATTTCCTGATGCCGATGTGTTAAATTCCTTTCGCGTCTTTGATGTTGTGAAGAAAAGAGGTGTACAACGAGACGAAGCCATTCACTGCAGTTTCAAAGAGCGATCCATCAAACGTTTGGCCCAGGTGTTGCAGTTGGATGCTACTTTACTTGCCAATCAGTTCGATGAAGTCGAGCCCGTGGCAATGTATGAAGCATCCACAGGTCGACAAAGTTCCTTCGAAGCTTGGCGCACAGCTTTGCTCAGAATCAAAGCACGTCGCCGCAATGGCAACGACAAACAAACGCACAGCGCACTGTTCAGCGCTGTCACGGCCTATGCTGCGTGGAACGGCATGGCTTCTTCAGGCGTCGAACAAAATTTTTCAACTCTTTCTGAGGGCATTGCCAAGCAGCGGAGACATATGCAGCTCGGTTACATAGAACAATAATGTTTTAATTTGTTATGTGAGATTGCCGAAGTGGCATGACAAGTCTTGAACCCAAGGTCCAACGAAATCAAGAACGATGAGATGCAACTCTTGCTGTTGCCAGACAACATGCCTCATGATTCACTGTGTGAAGAAGCACAAAAGATTTGGAAGAAGTACTTTGGCCAGGCTCGAACGAGTTGCTTGACTCGTCTGGATAAAGGTGTTAAACGGCCAAATGAAGAAAAACAATCTTTGGCGGTGACCGCCTTGCAAAAGAAAAAGCGACGAGAAACAGCTGCATCTACAGAAATGGTCGATATCAATCGTGTGGAAGCCGTTGCTACAAACGGTTCTTCTGGAGTTTGGTCTGAGAATATGGCGAAAGAACTGATGTTTCAAAGAAACAAACAGTACGACTCAAAGGTGGAACGCTACCTGCAAAACGCGTTGCTGGAAGATGAGGTCGACCCGGAGTTGGTGGATGTGGCCCTAAAGTTACGTGCGACACAAGAAAAAAATGATCAACAACGTGTCGCCAAAGAAAAGAGAAACCAAAACCTACTACTGCCGAAAAAATGTTCGATTCAGAGAAACAAATTTCACCTCGAGGACACCACTTGGCTGCGCAAGGTCACCGCTGCCTCCAGGCACAATGTGATGATCCACCCATGGGATGCCCAAAATTGGGTGGTCTCAGATCCAAGCAATCCAAAAGAACAAGTATTGTGGTCAGCTACTCTCCTTGGAGGTCTGGTGGTTGATGTCCCCTACTTTGAATCGGACGGCGAGAGAGGTTTGGCGATTCATTTCTCCCCATTTGTAGACATCAGCAGGATCCACCCCAGTGCTCTCAACAGTTTCCTTCTTGCTGAAAAACCTCCTCTCAACAGCGCCGAGCGCTCGGCGCTGTTGAGAGCACTGGGGTGGATCCACCCATGCCTCTCAACAGCAGGAGGTTTTGTGGCAGTACTCTCTGCATTCTGTTTCCCTTAAATGTTCACCCTGGTCAGGCAGTGTTCGTCGAGACTGTCTTCAAAGCTGCGATGCAGACCGCTGGGACCTATGATGCCGCTGGCAACCTGTTCTGGATCAACTTCAAGTGGAGCGCAGCGCCAAAGGTGCCAATCAACAGGGACTCCGTCAAAAGGCTGCAGTCCAAGATCTTCAAAGACGGACCTTCTCTCTTTGACCGCCCGACTGTCATTGCTGTTGCCGAAGACATCTCGGTGTCGAAGGGCAACCTGCGCCGAGTCTCCCCTGAAGAGCCAGAGCATGCCTACTTGTTCGCCCTGAAGGATGCCATCACCAATGGTGAATCGGAAGATGTGCTGTTGCAACTTGTTCGAGTTAAGTAAAGTAGTCCAGCTTTGAACCAGACCAGCTTGCTGGTTGATGATTGGACCAGCTTGCTGGTTGATGATTGAGCCAACCAGTTTTGCTGGTTGATGATTGAACCAGCTTGCTGGTTGATGATTGGACCAGCTTGCTGGTTGATGATTGGACCAGCTTGCTGGTTGAATCTGTTTGGTTGAAGCAGCTTGCTGGTTGATGATGGTATGGTTCCGTGCCCAGCCATTTTTTTGCCTTTGATTTTGGGCATTGTTTCTGGGTTGATCTCAGGCAGTACAAGCGGGTGGCACTGTGCACATCCATGATCTTCGAGATGTTGCCTACGTTGGAGAAGATTTTTTCCGTGGCGTTTCTTGCCTTCTTAGTTAAAATAATAGTAATAGTAACTGATATAATAATCAAATGTTCACTCTATGTCAATGTGCACAATGAGCTTTGGTTTTTATCCAGGTCAACTTGCGAAACAACATCATCGATGAGTATGACGCACTGACTCGTTCAGCCACCCAGAGAACGTATGAGCTGCTGACGTACAAGCTCAACATCGAGGCCAAGGAGGGGAAAATGAGCAGCGTGGACTTGTACAATGCATGGAGCCGCCACGTCCATGCATGTGCATCTCCACTCGCAGAGACAGTCAGCCAAAACTTTGTCGAGACTGCTCTGCGATTCCATGACCGCATCCTCTCCAACCAAGAGCTGCGAACCATGGTGCTGAACATGGATGCCGAGTACGGAAAGCTGTCTCCGTTGGGGGTGATGTCCAACATCGGGCAGATCATGCAGAAGACCAAGTCGCCTGAGCAGCTGCTTTGGGTCATGGCAAACATGGCAGACCTGATGAAGACCAACGAATGCTCACCGAAAGACTTCACGGTGCGGTCCTTGGCAACTTGGCTGATGTCAAACTAAAGTAATTTTTGTTGTGAATCATGTGTTGCTCAATAATAACTTTTTTAATGTCTAAATTATATCAATGTTCAAAAAAGGATATATGATGTTTTTTCTGCTGGTGGGCTCAAACTCAGGGCGGAGCTGTGCGTCAGAAAGGGTTGGTCGACCTGTTTGTCATGAAGCTGGACTTGAAAAACTACTTCCTCGGCCAATTCCTAAAGCAGCTGACCCTGAAGCCCAGTGACTTGGTGTTCTTGTGCAACCTGGACACCCACGTCAAATTCCGGGCGGCCATGGCCAACAAAGCCATTTTCGGAACTTTGGGAGAAACAACCCGTTTGATGATCACAATGCTTGCGACGGTGGTCTTTGGCTGTCAAAGTGATGGGCCTTTGAAGTCATGCTTGAAGTCCACGTCAGATCCGTTGGAAGTGGTGAACAATTGCCAATTTTTGGCGGATGCTTTGTCGGAGATCTCCGCCAAGAACAAAGATGAAAGTGCAGGTCACCCAGACTCCGCTGGTGAAAAGAAACAGGGTGATTCGCAAAAAGTCGACGACGATGATGATGGCATCGAAACCTCTCTGAACGACTTGGTCACTCCTGAGCAGCTGGAAGCGGATGATTCCGGAAAGCTGGAAGTTTGGTTGGATTTTTTGAAGAACAAATTCGACAGCTTCGTGACCCTTGTCATTGACCAGGACACCGTCGGTGATCTGAAGTCTGTTGTGGAAAAATGCGAGATTTTGCAGAAAGTGGAAGGGCCTGCAATGCTGCTTTTTGACTCAAAAATCGCAGGTGAGGCATCGTCGAACCCAAACTGTCGACTGCCTCCTTTCCAAGGGAAAATGCTTCGGCGCTATGTGCAAACCTTCACCGCACTCCGTGGCAACGGTGGAGACACAGAGGTGCAGGAAGATGACCTGCGTCGCACTGACATGATCGCCTATATGGATGGAAGCCGCCCGGGAAATGATAGTTCCGTCAACGGATGCCTGGTGGACACCAATGGAAGGTCCATGAACAAGGTGAAGCAAAATTTCACTTTGGTATATGATGAAGAGTCACTGGGCGATCGAAAAGAAAAAGTCAGGGGATTTGTGCAGCAAACTGAGAACCTCAATGTCTTTACCCTCGATGGTTTGCAGCTGCAGAAACAATCCCGCAAACACTACAGTGGGACCAATCTCGGATCCAACATCGGCCCCATTCGAGCTCTCGGCTACGACGACCCTGCTTGCTGGAGACTCTCGTTGGCTGACAAGAAACTGTTGTACTCCGAGAAGGGCAAGATCCTCACTGGGGGAGCATGTTTCTTGGCTCATGATGGTGTCCAGTTGCTTGCTCCAGCTTTTTTTCCTGCCAGCTTGCTGGTATATCAATGTATACATGAAATCACTGAATTAAAAAAATGCATGAAATAAATTGCAACATTATTAGCCAGCTTGCTGGTAAAAAATTGCTCGCAAATCACATCGCAAGAAATGATCCTTTGTTACAGCCAGCTTGCTGGTCTGAGGTGGTGAAGAGAACAAGGTAGCAAAACCTACTTTTGCGGATGGGATGGAGCCCGTGTCGTGGCACTGTTCCAGCCCGACATTGCTGGCGGAACTGTTGCACAGTTTCCGCCCGAAGGTCGTGTTCCGTTGCCCGGAATCCGATCACCTCCTCATCCTGGAGGCCATCAAGCAGAAGATTCCGGTGGTCAGCATTGTCTGGTCATCTCACCACGAGAAACTCCTGAAGCAAAAGTGTCTCAAGGCATTGTGGCAGTGCATGGTGGATCCAAATTGCCCAGATCTGTACGAAGTTCAGTTGATTCTTGGCGGTTTTAGCATTTATGTATGTCAGCATTTTTTTGTCAAATCAAGTATCTTACTTAAATGTTCCTTCTCATGAATTCTCGACTGAGGGCAGCACTTCTCAATGAGGGCGGCAAAATTGACGAACCACCTTTGAAGAAACCCCGCAAGGTCAAGAACAAGGCTGAGTCTGCCGAAGCTGCCGGTGCCGAGTCGAAGGCAGATGGCGAAGCTGCCGGAAGTGCAGATGGCGAAGGTGCTGCCGGTGCCGAGTCGAAGGACCCGAAGAAGAAAGGTGGCAGGCCTCCCAAAGAGGCGTCAAGCGCAGCGGTTGCTGCCAGAGATGCCCTACTGAAGAGCTTAGCGGGCTGAAAATGAAATGCATTTCATTCGACGAGAGGCAATCGGCAACAGCCGCCAAGCCTCAAATTTTGGTGATCAGAAATGGGCGCCGCGAGGAGAAAAAATACAGCCAGCTCGCTGGCCGGCTGACGTCACATGGAACTAAATTGCCAGCTTGCTGGCATTTCAAATTATGTGGCGCTGATTCCAACAAAATTATTTCAACCAGTCGCATTGAGTGGATCAAATCAATGCAGATCTGCTTGTTTTCACCATGGGGTTTTCCGCCGACATGGATGATGATGATGATAGTTTGGAGGCTGCTGCTCCTGCCAAAAAAAAAGAATCAGCTCTGGAAGCAGACCCGCAGCGAAAGTAGCAGCAGCCCCTGCAAAAAACAAAAAACAGGATGCCGCTTCAAAGACTAAGAGCAAAACGAAAGCAACATCAGTTGTTCGACCATTACCTGCAGGTGCGGCGCCAGTGACCAAAAACGATGTGTTGCGTCTTTTGCAGAAGTGGATGGCAAAGGGTAGCGTCCCTGCCTGCCCTCAATCGCACAATCACTGTGGCCTAACAGTTGGCTCGGCTTGTTCGGGATGGTGCTCAGACCTCTTAGCATTGCAGCGGCTGGGGCGAAGGCACACATGTTGTTTTGCCTCTGACATTGATCCGCATGTGAAAACGTTATGCTCTAGAACCTACCAGCACTGCCGCTGGATCGACGATGTCACATCGGACGAGTTCTTGCATCTTCCGGCCGTAGACCTTTTCACGGCCGGATTTCCGTGTCAACCTTTCAGTTTGGCAGGAATGGCTTTGGGAATGGATGAAGAACGAGGAATATTGGTGTTGTTTCTTATCCGCTACATTGGTCAAGCCAGACCTCGCTGTTTCATACTCGAAAACGTAGAAGGGCTTGTGAAAATGCACAAGCACACTTTGGCACTTTTGCTGGAAGTCCTCACCTCACTCCTGGATGAAACAGGGGCGCAACTGCACCTTTCCTGAAATTTTAGATATGAATCATAGTTTCAACATGTCCCACTGTAGTCATTTTTTTAAATGAACACAGCCGACACTGTCAGGTACGATGTGTCCTGGAAACTGATGGACACGTCCGAGTATTCAGGACTACCACACCATCGCTCCAGGGTTTTCATTGTCGGCATCCTCAAGTCGAAGCAGAAGGGGAAAATAAATTGGCCAGAGAAGGCTCGGACCCAATGCAGCATTAAAATGTGTAAATTATATATTCAAGTTTCCCTTATTTTTTGCTGTGCTGTTGTCGCCGTCAGTCAGGTGCCTATGAGACCTTTGGACGAATTTTTGGATCCAAAGCTGCCACGTCATCCCAAATCGCTGAAACCTACTGCTCTTCAGCACGTACGCGACGCTTTGCAGAGCGTGGTGGAAAAGGGCGATAACCCCTGTGATGTGCACTATGTGGTGGATATTGGAGGCGCGTGTACCAAATATTTTTGACACTAAAAAAACACTCTGATGATGTGTTACAGTCTGATGTTACAGTCTGATGATGGGCAGTCAGGCTCACAAAAACGAAAAGCCCACGCTTCTTGGTAGCAGCAACAAACCGGTAGTCCTCAATAGTTCAAAACTAATACACTCACTGCACCAGACCAAGGCTATGAAGGGCAAATCTCCATGCCTCACACGAACCAGGGCAAAAGAGAATGGCCATTGGCTTCTGAAGTACAACCGGTTCATGTCTCACACGGAGATCCTGGCTCTGATGGGGGCGTCGGACTCAGATTTTCCATCCAATGTGGTGGCTCCAAATCAACTCCGTGCTATGGCTGGAAATGCCGTGCCAATTCCACTCTTTCAAAGAGTCATTGAAGCAGTCTTAAGCGCAGCTGGGCTGTAAAAAAATTGCATATCTGTCGGGTGAGTCCTCCATTTGGCCAACCAGCCGCTTGTCGTGACTGTGAATAACTATATAAATTATAGCCAGCTTGCTGGTCCTGGTAGGTAAATATTCAATAAATAGCCAGCTTGCTGGCTCATGTCTCGGTTGTGTGCTGGTTTTAAAAATGGAGAATGCATGACCAGCTGGGTTCAAATTCAAAACACGACTGCTCTCAGTCAATGCGATGTCACAGCCCCCGCCAGAGCCGGCCAAGCCACCATCATGGTCAACAGCCACGTGGCAGACTCAGAGTTGGGAAGGTGAGTCAGAATGGAGCTCATCGTCCTGGCAAAGGGATGACACCAAAAGCCAGTCATGGAGCTCATCGTCCTGGCAAAGGAACGCTGCTTGGGATGAGGGAAAAAACCAGTCATGGAACTCAACTTCGTCATGGGATGATGGCGGAGACCGCAAGCGGTACAAAAGCCGAAGCCAGCAGTGCCGCCTGGCAAACCGGAGGCAGAAAGCAGTGGCAAATGCCAATGTACAAACCCTGTTTGCTGAAGCTCAAGCAGAGTACTGGCATGAAAAGTTTCAGGCCGAAAGAAAAAAATTGGAGGCCAATGAAGAGGAGATGAGCCAACCTCGCGCCCAACTCCACAATGTTGTGGGTATGCTGCAGGACAAGAAGAAGGAGGCTGCCGAGTTCAAAGCGCAGAACCTTGCTCTCCGGAAGAAGCAGCAGCAGCAAAGCGCTGAATTGGCGTTGGAAAATGCCTTTCTTCGGAAAAAGCAGGAAGACACAGAAGCCTTGAGATGTCAACAAATTAACATGTTTGAAAAGAGGCAAAATTGGCTGAGTGAGCAACTTCGAGAAACGCAAACGAACTTGGACATGTACAGGCGCTTGGAAGCCAAAAGGGCTGACAAGAAGGCAGGTTTTGAATAGAAGAAAAAAATCAGCGGCATCGCCAGTTTGCTGATCAATTCTAATACGGCCAGGCATCGTCGGCCAGCTTGCTGGCTAATCCTGCAGGCCAGCTTGCTGGACAATCATTTCTTGAGAAAAAAACCTAATCGCAACTTCATTTTCTCCTTCAAGGCGCCTTGCAGTCAGGCAACCTCAACAAGCAGCATGACAAATTTCAAAATATACAGCGCATCTCAGACAGCATGACTTATTATATCACACTGCCAGTCACCCTATAGAATTCTAAGTTTTGGAGTATTCTCAAAATTCCACTTTGCATCTCAATTTTCGTTTTTCAGAGCTGCTGCCAATGATGCAAGACGGCCTTTCCTTGGTCCGCAGTCCCTGCTTGCTGATGAAGTATCAGCACCTGGACGCTCCAACGAGATCCAAAGAATGGTTGGTTCTATGGGCCAATGGAGCAATCAGTTTTTTCAGGAGATCTCAGCGCTCCAGGCGATACTACTTAGAATCAGCCGGCTGGTGGGAGTGGCAGCAGCTCAACAATGGTGGCCAGGCATTCTACCTACACCAGTTTGCATGTGCCCCGAGCCCTGGCATCAGACGCCATGAGCTGCAGTTCATTCGTCGTGGGCCTTTTTGGCCGCGAAATTGTGTTTCTTGCCAATTATTAATGCCCCGTTTGAAATGACGGCCAGCTTGCTGGTCTTGACATGGCCAGCTTGCTGGTCTTGAAAATGTTGCGGCCAGCTTGCTGGTCTTAAAAATGTTTTGGCCAGCTTGCTGTGGCCCGCTTGTTGCTCAGGTGTGGGACTCCGCCGGCAGATCCGTGTTGCTCACGGCAGTCCTGTATGCATCTGCGGACGACATCTATGGGTGGTGCTTGGCCTTTTCCAGACAGACTTGAAGGTCTGGAAACACAACCCTCTTTAGCAACGACCAGTGGTAAGACCACTGCTGGTCAGGAATGGACTGACTACCAGTGCCTGGAATCAAATGGTGTGAAAATGATTCCCTTTGAAATGATAACCTGAATTGGCCAGTTTGCTGGTCCTGAAATGGCCAGCTTGCTGGTCTTGAAATGGCCAGCCTGCTGGTCCTGAAATGGCCAGCTTGCTGGTCCTTCAAACTTGTTCACACAAAGTCAACTTCCAATGGCGAAGCACCGCTACTGATAAAGTTATTTTTTGCATGGCCAGCTTGCTGGCTGATCATAAATGTGCGCTGCCAGCTGGCTTGACTGAAACTTACACTTGACTGCCGCAAAATTTCCCAGGCCAAACGTCGTCCATTGTCAAGAGCCTCATTTGTAGCCATGGGAGCGATGCGACCACCGCCCCCTTCTGTGACTGCGAAAACCATCCAAGCCAGGAAAATGGGACAATGGACGCGAGCCAAGGAGAAACTACAGGAGAAGCCAGCGCCATGCCCGATGATGGTTCAAAGACGCCTCTTGCACAGGATGCCGCTGGAGCTTCTCAAGGCGAAGTACAACTATTTGAGGAACAACTCCGCGCCTTGGATGTTATTGTTGTTCACTGAGGTTTGATTTTGTTTGACCGACGTTTTTTCAAACTATTTTCGCTTCTTTTCAGCCTCAACTAAGAAATGGCTCTCAAGCATAGACTTGGAAGAGGCCATGCGGAAGGTCATTCGCC
This sequence comes from Cladocopium goreaui, assembly GCA_947184155.2. NCBI lineage: Eukaryota > Dinophyceae > Suessiales > Symbiodiniaceae > Cladocopium > Cladocopium goreaui. Next base: position 324,082 of record CAMXCT020001613.1, on the reverse strand, counting down.
GACGGTCGGGCCTCCCTTCGAGCTCCGATTGAAATTGACGCAAATTCTAAGGGTGAACCAATGCCAAAGAAGCAGTGTACTGACACTGTGGGCATCACCCGTCGCCATGCATGTAAAAAAGAGCCTTTGGCAAGTGAGCTGGCCAGTCAATGTCTTGTAATAAATGTATAATATAGACAACAAACTGGCCAAAGACCCTTACGGTGTTTGGCCAGTTTGTTGTTTCATATTTTGTTTCATATGTCTTGCTCTTGCCGGCTAGCTAACTGGCATGTTATTGTTGCCAGCAGGCTGGCATGTGGCCTAGCTGGCCGTTTTGGGGTTGTTTCAGTTGCCAGCAAGCTGGCATGTGGCCAGCTAGCTGGCCGCTTTGTGGCACCTTCCTCATTCTGAACAGGTGCGTCAGTGCCACCTTAGCACACTGATCTTGGCTCTGCCCAATTCGAATTGCCATGAATTTTGATCCTGGCCAAAATATCGTATTGGAAATTCAAAAATATTAGCATGGATGTTTCTAAGAATGGTTGTTTCTTTAGCATGGATGCTTCACTGGCATCTGATTTGGTCAATTTTCAGTGCATGTGATGCTTCTTCAGCATGGGAAAATGCATGTTATGCTTCTGCAGCATGGGGCAATGCACGTGATGATGCTTCTTCAGCATGGGACAATGCAACATGATCCATCTAAGGGCAATAGTTTGATACAATTGATCTATTAATTAATTAAGTCCACATATTTAAATACATTTGGTCTAGATCTCATTTAACTGAGGCAACTGACTTTTCATTTTTGATGGGGGTGTAGTTTTGATCATTTCATATTTAGTAAAATTCCACACCAACTATAATAATAATCACTAGTCATCTCCAATCACAAATATTAACCAGAGACACTGGTGTAAACATTTAATTGTCTGTGTCATTATGATAATTTTGCATCATGAACATGTCAACCACATCATCAAGTACTTGGAACTTGCTTGCCATGGGGCATATTTTTTTGTATTCCCTTATTCCCGCTTAACCGCCAGTAAGAACTACCTATTACCCTATCTACCTATCTATCTATTATCTATCCCTCTCTCTCTCTCTCATCTGTCTATCCTGCTAACTGTCTACCAGTCTATCTTCTATCTGTCTGTCTGTATGTCTATCTGTCTACTGTCATCTGTGGTTGCAGTGTCATTCGTGTATTGTATGTAGTGTAAATGAGTGTAGTGGAGTGTATGGGAATGTAGTGTATGTAATGTAGTGTAGTGGAATTTCGTGTGTGGAGTGTAGTTGTGTAGGCGTAGTTGTAGTTGTAGTTTTGTAGTGGAGGAGTTGTAGTGTAATGTAAGTGACGGTGTTAGTGGAAGGTGGTTTATTAGTGTAATGTGAGTTGTAGTGGTTGTAGTGGAGTTGTAGTGTATAGTGGAATGTAGTCGTGTTAGTTGAGTGTAAGTTAGTGTAGTGGCGTTGTCGTGGAGGTATTGTAGTGGAGTGTAGTTGTGTAGTTGTAGTTGTAGTTGTAGTGTAGTGGAGTGTAGTGTAATGTAGTGAAGTGTAGTGGAAGGTAGTGCAGTGTAGTCTAATGTAGTGTAGTGTAGTGGAGTGTAGTGTAGTGAAATGTAGTGAAGTGTAGTGGAAGGTAGTGTAGTGTAATGTAGTGTAGTGTAGTGGAGTGTAGTGTAGTGTAATGTAGTGTAGTGTAGTGTACTTTAGTGTACTGGAGTGTAGTGGAGTGTAGTGGAGTGTATTGTAGTGGAGTGTAGTTGTGTAGTTGTAGTTGTAGTTGTAGTGTAGTGGAGTGTAGTGTAATGTAGCGAAGTGTAGTGGAAGGTAGTGCAGTGTAGTCTAATGTAGAGTAGTGTAGTGGAGTGTAGTGTAGTGTAATGTAGTGTAGTGTAATTTAGTGTAGTGGAGTGTAGTTGTATAGTTGTAGTTGTAGTGTTGTGTAATGTAGTGTAGTGTAGTGGAGCGTAGTGTAGTGGAGTGTAGTGTAGTGAAGCGAAGCGACATCCGAACCTCCAAAAGTGGCGCGAACATGTGGTGTTTTGTACATTTTGACTTCGAAATGTGCTTCGCGCCACAACGGCGTGCACTTTTTCAACATCTCAACTGCCAAAAGTGGCGCGAACATGTGGTGTTTTGTACATTTTGACTTCGAAATGTGCTTCGCGCCACAACGGCGTGCACTTTTTCGACATCTCAACTTCCAACAGTGGTCCGGAGCTGGTGTGTTTTGTACATTTTGACTTGGAAATGTGCTTCGCGCCACAATCCACTCACATCAAAGGCGAACTGCAGTTGCATCAATGACTTCAAGGAGAAGTTGGAAAGTCCAAGGTCACCGGTAATCGCTCCCTTCATGCTCTCAACGAACTGCTAAAAGCCAAAGATGCCAACATAGGTCACCAAGTTGGCTCCATCGTTGATGAATGCAATCAGGTCATTCTCGGAGTCCGGGAGGGTGCGGCGCAGAACATCATTCACGAAGTTCATACACGAAGCACTCACGTTGCTCGTGTAGGTCTTGCGAAGCACCTCAGCCCTTCGCTGATAGCGATTCAGGCCTCCAAAGATTGGAGGAGCTTCATTCCATACTGCCACGCCCCAGACAGCCCGGCAGCACAGCTCTGAGATGGTGTCAAAGGGAAGAGCATTGCATAGTCCCCAAATGAACCAAACCATCTCAAACGTAGACAAGGCAGATGACAGAAAGTTCAGGGCCCATCCAGGATACGGTGTCCTGGAGTTGCAAGTCTCCGGTCGTCAGTGAACACCGCTTCTGTTCCATCCTGCCTGTCCGCTTCCAGCTCCCCGGTCATGATAGGCAGCTGAGCATACCTCTCATCATGGATGGAAACTCTCATAATTTACCCATATATATATATACAATGAGTTATGACTCCAGGTAGTTTAGGTAATATATACTGTACTATATTTTTTCTACTTACAACTGGAGTTCTGACCTACTAGTTCGGATGCTCATTCCCCCCATGCACGAAGCATCATTTTTCGGGTGAGGTCAGCGGGTGAATTCAATATAATTTGCCGCCCATCGAACCATGCTTTGAAAGCATATAACATCTGGTAATTTAACATAGCTATGGAAAATCCATTATAAATGCAGCTTTATAGCTGGGAAAATCATCTGTAAATGCGACATTTTCATCCATTTTCCATAGCTATATGAAACAAACAGAGGGGTACCCTCTGGTAAACTGACATAGCTATTGAACATGGCCATAGAAATAGTTGATTTTCCAGTTGAAAATGGTGATTTTCCATAGTTTTTTGTATGTTTACCAGAGGGTAGATAGTAAAACATGTTTTGGGATGTCCTGCAAGCCGGCTCCAAGACTGGAACCCCTGTGACGATGCAGATCCATTTTGGGATGGACAGAATTGGAGCTCCCCGGCCTGGTAAACGTTAACAAAAAACGATGGAAAGATCCACCATTTCACCATGCTATCAATGGATAAATCCACGATTTCGACTGGGCCATGTTCAATAGCTATTTTGACATAACCAGGCCGGGTATTTGGGGCGACCAAGCACTTTCCTGCCACATCCCAGGACTGTTTGGGCGCCTCTGATAATGCTGGTAGGACACATAGGCATCCTTAGCCATGTTCCATTGTCGGAGCCAAAGGTTCCCCAGTATAAAGTCGCTATTTATTGGCTATGAAAAACATGTTTATTATCATGTGTATCATCATGTTCCCCCTGTAAAATAGCACAAATGGGGTGTATAACGGAGTCCTTTCGAACACAACCACATGGTATTTGGACTGAAGGCCCCAATAACAAAGCCACCAGCACTCAGCCATTTTCAGGAAGTCAAGAAGATGACCAGGAGGCATTCTGATTGAAACTATGCACCCAAATGATTGTTCCTCTATACATTAGAATACATCTCTGAAAAGGAGTATGAAACCCCCATAATTTGTTTGTCGCCATTTTTGTTCAGGGAAGCCAGAATCACTTGGAATGCTATGATGTTAGTTTCTTTCCATGTCTAGTTTTGGAGCCTTGGCTTTAGGAAGTGGGCCCATTGGCACAAATGGCATAGGCATCGTCAGGGGCATGCGAATAGCTGGAAGTGGCAAGCTTCCCATCGGCCGAAATGCCAGGAACTGCATGAGCTGCTTGCACAAATTTGTCTTAGATCAGGGTTACAAGACTAGATGATCATAAACTTATCATGACCACCATTTTAGTTATAAATCATGATCATTATAATCGTTGACGAATGATCATCAGGGTCATCTTAGTCATAAACCAACACAGCCGACTAGATTCTAGATGATCGCCCTTATGCCTGTATTGTTGTTGTGGTGGTGGGTTATAGGCCATTGAACAGTCGCCCAACCATTACGAACAGTGGCCTATTGCCAGCCTTGCCTGTGCGCCGGCACGTGGCCCCAAGGCGGCCCCGCTCAGCGAGCATTTTTGGAGATATCATGATGCATCCACCAGAAATTCCAAGAGCAATTCTGGTTGGTGGTTTCAACCCCTCTTAAAAATATTAGTCAGTTGGGATGATTATTCCCAATATATTGAAAAATACCAAATTTTTCCAAACCACCAACCAGAACTAATACACCAACTTACTTCTCAGAAATATTCATCTGGTTGGTGGTATACCTACCCCTCTGAAAAATGATGGAGTTCGTCAGTTGGGATGATGACATTCCCAACTGAATGGAAAGTCATTGAAAAAATCATGTTCCAAACCACCAACCAGTCATAGATCACATGTCAACGCCCAGTTTCTTGAGCAAATTCGGATGGTTTCCCAATAAAACGCATACTTAATTTGCGAGGTTCCTATCTTATGAACTGGCTTGCAACCCCATCAAATAATACTTATGCATGATATAAACTATCACAAACTATCATAAATCATAAACTATCATAAACTGGCTTACAAGCCCATGGATAAACTCTCATGTCATATGATACCCTCTGGTAATTTAACATAGCTATTAAAAATTGCCATTGAAAGAGTGAGTTTTCCCATTAAAAATGGTGGATCTTTCCATAGTTATGTTAAATTACCAGAGGGTAAATCCCATTAAATCCCATTAAATCCCATTAAATCCCATTAAATCCCATTAAACCACCATAAACCCTCATTAAATCACCATTTTCCTATGGTTTTCCATGAGAAATCCCCTTTTTGTCAGAAGCCCCCGCCGAGGATCGGTGATGAACTCATAGAGATGTTTCGTGCCAAGCCTCAGCAGCAAAAAAACAAAATATACGGCGATTTCAACCATCTCCCAGTCATCATTTTTATATATAGGGGGTTTCAATCAGATGGCATTAGAAATGCATTAGATGGATAAGTTGGTTGATTCTACCAGCGAAGTCGGTACATTCGACCAGTGAATATGGGTGAACATTGGTTGATTGGCCATTTATCAGTTATAAGTACTAACAAAACCCCATTTATAGAATGTATAATCCCATTTATAGCCAGTTATAACTGGCAAATGGCCATAACTGTAGTATGCTTACCATTCATGGCTGGTTTTATATGGTTTTACGGAATCATTTTACCCACAACCATGGCCAATCAGCCAGATACCCTTCAAAAAAAGAAAAAATCTTAGCTGGTGAACGTAAGTAGATAATCCCAAAAGAAACTATCGTTTATCGGATATTCTAAGACAATCAAAGATTTTTTTCGGAAAATCCCGTTGATACCAAGTCAGACGAGTTAGGTTTTTAGAAACTCAAAAAGCATCCAGTCGAGAGTGACCTTTTGTCGATTCTGATATATGATTCATGGGATTCATATCAGATATTTAGATAGCGCAGGAATTAACGCAGGAATTAGCGAATGGTTACCCTCTGGTTATGTCAAGCATAGCTATTGAAAATGGTCATAGACATAGTTGATACTACCCATTAATAGCATGGTGAGTGTCCATAGTTTTTTGTCAACGTTTACCAGAGGGTAGTTTTTGGTGGATAGAACGATTCAATCAACCAATATTCACCCATATTCACTGGTAGAATGTACTAACTTATCCAGCTAACCATCAATGTATATATACATATATCTGGTTGGTGGTATACCTACCCCTCTGAAAAATATGAAAGTCAGTTGGGATTATTCTTCCCAATATATGGAAATTCATAAAATTCATGTTCCAAACCACCAACCGGATTATATGCTAATATATGCTATAATGTTCATGGGGGTGAAACTAAACCCACAAACATAACTGGGTGGGTCTCACCTTGTATCATGTTTTTTTCGACGGATACAACCAACAATGGTGGAGATTCGTGAAGGTGCAAGCTGGAAGATGGGGTATACTATGGTATACGCAGAAACTGGCTCCTAGGCATCCTACCACAACATGTTTCAAACTTAATTATGATGCTAAGTGATTAGCTAAATCATGCTGAAACCATGTATGAACAGATTTACTTGGATTTCTGCTCGATACATCTGTAGGTAGGCAACCAACTCACAAGGAGGGATCACACTCACCATCCAGACAGTTTTCCAGATATACCCCCAGACTTTTTGCTGGCTATAAAGGTTGGTTGATAGGGATTACCATAGTGGATCATGATAGATAGAACTGGTACCTGGGTAGTAAAACCCCCTTGCAATTATCAACCGGATCATTGAACACTCTTCAAATTTTGATGCTGCTGCCGTATATACCATCTGGTTATGACTCACATAGCCATGGAAAATCACCATGTTTAATAGGTAAAGCATCTATTTCTATGGGCCATGTTCCATGGCTATGTTAAATAACCAGATGGTAACCGCATCCAAGGTTTTCCCAGATGGTACCGCCCTATGTTTGCTATTGTTTGCTGCTTAACCACCAAGTTTACATGGTACCACCCCTCCAGTTTTTGATGGTTAAAGCCTACAAGGTGAGCCGCTCAAGTTGTGTGTTCTGGGTTTAGTTTCACCCAATGAATTAACATGAATTGACTATGTCATGTGACGGGTAAAACAATGTCATTTTCACCACCGATGACTGGGAATGGTTTATTTATACCACCTATTAAAAAATGGTGATGACTGGGGGATGGTTTAGTGTTTTACCCACAGTATCTATATCATGTTATATCCACCATTGAAAAAAATATACCTTATATCCACCATATCATCCAACAAAAAAAACAGAAACCATCTCTAATACTTCAGTGATATCCCCCAACACCATAAATAGATGGTATAAACAATTCCAATAAATAAAAAAACATGAATTAACTATAGCTATCATACGGATGTAATATATATATATATACATAAGATCAAAAACCATAAACCCATATATTATTGGTTTATAAACACCATAAACCATTATAGTTATATATATATATATAACCACCATAAACCCAATATTTCCCCAAGTTCTTTGAGGGACTCGTCCAAGGGATCCAAGGGACAGCACCAGGAAGCGCAGTGCTGCCGGGGAGACGAAGTGTTTGCGACGGCACAAGACCAGCCTCGGGGCCACAGGCAAAAACGCTGCCACAGGTTCATCCTACATGGGAATCAACCCACCCTAGGATGGTTAATGGATGGTTAATAATCATTATTAATAGTGATTAATGATGGTTAATAATGGTTAATGATGGTTATCAATGGGAGATCTCCAGGATCCAATACATGGAGGTACGTTAGTACCATATTTCTGGCCATATTTTGTGGGGATATCCCCTGAAATTTAGGCCTGAAAAATAGGCCAAAAATATATGGAATCGGTACCTCCAATCAATCGGTTCCTGAAATTCCCATTGACCCTATGGCGGGAATCTATTCATCTTCGCTACTGATAGGGCCGATAGGGAATCCCATGTGAGATCAACCCACCATGTCATCAACCCACCAACCATGCTCATCCCACATGTCCCACATGGTTCAGGATGTTCAGGATGCTCATCCCATGGTACCAATAGCTAGCGTTTTCACGGTGAGTGAGTGAGATTTACTCGCTGGGTTTTAATGAGATTTGATGGGCATGGGATTTACTTAACTAAATTGGTTGTAAAGTGATAAAACTAAACACGATGGTTGATATACTTGTAGTTAATGGGGTGAAACTAAACCAACTTCTAACTGGGGATTGGGTTTGAGATAATTTCGTCAGAGGAAAGCTGGTGAAATCTGTCAAGCATATGCATGGTCAATGCTTGGTAGTCCACAAAAAAAAACTATCTTTTGGCTGTTGATGGTTATTTTCATTTATAGCAAACAACTAAAGGATTAGTTTCTACCTGATACAACGAGCAATGAAAGGGATAAAACCAGCTAGTGGGAAGATTCAAACAACAGTCAGAAATGGGAATGTGTTTACCATAACCATCTTTAACAACCGAAAAGGGAATACCAATAAAAGGGAGATACAAACAAAAATATCCGATAGTGACAAAAACAAAATAGACTATGGGGCCTGCGTATAATTGCACAACAGAAACGGGAAAACCAAGGGAATAGTGGCAAATGTTTGGCTTTTCTTCCTTGGGGAACCCTCAGCACCGTCCAGATTTTAGGGCACAAGAAGGGCCAAACCAAACACTGTATCTTTGACATCCACATAATTTTCTTTAAGCCTCGAAGATTCAAAGAGATTCTACTCATCTGCGCTACTTCCTGGAGATTTCCCATATTCTTGTCCAATTCAAATGTGAAACTCAAACAATTACATTGTAAGGTTCGAGGTGGGAGGTCCTCCCAGCAACCAAAAAAACATGGGTCAGTCTATTTTCCCAAGGACAAGGGTTGACACACTAGAACATCAAACAAGGTGGCATCCCATACTTGGATTATAGATGCTTATTAGATGTTTATGGCTAATATTCATGAATACTCCAGATCTTCTCTCACTTCTCCATGGGCACCAGCCACAATACAAGTAATACTTTCCAGCCAAAAATAGTGGCGAGCACGTGTGGGCGGGTGTGTTGATGTGCCAACCGTTTCAACTTTCCAACAGGATGGGCCCCCAAGATAGCGTTCAGTTGCCTCATAAGCGGCTGAATTCTGTGGTTTATGGTAGATATAACTATAGTATTCATATGTATTCATGGGGTTTATAGACCAACTTCTAACTGGGGGGCACCATCCTGAAGGTGTTCGATGCAAATTCTCATCCCGAATCCCGCTAGGAGTTAGTACATGTTTGGTGAGTTCTCCAAAACTCATTATCAGCCAGTGAGGTTCTTACTGAACGGACTGCTTCATTTGTTTCATGTCCTCCCAAATACCAATCCCATGGCTAGCTAAGTTAGTGGTAAACATAAGTATAATGGAGGTTTATAGAGTTTATCATATATGGTGTATGTATGTGTATATATATATATATGTGTATATGTATATATATATATGTATATATATATATATATGGAATATAGTTTATGGGTGTCCTAAAACAACTTAAGTAGTTTTGGGCATCACATAGTTTATGGTTTCCTAGCCTATCTTGGTCGAATTCTCCATGTTGGCTCTCATACTCTTCAGAGGCTGTCACCTGTTTCAACCGTCTGGGTATAACTATGGGTATAACTATGGTAATATAATGGTTATATGATGGTTAATAATGGTTAATAATGGTCAATGATTGTTATTATTCATAGGAATCCAACTAATGTCAACGCTGGATTACTAAACCCCTATATAGGTTGTTGAATTGGGGGGATACCATGAAAAAGTATCAAATGAAATGACTATTTGGGGAGTACCCCCCTAATTAATAAACCATGGTTTAGCAAAATCCGGGGTTGACATTACAACCATTTCCGTTCCTTGAAACATGACTTTCTCACTTGTAACCCCATAATATCAGGCACCTAAAGACATGGCTAATCTGGAATACTCTGCAGAAATACCCGTTTCTAGCGGAGTAGTATGGACTAGCTGGTTGGTGGTATACCTACCCCTCTGAAAAATATGAAAGTCAGTTGTGATTATCATTCCCAATATTATATGGAAAAATAAAAAATATTCCAAACCACCAGCCAGCTTATTATTGACGTTCGTATTAGTGTTAGTATTAGTGTTCGGTCATCGTAGTCATCGTCGTAGTAATAGACTCATAGACAAACAAATTTTCTGGCAAAACTCTATGGTTAAACCGCAAGGAGCCATTTATAGCCATTTCCCCAAAAATCACACAATGTGGGCCCCCCCAGTTATAAATTGGTTTATAAACCCCATGAACTATAGTTATTGAGTATCATAAACCATAGTTATTGGAGTTATGTTCACCAACTTAGCGATTTCGTTAACGGGGGCCCCACATTGTACATCTTATACACATAATTGGTGATTGATGGGAACTAATGGGGATTTGAATATGACAATATTGTGGCATAATGGATATATTATGGGATATACCCTCTGGTCTAACATAACAATGGAAAATCACCATGCTATCAATGGGTAAATCCACGAACTAAATCACCATGCTATCAAGAGCTATGTAAACGTTTACCAGGCCGGGTAATGGATCAACTGACAGCTGGGAGACATTTTTTCACCCCAGGGGTCCCCAGGGATCCCATGGGATCCCATGGGAGCTGCCAAAAAGTCACTGTGGCAGCAGTGCAAAGGCGTGCAGGAAATTTTGGAAGGTGCACACCTTGCAGCAGAAGATCGTCACTGAGTCACTGCTACAAAAAAACATACCACTGAAGTGTTATATAAGAACTATAATGTATCACATATTCTGTATATAGATGTATCTCATGAACATTCATCTCATGAACATTCACAATATCTTACTTGGTGGCTCATCCCACTTAGTAAGTGGGTTATAACCCCAGTTATAAATGGGATAAGTAGGGTTAATCCACTTATAACAGGGGTTATAACCCACTTACGAGCCGTGGGATGAGCCACCAAGTATAGTTCTAAACCGACCTTCCGAAACGTTGGGTTTATGTACATCAAATCGCTGGGAAGAACAACGCAACTGGAGAGGATGTCATGCATCCGATAGATCGGAGATCTCCGAGTAAAAAAAATGGGGCTATCAACATCTGCTGACCATTTTTCTAGCTTACTAAGTGGAATGCACTTCCTAAGTAGAATACAGGTCATGTATGTATATACTGTGTATATATATATATATATAGTCTATATAGTTGTTAATTTCAAATAGCAATCAGAACATGTTAAGATATGCTAAGCATCCGGGGTCACACCGAAGATCCACAGCCGTGGCCATGAGTGGGCTATCAACTTAGTCGGCTTGACATCCCAATTGATTGGTGACATCCCAAAATCATCATCATCTGGTTGGTGGTGCAATAACCATCTTGGTTGGTGAATCTATTCCAACAATAATGGTTAATAGTGGTTAATAATGGTTAATAGTATGGGCTATCTGGTTGCTGGTGCAATAACCATCTTGAAAAATATGAGTGAACGTCAATGGGGTTGGGATGACATCCCGTATATGAAATGGAAAATAAGCAATGTTCCAAACCACCAACCAGTCATGTTTGGCCACATGCTCATATTTAGGTTGTTTTTTGCATCCGATGGCCAATGGATAAAATCCTTGTTGTCATCCCCAGATTAGTTGCTTCACCCCCCATGTTCGTTGCTTCGAATAGGTCGAACTCGTCCAAGTATCAGAGCTTTGGACGTCCGCGAACATAAAGTTGTACGTCTCGCTAGGCGAAAAGCCTCACTTACGTTTGGTGAGGCACCTGATGTTTGTGGGATTTTTGGCTGGGGTTATTTACGACATATGTGGCTGTGAACGATGAATGTGGCTACTATACCCATGAATACTATAGTTGACTACAGACTATAGACCTCATGAATGCCACAGGTTTTGTTTCACCCAATGTTATTGATACAAGGTGGCCCGAGGTATAAACCTTAGGTTTCTAAAACCTAATGAATAGACCATACATCCAACATAAAAATCATAAACCATTTCAAATACTGTAGTTATATCCAGAATGGATAAACTCAATACATATACATCCAACATATAATGGTGAACTATATTGTTAGAATGTTAAATATCATACGCATACTCATTACCCTCTGGTAAATTTCCGTGTGAAAGGCACAAAAGACGGCAAGCTAGGATAGCTGCCAGTGCCATCGCGTCGGATGCTTCCGCCCGATTAGATGGCTGGGAAAAAAATGGAAAATGGGGGTTTCAGGGCGTATATGTTTGTATGTTGCTTGTTATGATTTTGTGTTGGGGTTCAATGTTTCATCTTCGCCTTTGATGTTTTTTCAGGTGGGGTTTTGGGGGTAATTTTGTTGCTAAAGTGATGTGTCAATGTTTGGATTGAATGGGGGTAGGATTTGTTTAGGCTGTTGGGGTTTTTGTTTGTGTTTGGGTGGGTGATTACTTCATAATATGTGTTGTTAAGATATTATGAATTAATCATTTATGCTTTCCACTTTCCTATTCCATCCCACCAGTGTTCAATCACTCTCATTTGTGTTAAGCAGGGTTTGTTTGTATCATTCAGTTCATCCATCGCTATTGATAAAAGAGTTATGTTAATAATCATTGCGTTGAATTCACCATCACGGTTGAGTTCCTTTCCACAATCAATGATGACTTTTTTATCAGTCAGGTTTTCATACATCTTTTTCATAATGTCAAAATTTACAAACATATATATCGTCATATCTTTTACCCCTTCCCCTGATTTCATCCTATCAATTACTTTCTTCCAAAACTTTTCTCCTTCCTCATCATCTGGTGAAGGCATAGGATGGCACTTTACAAAGTCTCTAATCTCTTCATCTTCTTTTTCTATTTGTTTTCTTTCCCAATCATCGTCCTCACTATCACTACCAAAGTCAGCATATATACCAATATTCCCTGTATCTATAACCTCAATTTTTGCTCTACTCATTTTCTCTTATTCTCTTACTATATATAGATATTTTTTTCTTTAAGTATTTATCACTTTTTGTAGGTGCTCTTTTATTTCTTCTATGTTCAAATATTTCTCATAACCGTTGAACAGTTCTTCAACATATTCACGCAAGAAAATTTCCGAAATGTCTTTTATCTTGAACTCCCTGTTTCTAAACATAAAAGTTCGTTCAACATTAGGAAACCACCAGCATCTTCGTTGCTTACTGTAATTGATGAAATTAAGGTCGTGAAAGTTCTTTAGAATATGATAAGTGTATTTCCAATGGTTTTTGACATAAGACTTAATCGCTTGAAAATATATCTTATTTTTTTGAAATTCTACCTTCAGTTTATAGGTGTCCATTAAAGCGTCTATTTCTCTCTTCATTACTCTTACATTTGTTCGGTCGGTGTTGGATAAATAGATAGGTGATTTTCCATCCTTGTTTTAAAAAAATGTATTTGTTTTTCAACTCTTGTTAGTTCTTTCTCTTCAAAATGGTCAAAATGATAGTTGAATATATCTGCGTTCCTTATCATTCAACTCTTTACATGTTGAACAGTGAAGGTTGTAATCACATATCTCATCACAAATTCCAGCAGGAAAAATGTTGTTCAATAAAACCTTAATGTCAGTCATTTCTTTTTTACAACATCCACAGTTTTTATAGGTAAATAGCATCCTCTTACTATATATAGGTAATTTTTCTTTTTTTGCCTACGGCGCCATTAACGACCCCTGCGTTTTTGCAATTTTTGCTGATTGGAGGCAAGTTGCTCTTGAAATTGATGCATGCAGAACTGATGTCACATCACTGGGTTGGGGTGGGGTGGGGATGTTAACGTTCATGTTAACTTGCGTCACATGCACAACTGACGTCACGTCACTGGGTTGGGGTGGGGTGGGGATGTTAACGTTCATGTTAATTTGCGTCACATGCACAACCTGACGTCACTTCACTGGGTTGGGTTTTGGTGGGGATGTTAACGGTTCATGCTACCTTGCGTCACAGCCCACTGACGTCACGTCACTGGGTTTGGGGTGGGGTGGGGATTTTAACGTTCAGGTTCTAATTTTGCGTCAACACCATGCACAACTGACGTCACGTCACTGGGTGGGGGTGGGGTGGGGATGTTAACGTTCATGTTAACTTGCGTCACATGCACAACTGACGTCACGTCACTGGGTTGGGGTGGGGTGGGGATGTTAACGTTCATGTTAACTTGCGTCACATGCACAACTGACATCACGTCACTGGGTTGGGGTGGGGTGGGGATGTTAACGTTCATGTTAACTTGCGTCACATGCACAACTGACGTCACGTCACTGGGGGTGGGGTGGGGATGTTAACGTTCATGTTAACTTGCGTCACATGCACAACTGACGTCACGTCACTGGGTTGTGGTGAGGCGGGGATGTTAACGTTCATGTTAACTTGCGTCACATGCACAACTGACGTCACGTCACTGGGTTGGGGTGGGGTGGGGATGTTAACGTTCATGTGGAAGGAACTGGGAAAGCTGGCCAAAAAGAGTCGACGCTGAAGACCTTGCAAGGTAAGTTGAAAAAGAAGTGTTGCTCAATGACTGGTGGTCAGATGTAACTAATTTTCTCCAACAAAACGAAAAAAAACAATAATTCATTTCAGGGGTATTGAAAATCGATGAACGTTTCCCACGAAACGCACTTTTTGTAGTAGGCCCCAAAGTAACTACGATTTGACATTTTTATCACGTTTTTACAAAACATTGCAAATACCATGATTTGGTGAACCAAGCATCATGAAAAATCAATGAATTACCCCGGGTCGCTAACCGCGCCGTAGCCTAGTTTTTGGGGGGCTCGTTCAGTTTTCGGGCTCGGGTTGGTTTTTATTTTCCCTTTCCTCCTCTTCCAGTTCTCTTATGACCATATCTATTTCACTCATTCCTTCGTTGGGGTCTTGTCCATTGGCGAGGTTTCTTAACCTCTCAAAATCCTTCACTTTATGTCTTTCATTGGGTGGGAGGGTTTTGAGATGTTCCTTCAACTCTGTCAGGTCAAAGTATGTGTCTTCCTCCTCATCCTCATTTTCCAAAAACATTTCCATTCTTTGCTTTTCCATTTCCATAAGTTTGTTTTCCATATATTGGAATTTCATTTGCTTCTTGTAGCACTTGCCACACACATTCACGAAGGTTTTGAGCAAGTAGTTCCAATTAGGTTGGTTTCTATCGTTCAGGGTTATAACATCTGTCATTATACGACATCCACAGTCAAATTTAGTCATCTTATTTAGTCTTACTATATATAGGTATTTTTTCTTTAAGTAATTATATTTTTTATTGTTGATAATTTTAAAAATCTAATATTATAATATATGGCAAGGAGACTATCAAGAGATGACATCATAAGCAATGTCTATTATAATCTTGAAACGGGCTTCGGTTCAATCAATGAGACCCTTAAGAAAGCCAAGGAGCAAGACCAGACCATCAACAGGGTGGATGTGGAAAACTTTATGAGGAAACAGCCCAACAAACAGATTAGAAAATACAGGGGGTCAAACTCCTACACCGCACCCTTCGCAAGGTTTGAATATCAGATTGACATAATGGATATGAAACCCCTTACCAAAGAACCAGAGACGAAAATTCCCATCAAGAACGATGAACCGAGATATGGGTTGGTGGTCATTGACATCTTCAGCAAGTTGGCAAACGTCGTCCCTATGAAAGAAAAATCCGGACCAATCACATTGTCGGCGATGAAAGAGAGTTTCAACAAAATGGGTTTTCCAATGTCCGTTTATAGTGATAATGACCGTGCCTTCCAAGCAGGGGTAAAAGAGTTCTTTGAGAAAGAAGGCATCACTCACGTCGTCACCCTAACTCACGCCAATGTTGTGGAGCGTTTCATAAGGACAATGAAGAATATGATACACGACAGGGTGAGGTTTAATCGCGGTAGTTGGACTGTAATGTTGTCCAAAGCGTTAGATAAATACAACGACACCGTCCATTCATCCACCAAAATGAAACCCAAGGATGCCCACGACGACAAGAACCATATGGACGTCAGGGTGAATTTGACAAGGAGGGAAAAGAACACTCGCAAATATCCAGAGGTCAAAGTGAATGATATGGTCAAGGTCTTTGAGAAGAAAAAAGACAACTACACCGAGAGGAAGGAGTATAACTCAAAATGGAGCAATCAATCCTACAAAATTGTCAAGATAGAATACGATGATGTCGGAAACAGAACCTTCAAACTGGAAGGATTGAACAAACCGTATTTGAGGCACGAGATTTTGAAAGTATAAAAAATTATCTATAATATTAATATATGACAGAGGTAGTCGTAAAAGAGATTGATAATGAAGAACCCAAGGAAGAAACAATACCAGAACCAATACAGGAAGAAGCACGGCAAAGCCCTGCTTCCTATCGGGAAGCACCGAAAGAAGAGGAGAAACCAGAAGAAACAATTGAACCACCCGTTGAAAAGAAACCGCAACCAGCGCCAAAGCCCAAAAGGGTAAGACCGTCAAGGGCGAAACCACCTTTTGACCCAGAAGCATTCAAAAACGACCTTGTAAAGCAACTGAAGGAAGAACTACAGAGTGCAATTCATTAATGACCGCCAGAGACACCTACAACAAAGCCAAAGAGGAAAAGAACAAAGCGACGAGAGAGAAATTGAAATCTTTAGCATCAAAAATTTTATAAAGTATTATATATAAAAATGAACATCAAGGAACAGAAAACGGAACTCAACAAAACTGACATCTACGAAAACGTCCGCAAGGACATCAACAGAAGACAAACCGTCCATTCAAACAAAAGTGCCAACTACAGGAGCGGAACGCCCGAAATGCCAGACAGAAGAAAAAAAGTGTATAGTAGTTATGACCACTACTACCACAACGACAGCAACACGGCAAGGATGCCAACTCACAACCATCATCTTTACCTAAAGCGTCTTCTTGAATATCACAACACCGAGCACGACTACAAGGTCTTACAAGTAAAGCAGAGGATGAAGGAAGAGAATGAGATGCTACAGAACGAAATGACAAGATTGAGGGAGGTGAGGAAAAATCACAGATTGGAAGATTACGGGGCGAACGTCCAGAATATGAAACAGAGAATTGATGAGTATAAGCAGTGGTTGAGAGGCGATACACAAGATTAATATAAAAATCTAAAGTATTAATATATAGCAATGACAGCAGAAGTAATCAACGCAAAACAGGGATTGACACGAATACCCACTTACGCAGAACTCATCAAGGAAATAGACAGGGAAAAGTTCAAAACCAATGACATCAGAAAAATCTTTGATAGGAACGCTTGGTATTTTCACGAAAGTCCGCAGGGTCAAGCACTGAACACAAACAACATCCACCCAGCAGACTTACAGCAAATGAACTTCAAAAAGATGGCAGAGGAAGCGACCGCAAGGAAGGAAGAAGAAACACCCAACCTTGACTTTGAAGATATGACCGACTTGAGGGACGACGCCATCAGCGACTTTGAGATGTCCTTTGACAGAGAGGCAGAGTTGAGGGAAGAGAACGAAAGGAGAGTAGCAGAACAAGCAAATTTAAGTCATTCACAAGACCACTATATTATGGCAAACAAAGGGGCATACGACGCCGTCGGAGCAACAGCATCGGCAGGGATACAAGAAGACGAAGAACCACCTTCAAGCAGTAGAAGCATCTTAAAGAACTTCCTTAAATCATCCAAACCAGTCATCAAAGCAGTCGCCACAGCAGGAGGAACAGCAAAGGGAGGGTCAATAGGAGGACTAATAGCATCAAAACTGACAGACGCCATCATACCCGACGAAGACGAGGAAGAGAAACCGTCCAAGATAAAACCAACACAAAAACTAATCAACAAACAAGTCAAAAAGGTAAATCACAAAAAAGAAGTTAAAGGAGGAAAAATCAAAGATGAACGTAGATGTAGTGCCCAACACCGCAGAAGCAATGGATACAACAGCAATACCAACAGCAGAAAAGAGGAAACCCTTAAGCGTGAGACAGTCCAAAGCAAAGAGACAGAAACCAAAACCGCCAACGCAGGAGAAGAGAGAATTTCAGGAAGACCCATCCACAACCACCAAACCGCCCAAAGCAAGAAGAGTAAGAGGAAAGCAACCCCAACCACAAGCATTAGGAGCAACAATCAACATCCACAAAGACAACAAGACACCCAATGTAGATGAAGCAGAAACAGCACAGGAAGAAACAGGGGCGTCATCTTCATCAAAAGCACCAGTCAGGAAACCAACAATGAACAAAGCAATATCACCAAGCAAGGTAGGAATACAAGTGATAAGAGAGAAGTTTGAAGAGATGAACAACAACAAAAGCATAGACACAGGAGACTATCAAAGGTTTCAAGAGGTATATGGTAAATGGAAATCAAGCAAGGGAGAGGAAAAGAAACAACATCTAAAGGAAGCGAAGGAACTTTACAAGTCAATCATCTATCCAAAATTAAAATCAAAATAATTAATAAAATTATTCATTATAATTTTATTAATTATCCCCTATCTTTTTTTTAGTCATAGAAAATGACAGATTGGGCTTTTATCTCCAAGATACATTCGTGTTCAATGACGATATACATTTTGTCAGGCATCAGTCCAGTATCAGTTCCGTTGTCTGTTGTATATAGGTCTGTTCCATACAGAGGCTTAACACGGACAACCATATTTGAATTGTTCTTCAAATTCAGTCCAGTGTAATTGGCACTGTTGAGTTTCTTGAGGTTGAACCCCGCTAAAAAGGAATTCGTCCTATACATATGAGGTTTGATTGAAACGTGATTGTTTCGTGTTTCTTGAAGATGCTTGTAGTTGTCAGCAACCCCCATCGTTGGCATTTCGGGTATGACGGTATTACCAATACTCAACTGAAAGGACAAATCAATATTTTCATAGTATCTTTGAGCAATTGATGTTCCGCTTTCCCACGAAAGGGGATGATAAAGAAGATTATGAGGTTTCAGCACTTCTTGGAAACCACCCTTATAACCAAAATTTGAATAGAAAGATATGAATATGTTGTCTGCTTTACTGACATTTCTAACTATGGTCGTGAAGATGTCGGTGCTTCTACTTGTTGTTTGGGTTTGGACGGAAACGCTGTTGAAGGTTATAGGTAAAGATTGCTTTTCCAAAATTTCAGCATACTCCGCAAATAATCCATCATCAAGTCGGTGAATATCACAGGTGATGATGGGTTGCTCTATGTTCCATAAGAATGAAGTATTCGTTGTGGTAAAATCACCACTTAAATTAACAAGGGGTTCATTAGCATCACTGACCAAAGTTAGTTCAATGACAATCGGACAGTATGATAAAGGAATGAAGTTTGATACATTGAAGAAGGGACAAGAAGGTCGGTAATAAACGGTCTTTTTGTTTTTAAACCCTCCGAAATTGTCAGGTTTGGCTTGGTCAATGACATTCTGAACTGTGTTTGAAACTGGGTTCGTTGCCAACTGCGTATATGTCAAAAATCTATTCCCTTCATTGTAAAAGGTCTCGCCAAAACCAAGATTGTCAGTGTAGTTTCTTGAACCGTCATCTTGTAAAATATCCATCATTGCTTCATATCGGTTTAAGTCTGGTATTTCAGCAATAACATTTGAACCCGCCATCACTCGCATTCGTTGAAAAAATGAAGATGGTTTATAGGCAGGTCTCAACTCTTTTGTTCCGTCATTGTCGGCATTGATGAGGGTAAAACCTATCAAAAGACTTCGTAGATTTATCCATTCGTTCGCCCCACCCGTTAGGTTAAAGCGGATGACACTGTTTGAGTTGGATGAGTAAGTAGAGACCGAAGAAGGGTAAAATGTTTTGATACGCTTGTCTCTAATGTAGGACGCTCCACCTTTTAGTCTATACCGAAGGACATTTTCATTAAGAACATCTGTAATTTCCAATGCTTCCATACTTGTATATATTCTAAATAGAAAATATTTTAAATAACCGATATATCTAATCAAGTTATATCAAAATTATATTTTTTAAATGTATTTTTGCTTTTCTTCCCTTTGTTTTGGGCTTTGTTTTCTATAGGTTTATTTTCGTTGTTATTTATCTTTTTTCCGCTCTCTATGACCTTCTTGATTTCATTGTATGTTAGGTGTTTTTTGTCCTTGGTATTCTCGTTCTTCAACTTCTTCATTTCCTGTCTGTTGTTCTTCAAATATTCCCTTACGATGTCTTCCATATAATATGACTTATATAAAATAAAATCACATTATCTTGTTGATTGGTTAGGTTGAAAAAATATGACAGATAATTTTCTCAACCCAAGCGATTAGACAATAATGTTTCACATTATTGCTCTAATCGGTTCCGCAACATTCTTTTCTGACTTTCCCATATCTCCATAATGGACGGCGTGAAAGCCGTGATTGTATAAAGGGTTATAACTGTTCTTATTGACTGTTATATCCACGCCTCTGTCAAACATACTGACTGGGTCGCCTACTGCCCTGAACCTCGTGTTCTTACTGTCAGTGTTGTCATTATAACTTACAGTTGGCGTTCCGTAGGTTCTGGTGGTAAATCTCTTGTTGTAGTCTTGGTTCAGTTTCATCGCTGTTGCTGAACCCAAGGACTGACTGACGATAGTATCAACATTGTCAATGTTGTTTCTGATGAAGTCGTTTGCGGTCTTATACCGCTTTGACCTATGAACCATATGAAAAGGAATGAGTGTGTCGTCCAAAATGTCTCTTGGAAAATCTTTCGTCCCCGCTATGTAAAGGGTTTTGTTCTCTGGGTGGTGGTAAAGTCCTAAATCTGTTCTGTTGTTGTACGCCCTCTTCAGTCCCGTCTCGTCGTTGATGTTTCTGAACTCCTCCAAGTATTTGTTTCCCCGTTGTATCTCCTTACTGAATTTTTCCAACAATTCCTTCTGTTTGTTGTTGTGTTTCTTGTTGTATTCTTTACCGTCAATCTCTTTAAAGGGATTTCTTCTTTGTAGTCGTCCCTGTGTTTTCATATCATCCATTAACCTTTTTTGAAGCATATATAATAATGTATAGATTAAAAATATTTTCTAAAGTTATTATATCATAAAAAATGAGTAGATTTAAAAAGATATACATAGACAGCCATCACCGAACCCAGAACTCCAACAGTAGTAGTGATTTTGAAATCTACCTACTGTACCCGAAAGTCAAGAATGCGGGAACGACACCAAACTATACATCCACGAAATCACCATACCTAATTCCATGTATCCAGTTCAAGCGGGGTTAAACAGCAACCTATACTTAAGACTGACGGACTTTTCAAACACCACGGATGTTATAATTGAACTGAAGGGCAACCCATGAGAAGTGAAACTCCTCCCATTACTAAGTGGAACTCAATTATTGCAGCCCGGCCCTATCTGTAGCTCCCTGGATGCTCAGACCATGTCCTCATCCGGGTATTATTCTGACTCCAGCCATGGAAGTTCGTATGAGGGCTCCTATGAATATGGTGGTAGCAGTTCGTCTTCGGGGTCTGGTTATAGCAGTTCATCTTCTGAAGAAGGTCTAGAAAATTTCTACATCGCCAAGGGGCAGTTGTATCTCAGAAGCATTTAGTGTTTTACTGTAAACCTGGCACCCCTCACCACCTGCCACACTTTTCCTCACGTCAAGGTCTGATAAGGCCCTTCCAGTTCCTAAGCTTCTACGCCGCCACCGGCAACACCTTGAGGGATGGGGTTTGGACATGCGACAGCGAGCTGGTCTTGGAAACTCTGCAAATAATACTTCTTCAATCATTGTTGTTATTTTTTAAACATACCTTGCGTATTAGCGTTTCTCTTGTCATTGTGAAGGCTCATCATGCACATTTTACATCATTTTACATCATGTACTTTTTATTTTCAAGTGCTATCAGAATTTGGTCCGCAATTTGCAGTCTCAGGAGTTGCAAAAGTTCTGGAGATGTTGCCTGGCCCTTTTTCGCTCATGAGCGACTGTTTCTAGGCATCATTGCAGTTTGCTTCCATACAATTAATTACTGACTAACAATCATGTCAAACATGTCAATGTTCACTAAGTGGGCCAGCTAGAATTCTTTATCCCCTGTCAAAGTGACACCTTGGCATGCTCAGGCTGTGGAGCTGACGGATCACTGTGGGCATTGCAGGAGCTGGCTGGAATCTCGAAGGCTCAGCACATTGGGAAATTCTTAGGAAGTTGTGGTCCTTAACAGTTATAACGCCCTATTTTAAATTCATATTATAAATCATTAAAAGCCACAACTCTTAACTACAACTGTTAAGGGCCACAACTCTTAACTACAACCTACCCTGGCAAAGGTCAAGGTCATTGCTGCAACTGACCGGGCCGTGGCCCCCCTCAAGTTTATCCTTCGAAATGCTCCACCCCAGAAGTTTCTTGTATTAATAGTTGCACAAAGCTCTACATTGACATCTTATAGTTGCACAAAATTCGCATGTAACAACGTGACAATTTCTCAAAAAGCCTTCGCTCAGGTTGTTCACAGATATGGCTGACCGGGACTACACTGGCCTGGCACCAATCCTGTACTCATGTGGGTTCCCCTGTACCCCGTTGCTCAGTAGCAACCATTATTGAACAAAAATACTATGTGTGTGTTTGTGCCCAGCGACAATAATTTGTTTGCGTTGTGTCTCAAAAGACAATGATTTAAGGTTCAGTCGCTTACGGAGGAACAGTCAGCTCATGCAAGAACGTGCTGCAAAACCGATCGGGCACACCATGGAAGCAGTGGACAGGAGACAGATTTGCCATCAAAGCTGAGATAACTTAACAATTTCCTTGCATTTCTTTAAACACTGATGGGCTCAACTGATTCAACCCTTGTTGGTTCAACTAAAAGCCGGCAGTTTCTTTGTCCATGAGGACAGAACCGTTGATTGCAGTGCTCGAAAATGTCTACGGCGTGTTATCTGTCAAGGAGAAGGCCGAAACATATCGAAACATTGTCTTGTAACTCCAGGCTCAAATCTTCTCATCTTAGGATTCAAATCAGTTTCAATCTGATTCAGTTTCAATTTGATTCCATGGCCCTGGCACTCAGTTGTGGGATGCAATGGCAAATCTGCGCAAGAAGTACTTGATCGCCTTTGCAAAGATCAACAGCTCCCATCTCGGGGATCCAGCATCACGGAGACGAATATATATCATCATGATTCGAAGGCCTGTTTTATTCTCAAAGCGACTACAACTAGAAAGATTCGGTTCACATTAGAATTTGAGAACCAACATTAGAGTAACCTTCCAGAGTGTGCCAGGGATGTTGCACTCAAGAAGCTCAAGGACCACAAGGCACTGGAACTGCACTGTGAGAAGGTGTACGAGAATCTTACTAGCAATGTTGCGCTTGGTATCTCTGTGCAACTCGACTTCAACTTTGACTCCAATTTTTGATGTCATGTCAATGTTCACTTTCCAAGATTCAAAACAATATGTTCATCGGTGAGATTCTATCTATTCAATGGATGGCATTCAGATTTTTTTTCGCTGGTCAGTTCAGTCCAGTTCGATGCTCAGGTCTGGGCTGATGCTGCCAGGCGACTGCCCTTACCTCCAGACCATCACTGCAAGATTCAAGGCTGAAACTTCCAGGAAAAGGACACGGGACGAGTATGATCTTACAAAACGGATTCTTTGTTGCACTGGTCAATGTGTTACAAAGTGTCCACGAGGACGTATGAACCAGTTTCAATTTTATTAGAGACAATGTGGATTGTTTGTTGAGGCCCACACTATCGAACCCTCGCTGGCTGAAAAAACATTGGGCAGCCATGAAACGCCTCAAGGCTCCTGGACATGACAGAAATCTATAAATTATTCTGCTATTTTCTGCAACTGATTCCCAAGTTTTCTTCAATATTTCGAAACTTCATGATTGAGGTGAACCCAAATGAGCTTCAAGTCTGCAAAGAAGCTCGCAATTATTTCACTTGTCAGCGCCCACTTCATGTTGCTTGATTGATTTACAGCATCTTACAATATTCTCAATGAATTGAAGGAATCCAAAACTGGGGCCAGAATCCTTTTAGATTATGTGAGGCTTTGGACATCTATACCACTGCCATGCACTGCGGCACTTTGAATGTCTCGCAGAACATCGACAGGATGACCCATGGTGACAGGGAGAGGGTTCAATGTATAACCCCAAAGGCGATCTTATGGCATCCTCCAAGCAAACGGCCATTGTCAGGCAGGATCAACACCACATGCCCAAATAGAACAAATATTTCATTTGATACCTGGCTAGGCATGGAGAAATTTATGTTCATGGGCTTCCCAATCCATCGACTCTCTCTGGACCACCTGACCGAAGAGGACGTCACAACAATACAGCAGTCAATGTCCAGTGAGCTTAATTCGGATTTAGAATCCACCCGCCTTTGATTCCAGGAGCTGCATTCACTGGCAGGAAATGCCCTAACCTTACATGTTGTTTTGACAGTGGCACTAAATGCATTCCGCAAGCTTTCTCCACCCATCTTCGCCCATCCAATTTGCACCTTCCCAGGCCATGAGTGTGCGATCCTGCGCAGCAGCGTGGACGTTAGCTTTTAGTGGTGTGAGCATCGAAAATTTCTATCGAGAAGCCATGAAGAAATCAATGGCATAAGTCTGTTTGGGACCACCATATGTGAATTATGCGGTGCAAAAATCAAGTTTGCATGGGTCGAATTTGCTGAGACTTGCGTTTTAGTGCCTACTTACCAGTGACATGTCAACGCAATGTCAAGGAGCATGCGGGTCCCGAATGAGTGTTTGGCAGTTTTCATACAGTTTATCAAGCTTCTCAAGCCAGGAGATGTGTCGACACCATCACATGTGCTGAAAGTTGTTTGGATCTTTCATAAAGCTTCAACACCACAAAGAAATTCACTAAGAGTCAAAGTCATCCGACTTCAGGAACCTCAGGCTCTAAGGACCACTGAGGCACATCACAGCCTTTTCCTCAGCAATGCTCTTAGATACTGACTACTAGTAGTTATATTATATAAGCCAATTTTTCCGATCCTCGACAATTGCCATGCCCATGCTTCAATGCTTTGCAGTGTCCGAGTCATCAGATGCTGACAGTAGTTCAGATAGTTCAGCTTCGCCTACACCTGTGAACAAGAGAAGGTGTGTGAGGCCAGAGAGCTCCTCATCATCTTCCAGCAGAGATGAACAAAGTGAACCGGCTGGCACCAAGCCTGCAGCAGGTCTCATGCTCAACCAGCTGGTGGCTATGAATGAAGGGAAAACAGATGTTGATCAGTCTGTTTACGCAAAACAGGCAGTCCAACCGGAGCGAATCCAACAAGTGCTGCAAGAGACATGTTGCAAAAAAAAATGCAAGAGAAACTTACATTGGAGACTGGTTCTGAAGATGGTCACTTTTTTCTGGGTACTTCCTAAAGTTAGCCAAGATTGCCTTTTATGGTCTATGCAGCAAAACTGTCTCCCGTGTGACGAGCAAGATGATGAGTCGGAGTCTGGTTCAGACAGCAGTTGCCAACCACGTCATAAAGTTGCATGGTCCATAGAAGGCCGGGAATGAATCGTACCGATTGAAGTCATATTCAGACAGTTCATGTTCAAGTCTCTTTATTTCAACAACACCAAAGGCTGAGTTCCGCACTGCCAGGAATTCCTGTGTGCCGCCAAAGTTTTCTGAGACTCTTGGGTATCAGTGCCTCGCGGCTGGTGAGGACCAGGAAAGCGTTCAAAGGCCTTGACTTCCGGTGCTTGGGTTCCTCATCTGCCATCCTAGGATCTTTTCTTCTGATCCACAGTAATTAGCTATTGGATGCCCTTCGTTGAACTTGTACTCTTTGTATTTGCTCATCCTCACTATTATTCCTACCCATCAGGTGGGTAGGAATAGTTATTGTGTTAATTAATTTACTATGATTAATTTAATGTGTTATTATGCCTATCCATTCTCTTTCCAGTACGTGAGGTTCCAAAGGCCAAAAGTCTTGCGAAGCTGCTGCATCTGTAACTGCTTTCCTTGAAAATACGTACTGGACAATTGGAGAGACCCTGCCCCATGAGTTCCTCGTTTAAACATAATATTGGAAGCAGGGTTGGGAAGTTTAGGCAGAAATTCAATTTCTAATTCTGATTCCCTCCAATAAGATTAGATCCCATGCCTCCTTGAGGCTTGACGTGAAAGGGACCAGTGATCTTTCTACAGCAGACGCAAGGGAGAGACTCCTGAAGGCCTTGGTGGAAAGTGCGCTGGAAAGCGACCTGGCGAGGTGCGGTGTCCGGAGAGGGTGTGAGGACCTTCCTAGAAGATGGCTTCCACATGGAAGTTATCATGACCTATACACCTTGTACTGCGCCCATCAAGCAGCATCAAATGAAAAAGTTGCTTCGTCAACCACATTCTACCGAGTACTTTGTGAATCTGGCTGGAAGAAAAAATCAAGTTTTCACCACCAAGCGCACATTCCAAGTGTACAATTTGCTTTGCTTTGAAATCAAAAATACGGCATGCAAAAGGCATTGCAGAGCAAACGGATGCTTCTGACAAGCTGCTTAGACATCTTGCTGGGCAATATGCTGATCGTGCTGTTTACCACGAGCTCAGAAACAGGGCAAAAACAACCGGTGATATCATTTGCTGTATCACAGATTCAATGGACAAATCGAAATTCTCTTTACCCCGCTATCAGAGGGGCCAAGCGCCAAAGGATGTGGCAACAGTTGACAGACCATCGCTGGAGGTGACAACAACGTTGGTGCATGGTGTGGGAGTTTTCACATACTTGGGGGATGAAAACCAAACCGCTGGCACCAATTGGGTCTTGGAAACTTTGACCAGATCTCTACAACATACCTGGAATTTTTTTCAGAAACAATCGAAGCCGCAACCTGGGGTTTTGAAGATGTTCTCAGACAATACACCCAAAGAACCTTTGCTTGCCATGGTCACTATTGTTTTTGTGCCTTTATTGTTTACTGTCTGGAGTTGTTAGACGATTCTGGCCATATTTCATACCTGTTCCTGATTCCCATGGACTAAGGAAGTAAAAAACAGCCTATTTGGGAGCTGGTGTTCGGCAGTAGTCTGCAGTGGCTACTACCGGTCAGTGTCTCATGAAAACATGCCGGTTGGCCACACGCATGAAGACGTGGGTTTCTTGGTCATGTTTACTGCAAGGTCTTGAAAACGACATGACAATAAACCTCCAAGACTTGAGAATATTGTTTGATTTGTTATGGTTTAGACGTGGCCAACACCATTGGACAAACTTGTTTGCGTGTACTGAGACGCCTACTTCGGACTATTATCTCGATTTATCCGCGAAGGAGATGAAAATATGTTTGGGCCTTACTTTCCCCTATACTTGCAACCCGTTCCTCTAAAGTATGGCACCGCCTTAGGCAGAGCCCTGAAGATGTTGCACAGCCGGATCCCCAATCAGGCAGAATCAGGAACACAAATCATTGAATGTTGCTGCGCTGATAGATCAGGAAGAGTGCCAACCCATAATATCAAGTCAGTCTTGGCAGAAGTGTTGCCTAAGGCTTCTTCGGTCAAAGGTTGGGCCGTTGTTCACCAAGAAGGGCTTGCTGTTCCAAGTTGAATACGTGACCAATGTGCGGGATTGGTTTGGGAGCTTACCCAGAATTTCAACTTTGCATGGTGCGTACCGACGCCGAACCATCAAGGACCTAGATGTTGTGCCCCACTCTTTCACTTTCATGTGCCGTCAAAGCACCTTGTCATTTGAAAGTTGTGAGCCTAGCAAGGTAAAATGTGGTAAAATAACAACCGTAGGCTGACTGCATTTTTGTCTCTCTATCTCTCCATATACTCACTCTCTCTCTCTCTCCTCTCATCATTCACTTTGGATCTCTATTTAAGCTGTTCCTAAGGTATGCCAACGTCGCTACTTGAAGGTGCAGAGGAGAGGTTGCCGTCTTGGTTCGAAAAGGGCAATCCTCACGACGTGTTTGTCCTTGTGAAGGGGTTTGTAAGTGATAGCTCACTTTGTCAACCTGCCTTGCTTTGCTTGCCTGGGTGCAGAGTTGACACTTTCCGGGTTGCACTGTGCCGTCTGGCCAAGTCTGATGCTCCCTGCACCTTGTTTGGGAACGGTTGGTGTGCTGTGTCTGGGGATGTTTGGAGTGTTTGGGGTTCTGTTTGGGGCGTGTGGGTTCTTGATATCTCTGTTGGTACTGAGATACTGAGGTACTGAAATTTCTTGCACTGCGGAAAGGGCTGAGATATTGGTTGAGTTGGCAGCCTACCTGACGGACAACTTGCCACAGTATGCACGAGGGGCCCACTACTTGCTTCAGCTGGCAGGTAAAGTCGCTGTCAAACGCACTTGGCCAACTAAGTTGACTTGGATTCTGTCCGGACCCGTGCCTGGTATCCAGCGCGGAAATCCTTTGCTCCAAGATCCTGAGCCACACAATGTGCGCAGGCTTCAGGTGAAGTTTCACAGGTATTACTAAATGAGTTGGAGAAAAGAGTAGCTGATACTAAATCTGTAGAGCTGTCAACCGTTCAATAAAATCATTCTGGTATCATAGACTGGCTGTGCATTTCTGAAACAGCCCATTTCAATCTCACAGCGCTGTGGTTGCAGAGCCTCAAAATGGCTGATCCCACCGTGAAGGCTGGATCTTGGAATTTGGATATCAACTGTGATGCTGATTTCTGAACTCCTATTCCAAATCATTAAAAGCAATAAGTGAATTTTCACTTTGAAATTCAAACTTGCCAGGTGGAATTTGATGGCAACGACAGCGATGCCAGTGGTGATGAGGGCCCTACGCTGCCACCACTGAAGGCCCGGCTGATCCTGGCCATGGAGGAGGCTGGGTCTGGTTGGACTAGCTGAAAGCTCAACCAAAAAATCCAGAAAGTAATTAATTTAATGTAGTATCCTTAAACATTCTCTGTCTACCTATCAGTATTGCCAGGTGACCGGTGAATGGAATATGGGGAGATTCATCCACGACAAGTTCAACAAAGATGAGGACTCAAGACGCCAATTTGCCAAGGCTGGAACATGCCAAGCAAATTCCAAGCCAATGTTTAAAATTTAAAGATATTTAAAGATTCCAACGTAGTAGAATTACATCCGTCTTTGATCACTGTTCAAACTTGATGCCTGCATCCTGTGGAAGGTCATGTTGGACATCTACAGTTTGCCGGAGGTGGCAGACCATGTTGCAAAGAACTTCAATGGTTCCCCTCCCCTAGTGCTGCAGTCGGTGCCAGTCACGGCCCGAAAAGGTGTCTACATCCACCCGTGGCAATTGTCAATGGGTGAGGATGCGAAATATGGCCAAGGGGGGAAGTGGCCCAGTAACGTGGCAATCCGTTGTCACTTTCCATCTGTAGTCCAACGTGGCTACGAGACGGAGAGGGAGCCGTTGGAAATCAAGTTTGGAGAGGATCTCTTTGGCTCTGGCAAGGACATTCCTGTGTTCTCCATCCAATATATCGACGGTCACGCCAAGGCTGTGATGATTTTGTCAGTTTTTGCCCTCCTTGCCCACTTGGAATCCTGCTGAAAGTTGGGTTGACTTGTAATCTTTGTGCTTTGCAGCTGCTGGTGCGTTTTAGGTTCCTGCAAAATCACAAGCTTTTTGACAAACAATGGACGCCTAAGGAGGTGCGGTTTGAGGACTTCGTTTCTGACCCTGAGATGCTTGACCTCCTTGCCAGCTTAAAGTACATCAGGGTGAACTACAACCACATGTCTGCTGAGAAAGCTTTGTATGAGGCATTGAGTTCATGCCTTAGTTCCATCCTTTGGCAGAAGAATTGAACGATCACAATCAGTTCATATAAACATCAAGCAGGGAATAACGTCATCTTATTCAAATAATATTCAGCTAAGGCCTGGCAAACCGAACAGCTGAGAAACAGAAACCTGGACCCCTCGAGCTCACTCTCCTCTTCAAGGCATTTTGGTGGATGTTGCCACATGACCCAGATGTTGTCAATCATTCTTCATTAGAACTCTATGAATGAATTCCTTGCGATCAGTAAACACCTGAACCCTGTAGAGTTTTAACAATAAAACACAATAAGTGTCTAAACTTTGAATTGTTTTTTCGAACCCAACCCAAGAAGATGAACCTTTGCCGAAAGGACAGCCACTGAGTAAGTATTTGGGGCTCTCAAAATGAGGTGGCCCTGTTTGTTTCCAAAGAGATAGTATTAGGCCACCTCATTTATAGCATCATAAATAGCCTGTATATAATGTGGAACCAAAAAAGGCCACCTCATTTTGAGACATATTAGCCATATCGCGTTATGTTATCCACCTCATCATGTTTGAGACCTCATAAAAATCCTTCCCCCTGGGTTCACTCCTTGAGAGGAAGCCATTCGTTGCAAGCGCCTGAGCAAGCAGCGGGCTGCAGTTCGAGATCTTCTGTCGAATGCCATTGCCGACTACAACAAGGGGACCCCGAACAAGGTTGGAGACACAATTTCCTCTGTTCGGCCTTAACTTTTTAGTCTGTACCAGTCACTGTCCCCAGTACATATGATGTTTTGATATTGAACCTGACAATATTTGACCAGGCTTTTCGAGTCAAGGACGATCTGAAGAAGGTGATTTATGGAGTTCTAAGATGTCCTCCTCAACTCTTAGATCTTTTGAAAGAAGCTGCAGATCTTTACAAGTGGGAACATGGAGGTGGGGATATGAATTTTCAATGTCAACAAAACATAACCTGGAAGGTATCAGCTAGCTTTGAATTTGAAAAACACATGCATTGAATGACCCTGGCCCTACTGTCAGCTTGGACAATGGAGAGCCTGGCAGAAGACTACTATGTGCCTGGAACCCAACTTTGCTCCCCGGCTGTCTTGGATGATTGGTGGCGCCAGGTGAAGGCCTTGCTGTCAGCTGTCTTGATGTGATTCTAGATTCCTTTTCCAACTTTCGAAAACAAATTTAAATCCAATCCATGCAAAACTTGGCAGACTGTCAGCGCAGCTGCTACCATGATGTGGGCACGTCGAGTACTGAGTGACTTCATGAAGAAAGCTCCAGCGAAGTCCCCCGTGAAGCAGAAGGACCCGTGGGAATATGTGGGAACAAAACACGATACAGCGGTCAGATTCCCCAAAAAAATCCAACACTTGATGTTAGGACAGGCCTACAGACAGTGAGTATGATCGTCTATGAGTCTAGAAAGCCATTGGGTAAAGGGGTCCAACTTGCCATTCACTCCAACATGCCCTGAGAAACTGGCTCAGCGAGATGTGCAATCGATGCGTGACCTTATGGAGATTTGCTGCGTGTGGGTGGCCATTCAAGAGCCCATCAGGTTGCATGTGGGCGACGCTGCCTATCACCAGCTTGATGAAATGTTTGGCTCAGGGAACCTTTTCATTAAATTAGACTCAGCTGACTTGGTTTGGAAAGAGGTCTGCAGAATAAGTTATTCCTACACTATCATCATGGAAAAGGGGATTGACAATTAATTAATTCATGTACACAGTTCTGGTGACAAAAACATACAAAAACCATACAAAATTATTTCCCCCAAAAAAATATTTCATAATAATTTACCGGTACTGATTATTATTATATTTTTTGTCACCAAAACCGTGTACAAGTCTCCGTCCGCCGTCAAGATGATATGGCATCGGGTACAAGTCTCCGTCCGCCCTCACATACAAGCAAACCGGGTATGACTTCCCGTCCATCACTGAAGCCAAAACAGTGTATAAAATCATGTTGGGTAACAACTTAGATTTGTACATCGTTTTAATTTTTTCCATGTACAAAGCAATTATAAAAAAATATAGGCGTCATAGATGGGACTTAAAAATAACATGGAGATTATCTCTGGTGATCTCCAAAACTTGGGTTTTGTACATGGAAAAAATTAAAAGGCGACATAGATTGACCTAGAATCCCAAGCTCAAATTATACACTGTTTTCAACTGTGACCCTGTATCTCGTATTTTTTAAAAGGCGACGTCACGTCCCGTCCGCCACCAAACCGGACATCAAACTCCGTCCGCCTGCCCAACCGAGGACTTTGGACCCAGAACTCCGAGCCCACTCGAAGGCCTCAGAGCCAGGATGGGATTGGCAAAAGCTGTCCTTCGTGCTGGAGAAGAAAGGCGAGGTGCAGGATGAGGAGATTTGCAAGGCTCAGAAGCGCATCAATTCAGCCCTGCATAGCACCCTGCAAGCTGGCTATGCCCTTTTCGAAACGAATCTCCAAAATGATCAGTTGCAACATCGACGTTACTTGCAGACTTCAAGTGGGGATGAAGCAAAAGCACGTGCTGCTGTGATTTCCAGTTTGGAGGACTGTGTGAATGCCGAACCTTAAACTGCCTGCAAGAGCCTCTCTCAAATCTTGAAGTAAATCCTACCCAATCCTGAATGTCAAAAGCATCGATTGGAACCCTATTAAGAAAAAAAATAAACTAAGTTTCAGTTCTAAGTGTAGGGTTTCCGGGGGGGAAACCCTGCTAGAAAATGCACAACGTGGCATGGAAGCTTGTCAACTACTTGATGACAGAGTACTGCCCTACATGGTGCATCGCTGTGCAGAACAATAAGCTTTCGACGCAGGGTCGCTTGCAAATTTTGATCAACAACCATTTTTATGCAGCAATTGGTTCCCAATAATTCTTTAGCATCCTCATTCGAAATTCTACTAAGACCTTCATACTTGGGTATTACTCAGCAAAACCAATAACTTAAATCCATGCTTTTTTGTACAAAACCAGACGTAAGGTCCTGATGACCAGACCGACACGTCGGGCGTCATGGAGGCCAGGCTCCAGCCATGGCTGGCAGAATGCTTGGGTGGATTCAATGGTGGAGTGCGGCGTGCAGACAATGAATGCATCATCGGCATCTTCAATCTCACCACACAGGGTGTGCTTTCAGCCGACAAGTTGCACTTCGCACTCCAGCAGCTCACTACTCTCAGCCATGCTTACCCCAGGACATTTGTGGGCTTGGTGGTCATGCCAAACCGAGCTGGAGATTTGAAGACCAATGGTTGTAAGCCGTGACCTTGGTTTTTCTTCTCCAAGAATGACTACAAGTTTATGTGTTAAGATTGGCTGTTAACCTAAGACCAAGATTAAAGACAATCTGATTACCAGCCCAGGTCCGAGGTGAAGACTGAGGATTCTGACCAGGAGCAGGATGAAGATGCCACTGCAGGCCAAACCTCATGTGTCCATGCAAAAGCCGGTTTTCATAGAGGAGGTTTTAAACTGTTAAGAGTGTCAGTCAGTCAGGTAAGTTAAGAATCTCAATCCTAGTGCTCAGAGGGCTCAAACTTGTCATTGTGCCAGAAAGGTGGAAAAGACAACGAATGCACCGATGATGACGAGGATGATTCGAAAGATGCTGTGGCAGAGAGCATTCTCAGGGACTTTAACTACAAGCTTCGGTGCATGATGATGGAAAGGAACCGCAAGTTGACTGCAACTTGGACAAATGATAACTGTACCAAAATAAGTGAAAACATCTTACAATAAAGTCCACATGCTGTCAGCTCTTCATGGCCGTTGGAAATGGGATGTCCAACAGTTAGTCCAGATTTGGCGGAATATCTGAACCCCGGCAACCAGAAAACTGACACAATGGGATATCAAACAATACAAGTCTAAGAGGAGATGCAGGGGAATATCTTGAACCCTTGCAACCATCAAACCATCAAATAGAACAATTGGGAGTGACACCTCTTGTAACAGTCAAGGTAAAAACAGTCATGGCCTCCTTCGAGCCCAGCTCAGTCTATGGCAACAGAGTGGCATGGCAGGAGCTTGTCTTGGTCACCTCGCAGGATGGCAAAAACATCTTTCACCGTACCCCGTTGTGGCGTCAAGGATTGATCAGTGACATCTTGATGCTGCCCAGGGGAGAGATGGTAAAGCCACCGCGAGCAGAGGGTGCCAAATATGGTGGCGAAGGTCGCTTTACAAAAGTGCAAGAGATGAAGCAGGCTGTGTTGTTCTCTAAACATGGTCCCCCTAAACTCTAAACCATGTTCAATGTGTTTACCTTAGACTAATGAATAAACTGACATTTACAAAAAGGAGAAGCTTTGTCACCCCATTTCCTTAATTCCCAGCTTCCTCCCTGTTTGCAGTTCTGCGGTGGCACCTCCTTCATCTCCAAGATTGTGGAGTCCTTGCAGCCAAGCAGTGAAACGCCAACAGTGCTTTTGGACCTTTTTGGGTTTGACGGGTGGCCTGGAACCTATGCCATTGCCCAGTCAGCACGAGGCCTGGGGTGGGCAAACATGATTTTAGGTCTAATATCTAAACATCAAATTGCTTGATAGCAAGGGCTGGCACAAAAGAAATTGATTGCAAAAGCCCTTTAGACCTTAGAGGTTCACATTTAGAATCGGCATCTTAAAGCTTGGGGGCCTTAAAACCCAATCTTTGGGATTTGAACCCTACAGTATCTATGGGGCTGGGTCAAATAGTAAGATTCAGGGGACAACAGACTTTCTATTAACCATCTATTTCTAGGGATGACCCTGAGGGAAAAAGGTGGCATGTGCTACTGTGTGCCATTCCAAAGCGGAAGCTGGCTTCGTGAGTGGAACTTTGAGCTCCAAGCTGTTTGGGATGGCTCGCAATGCTGAGTACAAGATTGCTGGGTTTCCTGATTTCTCTGGCGCCCTGACAGACCTGAAGCAGTTCCAGCGCTCTCCTCAACCGACCTATGAGGTGACAGTTCCATGTGGAAATGGCGTTTTGGTGGTCAAGGAGTCCCTGATCCAGTTTTGGACTGTCAAGCACCCTGACTTTTCTGACGCCATGACAGCTCTTTTGGAGCAGCACAACAAGGAGTTCAACCCTGATTGCATCAAGCGTGGTGCTGAAAGTGAAGAAGTTCCTGAAGGGGAGGAAGATAGCCCTCCAACCAAACGGTTGCGCCTATCTGCAGCATCAACACTGGCAGATCTGGAGAACAAATGTCCCGCCAGGACCCGGGTTCAAAAGACAACATAGAACCCCAAGACAGCCACTAAAATAAAATTAAATCTAAAGACATTTTTTTACTTTTCCAGCCCAGCAGGATCACTTTGAATGCTGGAAGTTTTTCGCTCCACCTCGCTGAAGCTGAAGGGCAGTTGTGGATTGGTTGTTCGGTGGCGCCCTACACTGTCCCCATGAACACAGAGCTGTTTGGATTTGGCAGTGGTGATTTCGCCAAAGGATCTGAAGCGCAAGATCTGATGACGGCTGATGGCCGGTGGCTTCGCTACTTCATGGACACGCCAGAGTCGCTGGTCATCTTGGAGAAACAGCGCAAGACCCCAGATCATTTGGAAAACGCAGCCTTTTTCAACAAGGATCATGGTTCACAATCTTGTGTTTGGGAGCTTTAAGAGCATTGTAAAATCCCATCCCACCAAAATGCTCATTGCTATTTATAATAAGTCTATGTCCCCCTAAAACTAAAATTGGTTGACGATCCACTATCTTTTCTGTCTGTAATGGGGATGTTGTTTTTTGTTGTTGCTGGCATTAAAAATGTTTTGTTTTTCAAACCTTGGGGCCCAGCAAGAAGCCATAGATTAAGTTGACGCATCGCGCCCGTGTAGGTGATGACCCTCAACAACTTGCTCAAGTCTTTGGAGGATGCTGCCGAGGTTGGTGTGCAACTGGCTGAACACCAGCTCAGCAAAGATGATGCTGGGAACTTTAAGGTCAAACCCATTGACAACGTGTGCTTCGCTCTGGATGCAGTGAGGCCCAGAAAGAAGCGCTCCAAGGTGCTTGGGTTAAAAACCATGATGTGTTCTGGGTTTATGCTATAGATGGAGCATTTATTATGTTAAAGATTATTAAAGAATGCGTTATTTTGGATTTAGATACAATATACAAAATCATCTGGAGCATTTGGCCCTGATCTGACTTTTAACGATACCTTGCCTTGACCTACCTTGTCTTGACCTGACAGGCAGCCAATGCTCTGACATTCGGTGCGAAGATGGACTTGGCAAAGGTCCGGATTTCACACAACGTGACTATCATTTGGAGGATGAGGCCAGCGTGAACCTGATTGTTTAAGTTACCAACTAGTACAACAACATCTTACCACCGACATCTTATCACTTAGTATTAGGATGAAAAGAACTCTTATTACATTCAGGTCCATCATACCATTTATTTTCATTAAATCCAACCATGAGCCCAACAACACGCTCCCACTGATGTCCTGCAGGTTGAATCTGCTAGTATTAGGGTGAAAAGAACTTATTGCATTCAGGTCCATCATACCATTTTTTTTCATTAAATCCAACGGTACAGGATTTGACCAATATCCATTCCTACAACCATGAGTCCAACAATATGCTCCCACTGATGTCCTGAAGTTTGAATCTGCTAGTCTTAGGATGAAAAGAATTCTTATTGCATTCAGGTCCATCATACCATTTATTTTCAAAAAATCCAATGGTACAGGATTTGACCCAAATCCATTCCTACAACCATGGGCCCAACAATACGCTCCCACTGATGTCCTGCAGGTTGAACATGGATTCTTCCAACTCATCGGTGAACATGACGTTGGTACCTGTGCGGCCGTGCGCTGCAACATCAGGAGCCGTGAGCTTGAAGCCTGATGAGGTCTTCCAATTTATTTAGTTGAATGCTGGCTCGGGTTGGATCGGCTGGCTGATCTCTACTGGATTGAATTTATTTCCTCATCACTCCTTACTAGTCCTCTTCCATCCTCTTCACTCCAAGCTGTGCAAGTTGTTTCTTGAGGGATGCATCCCGGATGCCGCCTGATGCCAGTAGATCAGCAAAGCATTTTGAGAACACGAAAGAACATGTTTAAGGGGAGATGCCCTACTGCAGCGGGGAAACACCTGCCAAAGACTTTTCAGGGAGTCAGAGGCCATACTTGCCACTTTAAAATAAAAAGAATTCCACCTTCCCATGTCCAGCCTTCTGGTCAACTGAAGTCAGTTGTTTTTGACGCTGGCCTTTGCAGAATATGGGGTGAGAGGTCTATCAGGTGAAGGCCGCTGAAACCAGGGTGAACGCTGGCGACTGAGAAGAAAAAAAAACTGACTTGTCCGAATCCCCTCGGCCCTATGCATGCTACAGACTCTCTCCCTTTCCTCTATCCATGCTATAAAAACGATACTGTAATTATTCCTTATTGTGTGAACCATGTAATGTAAATCAAGTTCAGACACAAGATATTATCTTGTGTCTGAACTTGATTAATTATTATTATGATAAGAAGTAGTAACTTTTAACCTTATATAATTCATTGAGTGCAAATGGTATGTGAATAAAATCTCCTCAGAAAGAAATTCTCAACATCTCTCAGCCGTCGCTGTTTGGAAAAGCCTGTGGATTCTCTGAACAGTCTCCTCTTTGATCCTGTTTGAAGGTTCAAGTCTAAGCCCTGTGCTGGGGATCCGCGCACCAGCCAGGGCCAGGGCCATGAGGCCTGTTGTGGGCAGGTCAGGAAATCCCGCCCTTCTTTTTCCATGGCCGACTACCAGATGATTCTCGAAAACCAAGGAGTTCCCAAAGCCGCTCCAGCACCACGTCCCTCTCCCGTGGCTACCTCATCTACATCTACAGCTAGGGCAGGAGGACTGAGACTGATGACATAGTTTTCAAACCATTGCATTCTGACTGAGATCTCCCATGGCTTTGTAATGATATTTATGAGATTCCTGAACACTCGAAGATTGGAAACCAATCAATCTTTTAAGGCATATATTGTTACAGTCTGTTTGGAGCAGGAGCTACACTGCAACGCTGTGACATGGAGACTTCTGGTTCGTCTTCGGTTGAGAAGTCAGAGGAGAAGGCCAATGATTCTGAAGAGAAGCCTAAAGATGGAGAACCTGAAGCACCTGACATGCCCATGAAACGCCCTGCTGCCAAAGCGACTGCTAAGCCAAAGAAGAAAAAAGAAGATGATTCCGAAGTGACCCGCCTTGGAAAGTGCAAGGGCAATACCGATGACGACGACGACGCTGATGCTGGACCTGCAGAAACATCCAAGCGCTCAAAGAGGAGGAAGAAGGACAAGGATGACGAGACAAAGACCCGAGGCAAGAGCAAGAAAGACAAGGATAGGAAAGGAAGTAGAGGTAGAAGAGAGAAGCGGTCTGGGAAAAAGCATGCTGATGGCTCATCTACTACCTCTAGCGGTGAGTCTGACCCCGGTGAAACTGATACCAAAGGACAGGTTAGAGTTACTGAGGACATGCTGGCACAAGCCATGAAGCGTGCAAAGGATGCGCAAGATAGAGCCGAGGGACGCAAGGTGGGTTTTTGTCGGTTGAACATTCCTACCATTTAAGGTTGCCATGCTGCTTGATCTTCTTCCTATACTGCTTCCCACTTGGATCCACTCTTCAACTCCTACCTTCTTCTACCCAAGATCAAACGTGGTTTCATATTATCTGAGCAGCTGTAATTCAGCATGTTGCATAACGTGAGCATAAGCACTGCCCCACATAATAATAATTTCATATTATTTGAATTTTTGCTCCTGCAGGTGCCAATGGAGAACCTTGAGGAAGGCGTTGGTGTGGTCACTTCCAACGTTTCCAACAAGGACTGTTTCGCTGCAAGTGTTGTGGGTGTTGTCATGTTTCTCTCTCTCTCTCTGTGCAAGATCCCATATTGTTGTCATTGTGTGTTTCTTTCCGCTAAGATCCCATACTGTTGTCGTTTTGTTCAAGCAACATGGCGGCACACATGGCGGCACCAATGGGTGAGTGGCGCTGGCTGTTGGTATTCGTGCCTTACATACAGCCTGAGGCCAATGTGGAAGCCGCAGGCGCCATACAGGGACCAGGGACCTGAATTGATGTGTGAAATTATCCCCATATACATCTTTAAGTTCAATGTATGTATTTCCATAGGCACTTGCATACCCTGAGGGTTGGTTCACCTTGCATACATTAGCATTAAATTACCATCCACACCTTCATCTGCAGGTGAAACGGGAGCTACGCCCATGGCAACTACGCCAACGGCAACTACGCCCATGGCAACTACGCCCATGACAATGCCCAAGGCAACTATGCCCATGGCAGCTAAGCCCATGGAAGCTACGCCCATGGCAGCTACGCCCATGACAATGCCCACGGCAGCTACGCCCATGGCAGCTACGCCCATGGCAACTACGCCCATGGCAACTACGCCCACCATGCCCATGGCAGCTACGCCCATGGCAGCTACGCCCATGCCAATGCCCACGGCAGCTACGCCCATGGCAGCTACGCCCATGGCAACTACGCCCATGGCAACTGAGCCTATGGCAGCTACGCCCATGCCAATGCCCACGGCAGCTACGCCCATGGCAGCTATGCCCAAGGCAACTACGCCCATGGCAACTGAGCCTATGGCAGCTATGCCCATGACAATGCCCATGGCAACTGCGTTTGTGGCAACTACGCCAAAAGGTGGCCCACCGCAACCTCCTGTGGCTGCACCATATGGACCTCCACCTGGACAACCTGTGATGCCTGTCCCACCTGGACGTGTCGAGCCACCTGAACGTGTCGAGCGACCTGGACGTGTCGAGCCACCTGGAGGACATGTCGAGCCACCTGGACCTGTCAAGCCCCATGTTGTCCCTGCACTTTTCCGTGGGCCTGCTGTGCATGCACCGCCTGCTCAGTATGAGATGACTGGTGAGTACATCGACGTCCTCTGCGAGCCCGATGCCGAGACAACAACATCCTCATGGCGAGGATTAGCAGATGCAGAGGCAACAAAAAGACGAAAGCTGGTCGAGAAGGCCGCCATCAAGCCGAAAGCAATGCCCAAACAAGAGCGTGACTACAATTCAGAGCCTGAGTACAAACCAGAGCCTGAGTACAAACCAGAGCCTGAGTACAGTGACTACTACAATGGCAACGAACCAGAGCCTGAGTACAAACCAGAGCCTGAGTACAGTGACTACTACAATGGCAACGAGGGCTACAACAAGCGGTGGGAAGGGACATGGACTGAGAAGAGGCAATGGAAGAGTGAGACAGAGGAGAGCTGGAGCTCCTATTGGTAATTTTTTCAATGTTAGGAGTGGCCTCAACAAAAAATGGTCTTAAAATTCTACTCCATATGTGTTGCTCAACACCTCACTCAGTCTTAAATTTCTACTCAATATGTGTTGCTTTCGTTGATGGGTCCCCCTGACACCCGGCATTTTGTGGCCTGGACAAGCAAAGTAGGCTGAAGCCCGCCTGCAGCAGTGGAAAAAGAATGTGCTGATCGGCTGTCCATTGCTTCTCTTTTTCTCTAACGATTTTCCTTCTCTCTGATGTTTTCTCTGTTGATCAATGTTCTGTCTGTCACACAGTAAAGATGAATTTACACAGTTTGCATCAAAACGCTACTGCAGGACACTGACAAGATCATGGAGCCCATTGGGGTGGAGGCAATTTGGTGGGGTGCAAACATGAAATTGAAACATGTTGCATGGCACAACAATCCACATGAGGCCTTTGTCTCGACCAGCTTCCGCAAAGAGCATGTCATTCAATGTGAAAATAAATGTTTACCAAGTAAAATTTACTTGGTAAACATTTATTTTCACACCCCATCAACCTCAGAAGTTTCATTCTTGCCAGGAAAATCATCTGCAAGACATGGATGTGAAAGCGGCCGAGATGGAGGACAGGCGAGCATGTCCCTGACTGCACAATATGGGGTTTCCTAAAATAGAGGTACCCAAAAATGGACGGTTTATAATGGTTTATACTCGATTTAAGGGTACTTTCATTTTAGGAAACCCCCTCAACAAATATTTATATAATATAAATATAGGAGGATGGTAGGCAGAAGAAATCATAGGCAACACATCACACATAATTTGTCCATATCTGTCTTGAAGTAATTTGGCAAAAACATAATGAGTAAGTAATAAGGCTGAAAGCAAGAGAGGGTGCCATCTTCTTATTGTGATAGATGGCTTTTAAGCTATTATTCTGATACTTGATGATGGTATATTCGAAGGTGAATGGACCACCTTCCCATTTTGCTATCAGCTATACAAACCTTCTTCCTAGTCCAATCCCAGGACACTTGCAAGGAGCAGCTGGAGGAGAAGGAGAAAGGTATGGACGAGAAGCCTGCCTATTCCCTTGAGGTGTTGTCCAAACACACGGAACTTGTGCCTACCTGAGCATTTTCGGTCGCTGACGCTCTCTTAAAGTATCTTGCTGGCATTCTGTGACGGTTATGGGCTGTTGAGTAAATAACTTCCTCTGCCTTTCAAGT
Organism: Cladocopium goreaui; assembly: GCA_947184155.2. Taxonomy (NCBI): domain Eukaryota; class Dinophyceae; order Suessiales; family Symbiodiniaceae; genus Cladocopium; species Cladocopium goreaui. The sequence goes on along the minus strand of CAMXCT020001613.1, from coordinate 282,954 downwards.
CAGGATTCACCTCTTGGCAGACCTGAGGGTCGCGTTCAGCATCCCCCTGAAGTTTCTTGCCATATTTAATATCTCCCTTTGTTTCATTTCATGTAGTTAAGCTGTGAGTTTCTGATCCTGCAAGCCAGCTGGCATTTTTATTCTTCCAGGTTCCTCCATCTCCTGCAGTAACTGTTTGCTCCGATGCAGAGTCCGCTGAGCTGTCTGGTCCTAAGTAGAGTGCCTGTCTGCGGTTAACAACTATTGAACGATGGCTGTCCTCTCTCCTTCCTCTCCTTCCTCTCCTCTCCTCTCCTCTCTCCTTGGTTTCTGCTGAGGCCACCAAGCCAAGCAGCTCGTCCTACAGCAAAGTGCACAGCAAAAAGCAAGGCAAAGAGCAAAGGACGCCCCCAGACCAGAGACCTAGGCAATGTTTCTCCCAAAGCAGAAACCCCTGGCCAAAAAAAAGCAAGGCCCAAGACCGGGGCCCCCAAAGCAAAAGCAAAAGTGTCCTGTAAGGGGAAGGCAAGCCCCAAAGCGAAGCCTTCTACAGTTGCTGCAAAAAAGAAACCCAAAGTGATGCCGAAAAAGGTAGCAACTGCCAAACCCAAAGCGACGCCAAAAAAGAAGGCGAAGGAGTTGAAGCAAGATGGAAACAACATCTACTCTAGAGCTTACCACAAGGCAAAACGTGAGGGCAGTGGAAAAGAAGAGGCTGGGTTATTTTTCAAAAAGCAACCATGGCAGTCTGACTTTCATGCTGCAAATCATATTAAGTCAGTTTTTTTTACTTGCTCCAAATGTGTCACAGGCCAAACGTCTTGGACGTGAAGCTTGCAGGAAGGCGCTTGAGATTGCCTGAGCGCCTGGCAGTTGGCATTGGCCAATCAACACTTCAGCGATCTTGAGTCTTGAGGGGAAAAATAACAGCGGCAGTTGGCGGAAGGCAGCGATCCCAATCATGATTCACAATTCCTGGCCCAGGCCAAAACCTATAGAGACATGCACATCTAAACGGAGAAAGGGAGTGATAGAGAACAAGGCAGGTAGGCAATTAGTTTTAGAGTTCTGGTTGCTATTGGGCAAAGTTCTACTTGAAGTGGGCCTCCCTTACTGTTGAGTGCTTCCTATGTCGGTGCTACATTAGCATCAAATCTACAAACAAAGATGAACGAAGCAACAAATGGGTTTCAAGCCAACAACGACTATTTTAGTGTGTCTTACGACTATGACACCAACAAAATAACAATCGCTTTGAACTATGTAGATTTTTCGTTTAAGATAATGACCGACTATGAGATGGAATATAATACCATCCAATGGACGGGAGCATCTTATGACAGAAATAACCTAAAATCCATCAATCAGGTTTTAGGAAATTACACCTCGTCGTTGAACTATCCAGATTGGAAAAGCGGATATTTGACATTATTAGCGTTGAGAAACTTATACCTTACTTGTAGTGAGTTGAGCGATGCTAAACAATTAGGTTCTACGGGTGCTTACAACATCATTAAGAAAATCCCCATTAACGCCCCTTTCGGTTCAGTCATCTATGACAACGAAATAATAAGCGTAGATTACATCAATGTTTCAAACAGAGTGTTGAGAACACTACACTTCAAATTAGTCAATAGTTATGGTAATGTGGTTGATTTGAACAATGTGAATTGTTCATTCTCCCTGACCTTCATTGAGGACGATTGATGTAAAAATTTCATTGATTAACTCACTGGGTATTCTATATAATTCATCTTGACGATGGATTATAGGATTATCACCCCATTCACTCTTTTTACCCGACGGCATCCGTTGGGCTGTTTCTTTATGTTTGTTGTTGATGATGTTTCCACAGTCTTTTTTACATAGTGGTCTCGGTTTCCAAGTTTTTAGGTTCGTCCATATCCTCGTTCTTTTTCTGTATGGAAAGCCGTATTTACAATAATCAAGGTCAAAGTAATCAAAGTCTTTCATAAATTCCTGATGTTTCAATAAGCCAGTCTGTGGATTTTCTATGAACCATACCGAAGGGTTGAAGTAGTTGATTATTTCAATGGTTTTCTTTACGATGCTGTTGGCATAATCTATGTTTCTAACACCAGTGGTTTTAGCAATGCTATATTCAACACAAGGGGGAGAAGCCCAAATGATATTAAACTCATTTTGTTTGAAAACTTTGTAGTTCCAATTGAGGATGTCGGTATTGATGCTGGCATCCTTCAAGTCCAACGAGACAACATCATAACCTAACTCTTTGGCGACTTTCCCTACACTGCCCGTTCCAGAAAACAGTTCAAGTAATTTCATATTATAAATCTATAGATTTAAAATATGAAACTACGACAGCAACACATAGGAGTTGTTGGTTGGGTCTTTATTGATTTTGTAGTATGTTAAAGTCTCTTCTTTGGGTTGAGTGATTTTACCCGTTGTAATCCACTCAAAGTATTGTTTCCTTTTTATCTTCCCACGAACCGACGGGTCTGCCTATCTGCTTCTTTTCAAAGGCTTTGTTTATTCTTTCTTTGTCTTTGTCGTTGGTATTTTCTTTGTTCTCTTCCTTCTTGTTGTTCAGGTTATATTCTATGTTCTTAACAGTGTTCATTATGGTTATGAGGTTCTTATTCATTTTGCTCACCTTGTTCTTCAGTTCTTCCAGTTCTGATTGCTTTACGGGGTTGTCGCTCTCAACATCCACCATACTATTATATTTATATATATATAATTATTTATTTAGATATATATTTATTTAGATATTTATTTATCAGTTTGCTTTCACGCAAAATCTACTCTTTACACCATTTTGGGAGAAACTTTTTAATCCATATCATTCATTGACTTTCTACCGCTACTTCTTGGAGTGCTCATTACATCGCTTATCATCTTGTTAGTGCTCTCTACTTTCTTATCTTCGGGTGTGATTTGTCTGTTCCAACTGAACGAGATACTGTGGTCTTCGCTGTCCAACTTTATATCCCCGTTGTCATCTCTACTTACATTCATCGTTTTGTCGTTTTTGGTAATTTTGAAGGAGCAAGGATTACAAGAACACTTTATCCCTTTCGGATTGATAAGAATTTCGTTTCTCAATTGTAATTTACCCTTACAAATGGGACAATCAAAGGTAATGAATTTACTTGACAGTTTTTGTTCCTCATTCAGATTGACAACAGCGGGTTCTTCATCTGAAAGTTCAAAGTCCTCGGGGATTGGTTGTTTTTTGATTGGGTTAGTTTTCTTTTTCGTCATCTATTTTATATTTGAGAAAATTTAAAACAATTTTAATCAGTTCCAATGTGTGCCTACAGCATCTCTTCACCCTGTTGTCGGTGATGACTGGATATTTCGTGTCATCAATGACCCTATTTTCAATCTCTTCTATTGTATCAATGTAGGTTTCATACTCGTTCATCCTGATTATATATAAATAGAAAATATCATCAACATACATTCTAATTATACTATACAGGACTTTTCTTTTGCGACACGAAGATTTCTACTGGGGGTGGGTAGAACGAAAATGTCGGGGGTTCAATCAAAAAGATTTGTCAAAAGAAAATGCACAAACGAATTCATCTTCTATTGCTTCGTTTTGTCAGTCAGAAGGACGCAGAGTTCAAAACTAATTAACGTCTTATGCGGACTGAAAAGCAACTGTCCCATTTTCACCCGACACCCTTTCAAGGTAAAAAAGGTTTCCTTTTCAATATCATATATCGGAAATTTATTTCTAAATACTTTTAATATGATAAATATAAAGCCTTACAAACACAAAGAATATAATTGTAAGCAGTCATCCTATGGGTATATGGCTTGTCTTCCAGCAAGGATTTTACTGAACGCTCCGTCGGGAACGGGTAAAACGGTTGCTTTGACAAACTTGGTCTTGGACATCTACAAGGGATGCTTTGAGAAAATCTACATTTTTTCACCAACCATCTTCATTGATGACAACTGGACGGTTGTGAAAAAATACATTGACAAAGAAATGGACATCAAACACACGGATGAAGACCCCATTTACTTTGACACCTTTGAGGAGAAGGACTTGAAGAACGTGATAGACACGCAGGAAGGAATAATAAAGTATATGAAGGAGAAGGATTACAAACACCTATATAACATCTGTATCATCATAGACGACTGGGCTGACAACGAAAAGGTGGTCAGGAAGAACAAGGAGTTAATCAAACTCTTCACCAAAGGTCGGCATTGGTATATCTCAACTTTTATCACATCGCAATCATACACACAAATATCGCCAGTCGTTAGGAAGAATGCCACGCAACTTTTCATCTTCAGGCTTCGTAATCAAAAAGATTTAGATGCCATTTTGGAAGAATTGAGCGGGTTGTATGACAAGAAAACTTTAGACAAGATATACCGAGTTGCCACGAATGACAGGCACGGTTTTTTTATACATAGATTTGATGGAAAGCGACAAGAAGAAAATGTTTTACAAAAACCTCAATCAAAGAATTCAAGTGGAATAATAATGCTACAAAATTATTTTATCATCTAATAATATATATGGCAAATTATTATAATATAAATAGGAGCGTGGAGGCATACGAGTTTAGAACAATAGACCCAAATAACGGACAGTTAAGGAACATTCTTGACATCGCAGGAAGTGGTGGTGGAGGGGGTGGTAGTGTTGATTTATCCAATTACTATACAAAAGCGGAAACAAACAACCTATTCACCCCTTATTATGATAGTGGTGAAGTTGATGGTTTATTCACAAGTTATTATACAAAAGTTGAAACCGATGGTTTATTTACCCCTTACTACACAAAAGTTGAAACCGATGGTTTATTCACCCCTTACTATACAAAAGTTGAAACCGATGGTTTATTCACCCCTTACTATACAAAAGTTGAAACCGATGGTTTATTCACCCCTTACTATACAAAAGTTGAAACCGATGGTTTATTAAACAATAAATTGAATGTCAGCAATCCCGAAATAACAGGCGTTTTGAAGAGTAATGACTTTGATAGTAAAAATATTCTGTCTAACATACTGTTTAAACACAACAATGCTGTTTATTTAGAATATGATTATGATTACGATACTAACGGTGGTTTAGTTTTAGGAAAACCATTGGCTTTAGCATCAAGTTTAGATATACCATTGAATAGTAAATTACTTTTTCAACATACCGACAGTTATATAAATGAAACTTTAAACGCTGGAAACTTTTTGAATTTTGTAATGAAAGAACAGACAGGTCAAATTGACTTTTATGTAGGCGACCCCGCTACTGCTTCTAATTTAGTTATGACATTAGCAAATGATTTAATAACATTTCATAAAACAACATCACCCGCTATTGGAGGTGGCGGTGTTGATGATACTAATTTAGTAAAATATACAGGTGAAACATTACAAACAATAGAAGGCGATTTGGTCATAGGTGGTGGTTCTCAATTTTCTACTTATGACTTAACGGTTAATGGTGCTACTTATTTTAACGCAACCATAGAATTTCCATTAGGAGGTGCGATTAATTTAGGAACTGGTAAAGGTTATATCCGTTCTATCAATATAGGAAGTGGCACTGCCGCGTATGATTATTGTATTTTTGGTTCTGCTGGATTACATCGGTTCTATGTTGGAGGAAGTCCATTTCCTCAATATTTAAGATTTCAACTATCAAACACACAGGCATATTTTAATGTAGATGTCGTATGTCATACTGAATTACAAACCGATGTCATCAATACAAAAAAATGCTGGTAATGTTGATTTAGTCTTTAAAAGGGGTGATGTTGAATATATGAAGTTTGAAGGAACGCTACAAGCAGTGGAACTAACAAAAGGTGCTAAATCAAACACCTATGATAGTATCGGTAATGCTGATGTCAGTTTTAGAAGGAACACCATAGATTTTATGTATTTCAGAAATGGTAATGTAGAAGTAAATACAGGTATATCATTAGTTGCTGAAAGTGGTAAGTTTGATGTAATTGATAGTGCCACTCCTACTAATGTAGTATTTAAAAGGGGCGGTGTTAATTTCTTTACATTAGACGGCACTAAAAATATAATTGATGTTTCAACAGGTAGGGCGTTGTCATCTCAATATATTTACGGAGACTATTTTATCCACAGAAATGTTGGTGCTGATATGGTTTTTCAAGGCAGTAATACAACAGATGACGGTTCAGTAGAATATATGAGATACAGAAAAGCAGATGAAGATGTTAATTTTTCAAAAGACATATATGTCAATCAAGACAAAAGGGCATATTTTCATAAAGAAACTGGTAAGAATAGTTATATATTTAATGAAAATACAGCAGGTGTTAATCATTTCAAGTTCATCAATGAAGACCCTAACGGGGACATAAGATTTTATGCTAATAACAGCATAAGACTTTTCGTCACGCCATCAAAAGTTTCTGTTCCAGCACCTTATACATTAGAAGGGGATTTAGTAGATACATCCGATTTTACTAAAAAATATGACATTAAAAGTATTGAGCATAATTTCACTGACATAGTTAAACAAATTGAACCTAAAACTTTCAAAATGAAGGAAGAAAAAGAAATAGGAATAACTAAAAACCATTTTGGATTTATTGCTGATGATTTAATGAATGTAATACCTCCTGAATGGGAAGATATTGTTAGGGTTGATGATGAAGGCATTAAGAAGTTAAGTTATATAAAATTATCAGGTATATTGTGGGGGGTATGTAGAGAGCAACAAACAAAGATAGAGCATTTAGAAACCCGCTTGTTTGAAGTTGAAAACTTCATCAAAGATTTTGTCAAGCCTAAAGCAAAGGCGAAATCCAAATCAAAGAATTAAAAATCTAAAACCATATATATAGGTAATGGGCAATTCAAACAGCAGTGTTGAAAACGACTACCTTGAACAAATCAAAAAGATAGACGAAGACGAAAAGACCCGAACAGATGTTTTACTCATCAAGAGCGTAAAAGAGTTGGTGGGAAGAGTGGAGAAACTGGAAAAGGAGAAACAAAACAAACTGATATATCAACTACCGAAACTACAACTCTGTAATTGGAGTTTGATATGAACAATTGATAATATTATTGTTAAATAATATTATTAATTGGAAAGTGAGTAGTGCCCATAGGGGAGACTGTCAGTATCGTTGAACCAATACCTTTTATTGTCATAACTGGTCAGTCCAACTTTACTTTGATTTATTGAGTAGATTTGGTGGTTCTTACTTCTGATGGCATTGAAATTTACATTCTTTGGTATGTGTTCGTGGAGTGTTGCTTCGTAGTCTTTCATATCTAAATCCCGTTTAACTTTCAGTTTTGGAACTCCTTTTGCTTTCTTTTCTGCTTTCTGTTCGTTGAATACTTTTAGACAATACATCTTCGGTCTCAACGCTATGAAGTTTGTGATGATTTTTCCATCCATCTCGTCCTTGAATTTGCCAAGGACTTTTTTGTTAGTGGCATCATAGCAAGGGTGGTTTTTATCATAACCGCTGAAGTCCATATAATCCTTTATCCCTTTCCAGTCTTCATAGATGTCTTCGGTGAAAGTTTGTATAACATAACTGTCGGTGTCAGTGTATATCAGTCTTACATCATCCTTATACCTTGCTTTTAAGACATCATAGTAGAACGAATACATATGAACCTTTGAAAGGTCTAAAATGGTCATTCCTAAAAATAGATTGGTTTGTTTAAAACCAGTTTTGCTTTAACCTTTGAAACTCCTACCAGTTCTTCATTGATTATGTGGCATCCTTGATAGGTTGGACTGTTGATACATTTTTGTAGTCTTACCTGTGATGAGACTAACTCAAAGTCCATATGTTTTCTCACATTCTCCATCGTTTTTCCATAAACAGCGTTGTTCATCAATTTAAACATATCTTTCTCAAAGTCGCTCTTTGCCACTTTTCGCTTTTCAGTGTTAAAATCAATCCAAGTCTTTAACCACGCCCTTTGTTGGAACTTCACCCCTCTATGAATGTGTTTAAGTTTCATTCCTTTTTGAAGATAAAACTGTAATGCCTTGATATGGACTACATACCTGTTCTTGTCTTGAAGGTTCAAAATGAGTTTTGGTGTCTTCTCATCTCTTGCTTCCTTTCCATTGTAGTAGTGTCTGTGTAGTTCCCTCTGGTGATTTGAAAGTAGGTTTTCGGTGATGTTCATATTCTCTGGTGCTAATGGGTAATCACTATGTTCGTCGTGTATCTCCTTTGGATACTCTAAATCAACTTCAAGAATGTAGGCATTGTCGTCGTTCTCATTCCAGTCCACTATCATCTGTTCCGTCAGCATCTTCTTTATCCATTTGAGTTTTCCTATGGGTAGTTTCATTGACATTGCCAGTCCATAAAGGTTGTTGGCATCTAAATAGTTGATGTAGTTAGATGGTTTTGTTTCATCATATTCGTCTTTCATATACTTATTGTTTGCCTTTGCCTCCTTATGACCCACTTGACACATTCCACCTCTCAAACCTCTCTCAATCATTTCATAAATCTCTTGGTCGGTAATCGGTTCTAACACCACTCCAGTTTTTAGAAGCATAGCATCCCAAGCAAAGTTAGGAAGTGTAAAATAATGTGCGGGGTCTAAACCGTAGTATTCCAAACAAAGGTCTCTAAAATTTTCAAAGACATCAGTAAGCAATAAAACATCAGTTCTCAAATATAAGTCGTGATATTGACCAAGATTTCTTATACCGAAATGTTCCCATATCTTAAGTGCTCTTTCATACTCATCATCTTCAATATGACTTTCGGTGAGATTACTGTAAAACGCTTTCTTCGGTGGTAATTGTTTTTCTCTAAACTTGTCAAATGAAGTGAAGTAATCGTATGGATAGACACCTTTGTCAGTGAGTAAGTCTAAATCAATGTCATTACTTATATACATAGGGGTTTCTTTTAGTGAACTTGAAGTTGTTTTGCCAGTTTTCTTTCTTCTGTCCATCTTCATACTTGCTCAACTTGACCAACTTGTCCAATGAGGACGATAAGAATGAAAAACTGTCTTTGAAACACATATTCTTGAATGCGAAGGTTATGAACTTCTCACTGTTCTGTGCTATTACATCTATCTTGGCATTTTCAGATAGTTGATTGGCTCTTTCAATGACTAAATGACTGTCATAGTTCTTCAAGTTATGAAGGAAGACTGGAATTTTGTAATAACGCATTGAAAACTGTAAATTACAGTCATCGTGGGCACATCCCCTATACTTACCTGTAAAATGGCAATGGTCTCTACACTTTTTGTCTCCTTCCTGAAGTCCTCACCACAAATGAAACATTTAGTGGCGGTTTTAAAGTCCCTCCAGTCTTCGTCCTTCATAATGATGTCCTTGTTTTCTTTCATCTTCTCCATTATCTTATCTTTTACTTCAATCATCTTTTTCACGAAGACATCCATACAATCCTCACCCCTATATAGGAATGGTTCATTTGAAGCATCAATTGAATTGACAACATTTATCATAAAACCGCAGGGTCTGTGATGTTGGTATTTGTCAGTCTTGATTGGTTTGGTGCTTACTGTTCCTGTTTTGGTAGTCAAACATTCAAAATCAGCATATATAACGAATGGTGCTTTTAGTTTCTTAAAGTGGTTCTTGAATTTAACGAAGAACTTGTCAGGGTTCTCTGGGTCAAACTTTGGCATCTCTATAGTTTGCCCTTCCACTGCCATACATCCCTTTTCCTTATGATTGGTTAAATCATCCTCTGAATGAAACACACCCGAACAATGATGACAAATAAACTTCTTTGCTTTCCGCTTACCAGCCTGTTGATACATCAATTTGTTAAAATCTTTGATATAAACATAGTGGTGATTGTCTCCATCAGTTATTTTCAATAGGTCTATGTGGTGAGTTGCTTTGACAACTGTAGTCCTCTTATACAGTAGGATTGATTGCTTACCATCTTCATCATCAATGTAATAGACATTGACTGATACTTTACCTTCGTTGTTCTGTTCTAAAATGTCTATGTCAAAATTTGATGCTGGAAAATTGACATTATCCCAGTTGAGGTCGTCCTTTAAATTTTTGTATCTGTAAATTCTGTTTGGATGGTCTTTCTCATAAACTTTACAAACACCACACTGAATGGAATACATAAAACATTTGTCATCTTGATTTTGAATATTGATACAGGCTCGTTTCAGTTTCAACCATTCAGGTAGTTCAATGTATGAACCTCCACGAGTAGGATTGTATTTGTCATAGTTGAATTTCAACTTATCAATATGCTTTAACACCAATCCACTCTCCGACATCTCCATCTTATCTAACTGAAACTCTATGTCAGTTGCCATTTGATTTAACTTTTGGGGGATTTCATCTTCATTGGTGATGTTATATCTTCTACTTCTGATGCTCTCCCTTATCTCTTCGTTAGTTTTCTTGCTCTTCATAGTGGCGGAAACCTGTAAAATAACTTTCATACCCTTGTGTTTCATCAAATACTCTTTCAACCTTAAATCTTGGTATTTGAGATACTGTAGCGCCTTGATGCCTCTAACTCTGACATTTGTGATGGCAAATGAATTGACATAACCCTTGAAAGCAGATTGTTCGTTGGTGGTGGTTGCTTTGTATCTCATTTGGATGCCTGTGAGTGCTTTGTTCTTGTCTAAGTTTATCCATCTAATGTCTCTCTTCTCTTTCAATTCGTATCTTTTGTAGTCCATAGTCTGCCTTATCTTGTTGAACCTGGTTTTCAATCTGTTCGTGATGGGTTTGTTTCTTTCAAAGTTGTAGGTCTTATCACCTATCTTCAGTTTCTTAAGTTCCCGTCCATTCTGTTTCAATATCTCGCCTGTCTCACTTGATAAAATGTAATCTAAAACAATCTGGTCTGAGCGTTCCATTATATTATATTCTATATTATTATTAGATGGTGTTTCTTTAAGTAGTTTTTCAGTTTCCATTCTTTGTTGAGGATGTTGCGGTGGATTGGATTGTTGTTCCTTCCGGAACCCTGTCGGCGCGCACGGGGAGAGCGCAAAACTGCCTGTGAGGGCACGTTTATCTTCATTTCGCTCACTGTGGGCAGTGTTTCGTGGTGGTACGTTGAAGTTGTGCCCGTCAGTTAGAAGTTGTGCCCGTCAGTTAGAAGTTGTGCCCGTCAGTTAGAAGTTGTGCCCGTCAGTTAGAAGTTGTGCCCGTCAGTTAGAAGTTGTGCCCGCATGACATGTTATTATTTTTGGGGTGGGGAACAGGGGGGGTGGGGGGGGTGGGGGGGGGCACACGCACACACGCGTGATGTTACGTTGTAAGATCTTCTCTTGCACTTGCACACACACGTGATGTTACGTTGTAAGATCTTCTCTTGCACTTGCACACACACGTGATGTTACGTTGTAAGATCTTCTCTTGCACTTGCACACACACACGTGATGTTACGTTGTAAGATCTTCTCTTGCACTTGCACACACACGTGATGTTACGTTGTAAGATCTTCTCTTGCACTTGCACACACACGTGATGTTACGTTGTAAGATCTTCTCTTGCACTTGCACACAGACGTGATGTTACGTTGTAAGATCTTCTCTTGCACTTGCACACACGCGTGATGTTACGTTGTAAGATCTTCTCTTGCACTTGCACACACACGTGATGTTACGTTGTAAGATCTTCTCTTGCACTTGCACACACGCGTGATGTTACGTTGTAAGATCTTCTCTTGCACTTGCACACAGGCGTGATGTTACGTTGTAAGATCTTCTCTTGCACTTGCACACAGGCGTGATGTTACGTTGTAAGATCTTCTCTTCCACATGCACACATTCACGTGCCTGCAGCCACTGCCCGTCACAGCATCGATGCTTGACTTCAGATTGGGACAAAGACGTGTTGCTTTCCAACATAAAAATAATTATACCCAGAAGATTGAAATGTACCACTTCGAACATGTCGGATATGTGTTAGCTTCACTGAGGACGAACTCTCACCGACTATGTCTTTTCGCATGAGCAAGTTGTCCAAAAAAACAACAAAAAATGCTAACTCGGAGTGCATCCATGAAGACTTGCGTGATGAGCCCAAAGAAAACAATTGCCAAAATCGTGGGAGGAGATAATAGCAGCGAAGCAGAGTTTTCGCGGGTCAAGCGATCTCTGAGACGTGTCAACCAAATAGGTCGAATGCAGCCATCCCAGTCTCACATAATTCCTTTGGCGATGCAAAAAAATTTAGATTCTCCCGGATTAGAAACAGTGTTGCAGGCCATGGCTTTCTACCGGCAAGCCAGAATGTCTCAGGTTGGATGCGATCCCAAAAAATTAGGGAAAGTGTCAGATGACAACGCATGGCTGAAGATATGAATGAAAAAGTAAACATGTCGGCGCGCGCCCACAAGGTTCCGAAACGTTGTTGTTGGATTAAGTTTTGAGATAAAATTTCACTTTTTAACCTTACACCCTCTCCCATTCTCTCCTTAATATATAAGGTGCCATTTCTTTAAGTAGTTTTCGGGTCTCGTTCAGTTTTCAGGTAATTTGGTTCTGGGTTGAAGTCCAACGCGAGAACCTCACGGTTGGTTTTGAAAAACTGGTTTAAAGAAATGGCAACTTATAGTAAATATAGGTATGAACAGGTATGAAAACGGAAAGATTTACAAAATAACTGACATTGGATACAACAAAGCCTATGTAGGGAGCACTTGCGAAAGTTTGAGTAAAAGAATTGAGAGGCATAGAGCAAAATACAACAACTATAAGACAGGAAAGACAAACAGCAAGATTTCAGTGTTTGATATCTTTGATGAGTTCGGTATTGAAAATTGTAAGATTGAATTGATTGAGAACTACCCGTGTAATTGTAAGGAAGAACTATTGAGACGAGAAGGACACTACATCAAAAACACTGATTGTGTCAGTCAATAAGGTCGTTCCGCATAGGACGGAAGAAGAGAGAAAAGAGGCGTCGCGGGAATACTACTACAAACATAGAGACAAAATATTAGCGAAACACCTTGAAAAGATTGAGTGTCCTTTTTGTAAGCGTGTAATGTCTCAATATTATGTTCCGATACATCAAGGGTCGAAAAATTGTGTCAAACAAACAGGAATAAGTAGCGAATAAAACGTTCTCAACAACATCATTTGTTATTGAGAAGGTTTGAGTTCAACAGTTCATCAATGACATCTGCTGTTAATACAAATGTTGGTTTGACGATGTTTTGATACATTGGATTTGGACGAAATGGTGCGTCCGCAGTCGGCACACTTGAAGGGTGTTGATAATTTCTTTTGGTAGTATTTGGAAAAGTATTCGGGGTCTAATGGTTTTCTGTCATAAGTTCCATCGGGTTTCCATCTGGTGGATGCTTGGATTGGGGGTTCTTGGACTGTTTCTGGATTGAGTGCTTCAACCATTTGGTCAAAGATGTCCTCATCCATTTCTTGCTTCTTTCCGTCAACTACTAAATAGCAGGGCATATCAAATCTTAATTACATAAGGCGACTTGTCTTTAAGTATCTTTGGGGTGTTCTGTGTTCGCAAATGAGGCCAACCCGTTGGATGCTCCCAACGTCAAGTGCTGGAGACTGCTTGGAAATGTCATGCCAGCAAATATTTGGTTGGATTTTCCTCGAAACAATCAGGTTTTGAAGGCTGTTTCAATAGTTCATTGCTTCAAGGCTTTGATAGAACCCGTTTCCAAAATCTTGCATTATGACAAATGCTGGGATTGACCTGCTAATAGATGGTGTCCCTGATGTCTTCACAACCTTGGCGTGGGACGCATTCGGCAAGTGGAAAAGGGCAATTGGATGCAATTGGATGCTGTAAAGCAGTGAAAAGTGGTTGATATCATCACCAAACTTCTGGGCCTGAAGAATGCTACATTTGAGAGTGCCAATCCAACAACTGCGAAACAAACCAACCTTCAATCTCTGCCAGGAACACTGTGCGGTCTGTCCCACCGGTCAATTGTGCAGTGCAGATAGAGTGCATCCCGGATTGAAGGGTAGGTGCAACCCCAATAAAAATCATCACCTTTCTGTGTTTTGCCAGTCTGGTTGGACGCAATGCGGATTGCACCATCCATGAATCACGAATGGCACCTTCAGTGCATAACGGATTGCACCCGACCTGCAATCCAAAAGTCCTACTGGTCCTACAAGGAACAAAGCACTCTCATTCACACGCCACTGCCACTTCCGCCTTCAGACCTTCTTCAAAAGGTCATGCACTGTGCGAGAAACTGCGCAGTAGCGTCGCTCCTCTGCCCGCGCATCCACATAGATGCAACGAGCTCCTTGTCGCCGCACCGCTGCGGCCATGTGCGCAGGCGTGAAGTGCTCCCTGAACCTCTCAGCATCAACACACTGCTCGAAGGAGCTATGCGCCACGGCCTTGGCCAAGGTGCGTGCCATCCTAACCTCTTTTGGGCCAAAGCCACCTTGGTTGTCAATGCCCAAGAAGTTCTGGACCTGACTTCTTTGCACCGTAAGCCGTTTGGACTTTGCTTCTTCCCACGATGTCTCTTTGGCATTTTGCGCCACGTCCTGCAGGAGATGTGGGCAAGTTTCAAGGTTTCACGGTTCGTTGATGTTTCGGGTTGTTGTCCCATGGTTTCATGACCCTTGTCCTCCATTACACCGATGTTGCCACCTGTGAGTTGAATCATGTCGCTCTTGTGCGTGGAGGCCTCTTCACCGCCATGATGACGTAGGAATTCCTCAACCTGACAAGGAGACGTCCATCTGCAAACATCCCAACCCATGCCAGAAGTAGCACCAACAAAAAGCACTAAAGTGATTGAAGGTGACTGAACAATTACCACATGAACTGAAGCTCTTCATTATGGCCTCCTTCTGCGAGAGCTCTTCACTCGTCAGTGGTGGAACGAAGAATCGGCGCTCACGACCGTCTGCGTCAAAAGCAATGGCTGACACTGCAGAACTGACCATCACCACCACTTTGGCGACCGTGTCATCAAAGCCCCATGACTTTGCAAAGGCGGAGACGCTGCTCATCACATCTGGATTAAAGACACCACGAGGAACTTCAAGGATGATGATGGGTTGCCGTCCCATTTCTTGTTTGGCATCTCTCAAGCCACGCATCATCTCCTCTTCATGGAGCACTGCCAACCTGCTCCTCAATGCGTCCTTGGCCAAGTCGTTGTTCTGCATGAGCTTGATGTGGAGCACTCCATTGTTCCACTGTTTCTCCTGCAACACTTCCCAAAGGATGGTGCTCTTGCCAACTTCATGGTTCCCCCAGATGAGGATTGGGCGGGGGTCGTCCAAGTCCAACAACTGGTGCATTTCGTCCTGCCACAGTGCATAGTGAGCATAGTGCATCAAATTCAAAATGTCAGTATGACATGAAATAACACCTATCTCAAGAACAAATCCCTTCTGTCAAGAAACGCAGGGACAAACACAACAAAAAAAAAGGTGGTGCTTGGACGCCTTGATTATCTTCCGTTCAATCTTGACACGTGGCTCGCGTGCTTTGAAAGAGGCATTCACAATGATATTTTTCACTCGTTCTTGTTCTTGACGATGCCGCCACATATCCCATCCAAAGGTCACGATGGCCAACGAGCCACCACCACCAACCAACCACTTTCCAATCTGCTGTTTCGTGGTCGGCTCCTTCTCTGGAGCGTTGCTTGAGAAGCAACGGTGGTTTCGTCGGCCTGACATGAGAAGCCGAAAACCACAACATCGGGCAATGAGGCAACGCAACATACCCATGGCATGGCGGAAATCTCCAGAACTGGGACTGTGCTGGAGCTCAAGCACTTTACGATTTCTTGATGCGTTGACTTGTTCATAGTGCAACACATGCCGCAAGTAGAACTCATCTTATCTTGTGAGCATTTGTGAGCCAGTCTGCTGCGGGAGAAAGCAATCAACATCTCTGGGTGTAGTGTAATGCCACAATGTGTACATAGAGTGTACATAGTGCCTCAAGAACCGCAATATGTCCTCAAAAGCGATGCTTCCATGCAAACGAAACAGCGCGCACATCTCATCTGGGCGCCCCCGACAAAATCCAGAAAGTCCATGAAGAAGTCCGCAAAAAACGAGGCGAAGCGAAAGACGTTCAAATCAAAACACAACCAAGAAAAAACGCCACCAAAAAAGACGAGAATGAGAGAATAAAAAATGAAAGATGTTGAAAGACATGGAACCTTATGAAAGATATCGAGTTGAATGTTCTGTCTTGAAATTGATGATAAGGAAACACAATAAAATCATACCCAAAAAAAGACAAGACATACCTTGACAATCAAAAAGCGACAACCACAAGTACAGTATCCACAGTATCTCCCTCATCTGAACCAAAACACAAACCCCAACAGCCTAAACAATTGTCCCCCTCATCAAAAACCAAACATTGACACATCACTTTAGCATCAAAATTACCCCCAAAACCCCACCTGAAAAAACATCAAAGGTGAAGATGAAACATTGAACCCCAACACAAAATCATAACAAGCAACATACAAACATATACGCCCTGAAACCCCCATTTTTCCATTTTTTTCTGGGAGTTCTGAATCTTCACCCCAACTACTGCAACATCATCGAATTTAAGGGTTTTAACATGTTTTAACCTGTTAAAACATGTTTTAAGCATTTCAAGCCCCGAATATCAACATGTTTGCAAACATGACCACTCCAACATATGAGCGTTCATATGTCAGTATTCCATGTTCCTTGCCCACAAATATCCACAGCCTCCAGCAGCATCTCAAACGCTCTTGTCCAAGAGGTTGTTCCCTCGCTATCCAACACCACGACCTGTGGCCTCAAGGAGGGGCGGAAAATGCCTAAAAATATCCCCAAGCGAATTGCTGCTCCAAAATCCGTTTACATTATCTGACCATATCTGACCTCTTGTGTATCTGCTACCAGTATCACTTGATATGATATATATATATATACTGTAATCTATTGCTGATATCTACACCATTGCGCCTTGTCTCCAAGACCGCATTCACAGCAGCCAAGTGCTCTCCGATGTTGGCCTCATTGCCAGCCAAGTGAGAGCCCAAATGCGCCACCTGCAGCCCCTCGTGGCGGTGCACCTGTCCAAGACAACTTCGAACCCGTTCCAGGAAAAAATCAGCAGGCTTCCAGAAATGGTTTCCAATGTCTTTTGAGGTGCTTCTAGCCCTTACATCACTTTTCATCATTGGTTTATTTTCTGATGTTCAGTTATGGTTGTTCATTGATGTTCATTGTGTTTCATCACTTTTCATGTTTGTTTTCATGATGACTTTGGGCCATTCTGGGCACTGCCTTGCCCTTCAGGGGGCGCCCCAGGAGCAGCTCCACGGCCAAGCGGCCACCAGGGCCCAGGGCGCAAATTCGACTCTCCAGAGTCACCTTGAGACCTTGGTCATTTCTGGGCAGAAACGATCAGAAACTTGGAACCGATATACATGATATACGCAAAAAAAAGGCAGATAATGGCAGTTTCAGAAACTACAAATTTACGGGAAAGCCGAGTGTTTAACGGTGTTTATTCCTTAAACATGGAGCTTTCTGCTGATTTTCCTTCAACCAGTGCTGATAGTGCTGTATAAGTTGACCAAAGATGGGGGATTGATACGGGGATACTCCAAGACGATCCAACATCATGAGAAAATGTTGGGGAAGCGATGATCAGCCATATCAACCATTGGATTTTCAGGCACTTCATTTTCAGACAGACCTATAATTGTTCCATGTGTGATATATGATATTATTATGTACTACATGACTTCACAATGCAGCCTTCAAGACCATACTGTTCATGAATGTCCATACCGGTAGTACGCATCCTTGTACTCAGAGGGGATATGAAGCATTCAATTCCCGTGTATTGAAAAAGTGTCTAAGAGATTGGAAATTGGGGATGTTCTATCTACTCCCGGGTCCAGAATGTTTCTATCAGGATATCATACAAACATGTCCATCTCCAAAATTGGGAAGGAATTGACAGTTGTAGAATCAACAACTGGGGACGACCCACCAATCTTAATGGTGTCAATGGGGATAAATAAATAGTGATAAGATGTGATAAGTAATTCGTGGCCCTGGGGAGATATCGGGATGTTGGATGTTGGAGAATGGGATGCAAATCCATAGCGCTGCTAGCTATGTCAGCTATGTGCCCGTCAGTGAAGACCGCTGAAACAACAAACTAAGTCTCCGACCAGAAACACGATGAATACCAGCATTGCTAGTTGCGTCAACTGAACCCAAAGGAATTTCAAAAACTGCTCGCTTTCGCGATTTGACACCAGAGAGTTCTCTGGGTGTTTGCCACATCGATTCATGCAAAATCGTCATTGGGCTTCAAGGCCAGTGAGCCTCAAAAAGAAGCCTCAGCCTAAAGCAAAAGGATCAAGATGATCAAGGGATCTGCAAGTGCTTTGCAATTGAAGAAGTCATTGCCTATATTTAGCATTGAATTTACTCTTGCTGGCGATTTCTTGACTAAGTCTGGGGGTCTTCTTGGATCATGGAGGACACCAAGGGATGCAATGATTATTATGCTATGTATCTTTCGTTCGTTTTTGAATAGCCCCCCGGCTTCCAGCCACTTGGTTCAAACCCTACGGCTTGAGCCACGACAGCCATGATGTCAGGTGCGGCATTGAGGGACTTCAGGTCGTTGAACATGAAACATGTCACTGATGCAGCATCTGACATGTACCCTCCGGTAGTTTCACAATGCCATGCAGAAAAGTGCGAATTCATAGATGATTTACCATGATTTAGCATTGATTTAGCTATATTTAGCTATTCAAAATGACGATTTTCCATGATTTTCCGCTATGTGAAAGTAGCCTCGGTACCGAGAACCGAGAAGCGAGGCTCTTGGATGTCCCGGAACACCATGGCGCTGGTGAATCCTCCGCCGCTTTTAAAAAGCCGCCGTTCCTACTGTGACTATCTGTGACTAGTGAAACACAGGGAAAGGATGGGAAAGGGGTGCTCAGTGGTCTGAAAATGTCTGAAATTGAGGTCACCTCCAAGGAAATCCGCACCACCTGCAGTTCCGAGATGTGACGGCTTTACAGAAATGCAATCATGAAAGGACAATTATGACCTACGATGTGTTCATTCATCCAAAAACGCGGTCAAACACAGTCAGACCAGAGGACCGAAGGACACCATAAAGTCAAATATATGGATGATGTACATAGGTTGAAACATGTTGAAACACAAAGGAGTTTCTCGACCGCCAAGGTACTGGAGCTCGTGGAGATGAAGACAACGGAGCGTTCATTGTCAAGGCAAACATGGAGTCCATGATGACCTGTTGCCATCTGTTGCCATCTGTTGCCATCTGTTGCCATCTGTTGCCATCGGACGAACAACTGTGAAATACTGTGAAGACCTCAATATGAATTGCTTGGGTTCAAAGCTTTGGGTTTCACAGCTTCACTCTCAGCTCACCACAAGTCTTGTAGCCCCAGTTGGGCGAAATGGATCAGTTGGATCAGTTCGTCACACTGTGAGCCAGAGTTGGCCATCAAGTCGAACGAATCGCATCGCATGAAAGAAGCAGCCAACCGTAGAATGCAACCTTGCAAAGGTTATACAACACCGCCTTGTTCACACGGCCAACCAACTTCCTTCAGCAACTTTGATAACCGGTTCTTGCCACCAAGACACGCTGGTGACGGTTTTTGAAACATCTCTTGTGAAACAACCACACGGTTGAGGCGTTGCTTCAACCAAACCCCAATGTCTGCGAGTGTTGCAAGCCACATGTGGAGGAAAAAAAATAAACATTTAATCCTTGTTGCTGCTCTCACCCTCCATATGTTGGTGCAGTGGCGTGGCTCGCAAAATGATTCATGTGCCCAATTATGAGCAAGCACAATCATGTTGCAAACCTATGTTTTAAGAGCTGCTCTGTCAGAACCTTCACTGGCTTGACCAAAATCAAACTCATCTAAAATCAACCGACGGACATACAGAAACCACAATGGTCGTCACAATCGTTGGTCGTTGCAGTGTCTGATTGCATCCAGGTGCTTAGTTTCTGCTTTATCAATTTAAATCATTCATCTCAACATTAATCATTCATCCATTTCATCTTGACATAACGGACATAAGATTAGTTTCACTTCATCAAGAATAAGATCGATATGAATAATTAATAGATATTAATATCCATTAAAAATTAATCATAATTAATCCATATTTTAATAGATAGTAATATCCATATTAATCCAAAGAATCTTCAATTCATTTCCTACGTTGCTCTTCTCAAGTCGGCCATTGATTCGACCCTTCAGCGTGGCTCACAGGGACTTGATCTTCGGGAAGAGCTCCAAGCCTCTGACTGGCGAAGCGATGTCACGTACGAGGCGTCTTTGTAAAAACGACACCAAATTGCTGGGAGACATGATTTTATATGACAATATACTGTGATTATAGTTAATAATTATCAATAATTATCACATATTAACATATTATACTATAAGAATACATTATATCTGGTGAGCATGTTCACAAAACCCCAAGGATCCATGAATCGTTTTGGTTCTACCATTGTGCTTCAATAGTGATTGCCCGGTGCCCCAAAATCTGATGGAATCTTCCTTATATGGAGCTTTCCAATCCATGGGGGCCCTTATATGATCATCCAATTTTTGGATATGTTGGGATTGTCCATTAGCATCCAGCTATGGAACCAAGTCTGTTGACTATAATGACTATAACGATCCAACCACCAAGCCCTGAAAAAACACGCCTCGAGAGATTCGGCTCCGGCGTCTTGCCGCAAAGCCCAAGAGCACTATGCCTTGGTGGACGGACTGATAAAATAACAGTGGAGTAAGCTTACATGGATATATTATATTATATGTATGACATTATATAACTCCTGGGATGATCTACTTAGATGGGCCCATGATATAACAAACTGATGGATTTGGACAGTTGTGGCAAAGTTTGTTGATGGCACTCTTGAAGAGCATGAAAGATGAAGATTGAGAGCCTGGCCAAGTAGAATTTTCCTTGGCAGCAAGGAATGGCTACACAGCAAAGTAACGTTAGCTGCGTTAGCTTGTCCCCATGCACACTACAAGATATATATATATGCCTTTTCGTGATCAGTTTTTTCAGAACCCACAGATCATATTCCGATTTGCACCGATCATCCCCAATATGTTGGGTATAACTCCGTTAAACAACCCCCAAACTAATCATCAATCAACAGTGGTTGATAAAGGCAGCCTCTACAGTGCTCCCGAGCTGCGCCAGCAAGCAAACGAAAAAGAAGGCCGCCGCAAAGACGCCCACCTGGGTGATGTCTCAATGGGGCAAAATTATGAGGTTCTAGATTTTAGATGATTTTAGTACATGGGATGTCTGGAAATCCATAAATTCAGACGAACACAAGTATACATATACATATTATACAGACATATTATGTACACACGTACAAATATTCCACAATTATATAGGTGCATATTGAGTTGTAGTCTCCATTTCTTTTTGATGTGTTGATACTGTTTTAGCAATCTGCATCCGTTTCATTCCGTTTCACCACTGCACCAAGTAGCAGTTGCTCGAGGCTGATGAGCAGCCGCAGCACATGGAGCCCGGGCGAGCACCACAAAGTGAACCACAAGGATTGTGGTCCTGTCTTTTGGTTGGCAAACAATCACTAAACAATTAGAATTTAATGGGAATGAATGGGATCATCATATATCTTAATCAATGATATACCATGCCATACACTAAAATAAATGAGCGTAAATGGCTATATCAATTTGATTGTTTTTTCGGGGAAAACTAAAGAACAACTGGATTGTAGAATCTTCTAGACCCTTGTTTCTACTTGATCAGTGCAAACAATGTGTTTCTATGTTGGAAAAAACTCCTGTGAGGAGGAAACAAGACAAAACAATTCAACCAAATCAACAAACAGCAAGAGTAAGAACAACTCTGCCGCTAGCAGTATGCTTTGGACTGCATCCCGGTCATGGGTACACCGCTGAAGCCAAGACGTCTTTGCAAGACGTGGCTGAAGGAGTGAATGCCCCTGTATGGCACCGTTGGTACTTGCCTCGAATTTCGCAGGGCGAGTCTTGAAGCCGACGAAGTATGGACTCACGAAACCGGAAAAGATTGATGGCTTATAGTGATTTATAATGGACTATCCATGACTATCCCATTAAAAATTGGATGATTTGGGGGTACCCCCATTTTAGGAAACTTCCATATCAAAACAAAATCGACGGATTGTGCCTTTCTTTGCCGAGATGTGGCCTTTCTTTTCCTGGGTGCTGGCGAGTGAAAACAAGAACGCGACAAAGTTCGACATTTCCTGACGCTAGTCTACCTGGAGCGTTCCAATACTGGATTTTTTTACCCCAAACCCAAAAAAGATCGACTTTGAGGGTCGGTGTGGACAAGAAAACTGGAGTGTTTTTTTGCCATTCGGGACACTTCGGACATTATGGAGTGGAAAAAACGTTCAAAAAGCGTTAAAAAAAAGTTAAAAACCGTTCGGAAGCGTTCTGGAGTGAAAAAAAAAACGTTCTGGAGTGGAAATAACCGTTCAGGAGTTCTTTCTCTCTTGAATTTGGCAAAATTGATCGATTTTGACTTTGGTGTGGAAATTTCCACGATCAAGAGGATCCAGGTACAACTCCAGTCTGCTGATTTATCTGTGCACAAACTACCAATCACGCCAATCAATGCAATTCACCTGGACGACCAAAGTGCTTTGCAATGTTGTGCAAGCACCTAGCCTTTGTAGATTCTGGTCCACACCTGCACACACCTGCTTCCGACAAGGCTCCATCCTTCAAAGCCAATTCCTGACATTGGCGATGAATGCCCAAACGCATGCACTTAAAAATTTAAAAGAAATCCTTCTCAACTCAAGCTTCGGCCGACTTTCCCATAACAAAAATGGTAGAAGGGGGAAGCTAGGACAAGACAGGTTGTAGGTCAGGTGGGAGGCTGTTATGTTTTTGTTCAATCTTGTAATCTGAAATGTTTGACTGTTTCTTTTTGGTTATATTGCTATATATATATAAATGTTTTAGGTTGTTGATAGGTTGTTGTAATAATGTTTGGTTTCAATGAGGGTAGGTTTTGTTGAGGGTGTTTTGCCTGTTATGTTTTTTTATGTTCTTGTTCAATGTTTCTTCCTTATCTTTGATGTTTTATGTGGTGGGGGTTTTGGGAATATTTTGCCCCTAACTTTCACTTGATGGTTTGGTTTAAGATGAGGGGGATAATTGTTTAGGCTGTTGGGGTTTATGTTTGTGTTTGGATGGGTGATTACTTCATAATATGTTTTGTTAAGATATTATGAATTAATCATTTATGCTTTCCACTTTCCTATTCCATCCCACCAGTGTTCAATTATCCTGACTTGACTTGTGATAGGTTTGTCTGTATCATCTAAAATTAGTTCATCTATTGCTAATGCTAATAGAGTTTGATTTATTGCCATAGCATCCCATTTTCCATCACGGTTAAGTTCCTTACCACATTCAATGATAATTGTTTTTTTAGTGAGGTTTTCATACATTCTTTTTATAATGTCAAATCTCATAAACGAAAAAACAATCATTCCATTTATTCCTTGGTCGTTTTTCAGCCTATCAATTACTTTAAACCACCAGTATTCTCCTTCCTCATCATCTGGTGAAGGCATAGGATGACACTTTACAAAGTCTCGAATCTCTTCATCTTCTTTTTCTATTGCTTGTCTATCACATTCGTGTTCATCTTCGCTTTCACTACCAAAGTCAGCATATATACCGATATTATCTCTATCTATAACCTGAATTTTTGCTTTACTCATTTTCTCTTATTATATATAGTTATTTTTTCTTTAAGTATTTACCACTTTTTGTAGGTGCTCTTTTATTTCTTCTATGTTCAAATATTTCTCATAACCATTGAAAAGTTCTTCGGTGTATTCACGCAAAAATATTTTCAAAATGTCATTTACCTTAAACTCCCTATTTCTGAATGTATAAGTCCAATCGTTTTGAGGAAACCACCACTCCCGTTTGTTCTTACAATATGTCATATATGTAAGGTCGTGAAAGTTTTTAAGGAAGTGATAGGTAGTTTTCCACTCCTTTTTCACAAAAGACTTAATCGCCATTAAGAACAGTTTGTCATGTTTGAATTCTTGCTTGAGTTTGAATGTATCCATTAAAACATCAATTTCTCTTTTCATTTGCCGAGTGTTTGTTCGGTTCGTGTTGGATAAATAAATAGGTGATTTCTCCATCCTTGTTTTAAAAAAATAGATTGTCGTTTCTACTCTCGTCAGTTTTTTATCATTAAAATAGTCAAAATGATAATTGAAATCTATGTATCTACGCTCCTTATCGTTTAAGTCTTTACATTTTGAACAGTGAAGGTTGTAATCACATATCTCATCACAAATTCCAGCGGGAAAAATATTGTTCAATAAAACCATTACTTTAGTCATTTCTTTCTTACAACATCCACAGTTTTTATAAGTAAATAACATCCTCTTACTATATATATATAGGCATTTTTTTAAAAGTAGTTTTTGGGGTCTCTTTCAGTTTTTGGGTTTTCTGTTGTCCCTTATCCACTGTAATCGTTTCATTCGTTGTGTTTCACTACTATCACTTTCATATTCTTCATCTTCAGGTTCTTCTTTCTTGTCTTCATTTCTCACTTCTTCTATCATCCTCCTGATTTTGTCTATACCGTGTTCTCTGTCAAATCCTTCCATTACATTTCTAACTTTTTCAAGACCGATGTGTCGTTCAATCTCTTCGTCTGTCATCTTTCTAAATTGTTCTTTATATTCTTCATCATACTCTTCTCCGTCTTCATCTTCAAAGTTCATAAACATTTCCATTCGTTGCTTTTCCATTTCCAAAAGTTTGTTTTCCATTTGTTGGAATTTCATTTGTTTCTTGCCACACTTTCCACAAACATTCACGAAGGTTTTGAGCAAGTAGTTCCAATTAGGTTGTTTTCTATCGTTCAGGGTTATAACATCTGTCATTATACGACATCCGCAGTCAAATTTAGCCATCTGATTTACTCTTACTATATATAGGTATTGTTTCTTTAAGTAGATTTTTTATTGCTGATAATTTTAAAAATCTAATATTATAATATATGGCAAGGAGACTATCAAGAGATGACATCATAAGCAATGTCTATTACAATCTTGAAACGGGCTTCGGTTCAATCAATGAGACACTTAAGAAAGCAAAGGAACAAGACCAGACCATCAACAGGGTGGATGTGGAAAACTTTATGAGGAAACAACCCAACAAACAGATTAGAAAATACAGGGGTTCAAACTCCTACACCGCACCCTTTGCAAGGTTTGAATATCAGATTGACATAATGGATATGAAACCCCTTACCAAAGAACCAGAGACGAAAAATCCAATCAAGAACGACGAACCGAGATATGGGTTGGTGGTCATTGACATCTTCAGCAAGTTGGCAAACGTCGTCCCCATGAAAGAAAAATCCGGACCAATTACATTATCGGCGATGAAAGAGAGTTTCAACAAAATGGGTTTTCCGATGTCCGTTTATAGTGATAATGACCGTGCCTTCCAAGCAGGGGTAAAAGACTTTTTTGAGAAAGAAGGCATCACTCACGTCGTCACCCTAACACACGCTAATGTTGTGGAGCGTTTCATAAGGACGATGAAGAATATGATACACGACAGGGTGAGGTTTAATCGCGGTAGTTGGACTGTGATGTTGTCCAAAGCGTTAGATAAATACAACGACACCGTCCATTCATCCACCAAAATGAAACCCAAGGATGCCCACGACGACAAGAACCATATGGACGTCAGGGTGAATTTGACAAGGAGGGAAAAGAACACTCGCAAATATCCGGAGGTCAAAGTGAATGATATGGTGAAGGTCTTTGAGAAGAAACAAGATAACTACACCGAGAGGAAGGAGTATAACTCAAAATGGAGCAATCAATCCTACAAAATCGCCAAGATAGAATATGACGATGTCGGAAACAGAACCTTCAAACTGGAAGGATTGAACAAACCATATTTGAGGCACGAGATTTTGAAAGTATAAAAAATTATCTATAATATTAATATATGACAGAGGTAGTCGTAAAAGAGATTGATAATGAAGAACCCAAGGAAGAAACAATACCAGAGCCAACACAGGAAGAAGCACCGAAGGAAGAGAAGAAACCAGAAGAAATAATTGAACCATCCGTTCAAGAGAAACCACAACCAGCGCCAAAGCCCAAAAGGGTAAGACCGTCAAGGGCAAAACCGCCTTTTGACCCAGAGGCATTCAAAAGCGACCTTGTAAAACAAATAAAGGAAGAACTACAGAGCGCAATGACCGCCAGAGACACCTACAACAAAGCCAAAGAGGAAAAGAACAAAGCGACGAGAGAGAAATTGAAATCTTTAGCATCAAACATTTTATAAAGTATTATATATAAAAATGAACATCAAGGAACAGAAAATAGAACTCAACAAAACAGACATCTACGAAAACGTCCGCAAGGACATCAACAGAAGACAAACCGTCCATTCAAACAAAAGTGCCAACTACCGGAGCGGAACGCCCGAAATGCCAGACAGAAGAAAAAAAGTGTATAGTAGTTATGACCACTACTACCACAACGACAGCAAGACGGCAAGGATGCCAACTCACAACCATCATCTTTACCTAAAGCGCCTTCTTGAATATCACAACACCGAGCACGACTACAAGGTCTTACAAGTAAAGCAGAGGATGAAGGAAGAGAATGAGATGCTACAGAACGAAATGACAAGGTTGAGGGAGGTGAGGAAAAATCACAGATTGGAAGATTACGGGGCGAACGTCCAGAATATGAAACAGAGAATTGATGAATATAAACAGTGGTTGAGAGGCGATACACAAGATTAATATAAAAATCTCAACTATTAATATATAGCAATGACAGCAGAAGTAATCAACGCAAAACAGGGATTGACACGAATACCCACTTACGCACAACTCATCAAGGAAATAGACAGGGAAAAGTTCAAAACCAATGACATCAGAAAAATCTTTGATAGGAACGCTTGAAGACAAAAAGAGCGGGAACGCTATGAACAATACAAACGACAAAAACTTGAGAAACAGAAAGAAAAGGTTGAATGTCCCATTTGTAAAATTGAGATTTCAAGAACAAAATGTTAAGACACGAAAGAACCCAACGACATAAAAAAAAACACTTGAACAAACCTAACCCAAAACAAATAGAACAACAAAAGAAAACTGATGAAGAAATGAAACGAATAAAACACCAAGAAATCATAGACTACCTTAACGCAACATTTCCCTCATATCCAGATGGTTAAATCACAACAACCTCAACAAATCCTAACCACATTCAAACAGAAAGCCCCAGAAAAGTTAGCGACAAAAAAAACCCAGAACATACA
Source organism: Cladocopium goreaui (assembly GCA_947184155.2). Lineage (NCBI taxonomy): Eukaryota > Dinophyceae > Suessiales > Symbiodiniaceae > Cladocopium > Cladocopium goreaui. Next base: position 255,580 of record CAMXCT020001613.1, on the reverse strand, counting down.
ACACATAAAACATCAAAGGGAAGGAAGAAACATTGAACAAGAACATAAAAAACATAACAGGCAAAACACCCTCAACAAAACCTACCCTCATTGAAACCAAACATTATTACAACAACCTAAAACATTTATATATATATTATAGCAATATAACCAAAAAGAAACAGTCAAACATTTCAGATTACAAGATTGAACAAGAACATAACAGCCTCCCACCTGACCTACAACCTGTCTTGTCCTAGCTTCCCCCTTCTACCATTTTTTTTCCCATGTTTCTTTAAGTTCTGCATTTATCTGACGTCGACCAAAAGCAGCCCGGCCTTGTTCATGCTGCCATTTTCAGGCTGCGCACTTGTGTCGTGCCTTGTTACCTTCGGCAGCACAACAGGATACATTTGCGAAAGAAAAAACAGGTCCGCTGATCCCAGCACCACTCCTTTTCGGTGTCCACAGCACAATCACAGCAAGCAGGGCTACAAACGTTCGAGACACAGACACACTCAAAGAAAAGGAGTCAAAAGGCTGCTTTTGCTTCAAGGGAGGTTAATGGGTGTAGGGGCTCACTTGTCAGGTTGGCAGGCTGCATAGAACATGATTGGAACGTGCAATTTGCTCAGACTTTTGATCGTCAATTATATATAATTCCATCTTAGAATATGTTTGGAATCAATGTCTTAGGTCCACAAGCCAACAATAATCAACATATATAATAAATACTTACTATACATACACCACATATATAATAGTAATAGTAATAGTGGTAATAAGTATATACGTATTATTATACATAATATATATATATATATTATATATTATTAACTTTAATTAATAATATATATATTATCCCATCTCTTCATATCCTCTTTCTGCCCAGCCAAGTAGAAGGATGACATGGTCTGCCTGGCTGACACTCGTCAGCTGACCGCATCTGCAAAGCAAAATGTCTGCGAGCAGTACTTCCCTGTAAACCTGCCCGAAATTGGTCAAATTGACAGCTGGGATTCTGGAAAAAGCATGGAACATATGGGGGATTTGGGAGTTGGGCCCCTTTTTTCTTTCGCCAATGATGTGGAAAATGAGGCAGAACATTGAGGTCTTGTCGAAAACATACGCCATTTCTAGAGTACCAATCCTATTTCCACTGCGGTCATCTGCGGTCCTTGTTTCACTGCGAGGATCGGACTTTGCACAGGTGTTGAACAAGCTTCAAACATCTAGCGATCTGATTATCATTGAAGATTGCCTTTCTGAGTGGTGAAAACATGACACTAGATTTGACCTCCTGCCTCAAAGGTCTTGGTTTGCATCTCGCTGAATTTCGCAATGAGGCAGAACTTGATCCAATCTGTCCCAATCTCCAACACCACCAACAAGAATAACCTGACGGATCTGTGACAGTGCAGTAGCATTCAAACTTGTTCAAACTGTTCCAAGTATATAAAATTATTACAACATAACACAACTACTAGTAGAAGATAGTAGAAGTTTTCAACCACATCAACGCGGGTATTCTTCTTTGCTCTTTGCTCTGTGCTTCAGAGATTTACAGCGGCCATTCATATGCAAGCAGGCTGCCAGAAGCATATGTCCGGAGCGGTAAACGTACCAGAGTGCTGAGATATGCTCCTGAGTTCAAGTTCCATGAGACTTTGTCTGAAATGGGGTACCGGTAGTACCCCAAAATCCCATGGTTTACAATGGTTTAAGACATGTTCATACATTTTCACTTAAGCCTCATGTTCTAAATATCCCAATGAACATCACCATGTTCCATGGTCAGACCTTGCCCCCGCCCGATTCGTCAGGCTGCAATCTCGCCAAGACGAAGATGATGTCCAGGAGGAGATAGAAACGTTCGACGATGTCGCTGGTAATGATGGGAAAGAGGCTTTTTTCTTCATATCTCTTGAAGACGGTGGACTTGATCTCAGCAAAGTTATTTGTCACCTCAGATAAAAAGGCAGAAAAATTGCGTATGTCTGTCGGCATCTCAAAGTTGACAAGGTGAAATGGTCGACTGTAATTGATACAATATGAATTAATCACGGCCAAGCATCAATGATCAGGAACACGGCATTTGACGATGTGTTGATAGCGACATTCAGAAGGATGACACGGATCAAGTGCATTGTCGCATGAACAAAGCCTTGCTGGCACTTTCCGACACGCTGCACGAAGAAGGCTATAACATGCTATAACACACAGCGCAGCCGAGGCAAAGCTTCCTCAATCTCAATCCCAACACCTGATATAAAACAAGAATCAACCCAAGCATCCGACAACTCACGACATGGGCAGTCTGATTTCTCTTAGCCAAACTTTGTCTGAGTGGCAGTAAATCAAAGTTGCACAATACTTTGGCAGCAACGAATACCAGGGGTGTCGGGCAGATGCCAAGAGGAGGTCAAATAAGTCAACTCCAACAGATCTGCACCATCGTTCGAACATCTCCTTGCAGGAGATGGACATCAATCCGTGGGGTTTTCCCCACTGGATTGGACTCCACGCAACTAGCAATGAGGACATTCAAGGACATAAGACTACCTCTACATTTGAACAGCTTCATCTCTAAAAACAACCATTTCTGCATACACTAATCCATTTCTCCACCAAGCAGCCAGCATGTTGAATAAAACGTAGAGCTTGAGGAAGGATTCGCCCCTGATGTAGTGATACATCCTTAGATCAACTTCACGAGTTGAGCATGTAAAGAGCGTGGATAAAAAACAATCTTGGCAGCAATTTTATAGTTGCAATAAATAACTCATACAGTAATTTATGACAATCTATGTAGTAATAAATAGTTTGAGACTATTATTGCTGGAATTATATATAGATACTATTGATACATATATATATGTATAGATACTGTATTGATCACCGCTTCTGCATACGGCAAGTGTCCAGGAGACATCAAAGATCATCAGGATCAGAGTCACATTCCTCAGCTGCAACCCTGGACCAATGAAGCTTGTGAGTTTTGCATAGAGTGCATCATTGCCGTGCATCATAGTGCATCATAGTGCATCCAAAATGCAAGATTAGAAGGGACAAACGAAGGAAATCACCTGAGGTGATGTCCAGGAAATTCTCGATGGATTCATCGAATCTAAACATGCAATTCCAAAGGGAAAGGTTGCCATAGTATAGCTGTCTTTCTCGTGTTCATATTACTCAAAAACTGAGAAACAATGCGTCTGCCAATCTAGTTTTTTAAACAAGTAAAATTCATATGCAGCAATATCTCTTGTCACTACTGAGGCCCCCCTCACTTTTTGCCCACACAGCAAGCATGAAAATAAACACCTACCATCAACTACCTCTAGAATCCAACTAGAATCGAACTGCACAACAAATCTCTTGAGATCTCTTGAGGTTGTTGGGTGGTTGGCTTCAATTTTGCACACCCAAACATCTCGGGGTCTTCCAGGACGTGCCTTGCTCAGTGATGGTGAGTGCTCTGCGTTTCCCGGAGGCCTCAGAATCAGTAAAATCTGCGAGGGCAGCTGTGTCAGCTGACATCCATTCCACGATGCAAACAAGCAGCTGATGTACTATGGTTCCCACCTGTGCTGTGACTGTCAAATTTTGAAACATCTGAAGATGTCTTTTGCAGTTTGATCTGGGCCATCCTTGAATGAATTGAACTCGGAATGTAGATGAATGTAGGCTGTAGGCGATATGAGTGGGGAATCCAATAGGACTTGTAATCAAACGAGTTTGCACTATCAGACTTGCCAATCTGCTCTGCTGCCGCTACAAATTCTTGTTCGAAAATATCCTAGATCCATCTAGATCCGGCATCTTCTTACTGACACTATGATAGTATTGAATCCTGGCTCTTTTGCATCTCAATTCCTACCATGACATCTCTAGTCAGGTCTTGCCTCTTTCTGACCAGCTCCCCCAACGTCGCAAACCCAATGTCAGTTGCAAGGAGGAACGGATTGCCTGCGAAGTTTCTGTACTGCTGGGGCGGTTGGCAAAAATCACACCGGAAGTTGAGACTAATTTACATAGTCATCCTATGTCATCCTGAAACCAACCACGATTCCGTGCTTCTGGTAACCACTTTGGAGTCTCCAAGTTTGGAGACAGTTGAACCATGTTGAATTGCTGGGTGGTAGAGGCCTACCAGGCCTACCAGTCTACTCAGTCCGGAAATGGTCCTGTCAGTGTCTTGAAAGCTTCCACAGACCTTTCCGACTCTGCCATGGATTCATCAAACATGTTCTGAGGTCTGGTCATCAGCCCTTAAACTTGCAATTTGTTGCTGTTTTTGTATCGACCTCCCCTAGGCAATTGCACCTTGCCATCCCCCCTCAACCATTCTCTTTCAACAGCCTGCAAGGGAGTGAAGCTCAGCTCGTGCAAGAGGATGTCAAGGCAAAGAAGGAATCCCAATAGCAAGAGTTTCCTGAGCCCGGAATCTGCACCTCTCAGTGGACCTGCCGTTTCGGTGCACCCCAGTGAGCACGAATTCAAAGACCATTAAAACATATTAAGACTGCAGAAAATTGACAGAAAATCCTGAGATCCTTGGGCCATCTGCACTCAACTCTTGGGCCAGTTTTGAGCTGAGACTTCCGAGCTGCTCAAGCTGCTTCGGAACATTGGCCACCTCCTGGAGGTGACTGCGAGGTATTCGTGGAAGCTGCTCCTGGCCAGCAACTCAGCTCTGCGGTTGGGGTGATAAAATGGCTACGATCATCTATGATCATCTATGATCATCTATGCCACCTATGTCATCTATGTGATTTTGAGCCCCATGTCTGTTGGAATCACTATAGCCTATAACTATTCACTGGAACTGCACCCCCAAGTACCTACCTACTGCAACTCACAGTGTTTGACCCATGGGGTATGTCAGGTCCAGAAATGTCCACAAAGCTCTATTCAGGCCTTACACAATCAACCAAAATCACTCTCCAAGGACCTCTCCAACCTCTGAACTCAAGCGGCTCGTATTTTTGAGGTTCTGACTCCTATGTCATACTTGGATGTGTATTTCAGTTGATTTCAGTTGATATAGTTGATAGCTGGTTGGTAAGTCTGCTACTACTGGGGCTACCCCAATAATTGGATTTTAATCATGATTGTGTATTGATCGTAAACCATATTTACTAATTGGGATGCACATCCAATTATACTTCATGCGAAACTAGGCTTGGTCCAAAAAGAACGGAGCAAAACAACCCTGAACATGGCAGTTTCCAAATATGTCCACCCAATTTTACTCGGGACAAGGATGCTGTCAACATGCATGTGTTTCCTAAAATATGGCACCCCTGACGATCGGTTTCCCTTTTTTTCAAAATGTGTGTCCATCTGTGGGTGGTTTCGACCCTCATTTAGGTGTGACTAAAAATGGTGTGTGTGTGTGTATATATATATATATATATACACCATCAAAACGCCAATTTCAATAGGGAAGATTCAGTTCAACCACTGGATTTTGGCATGCAATTTTAGGAAACCCCCTAAGAATGATGAGAATATTGTTGTTGATAATAATAACAATACTTGATAAATCTTCATAATACTTCATAATACTAATAACAACCCTCCGTTAAGACCCATCACATTCATAGTAACACTTCACAATAACTAATAATTAATACTCAATAGTGACTGAAATTACTTCATAATACTAATAGTACAATCGACTATCATTTAAATTCATATAATATAATACGAATAAAAGATCTGGTTCAGTATACCATCCTTTCGATCTGTGGCCTCATCCGGCCGACTGCGCAACTCATCAAGCAGCCAGGCGAAGAAGTCAGGTTCCGCCTGGGATATGAAACTAAGTCATTGGGATGAGTGTTCAGGTATGTATGAATATGTTTAATCATAATCACTAATGAACGCTAATGTAATCACTAATGTATGAATGTTAATATGTTAATGTTAATGAATATCCCAACAATCACTAAGTGCTTGAGCATAATGTGCTACCCTGTAAATCAGACGTGGCAATGGAAAATTCCCCATTGGATGATTTCTTCAGTTAAAACATCCATTTCTAGGGGATGTTCCATTGCCACATTACTTTGATTACCAGAGGCTTTGTTTTTTTTGGAGTAAAACTCTTCACAAACTTCTGGTTGTTTTTTTATTTTTTTTTGGGGGGGGTACCCAGTTTGACTGACACCCGAATTGACCACTGGCAGCTAGGTTTGTTGGATCACCAGAGATCCACATGCTAAGAACTTTGCCTGCAACGACTGCAACGACATTTACAGCTTAATGCTTGGAGATGCATAGAGCAATGCGTGCTTTAGCGTAGGCTCAAGCAGTCAAGCATGCTGCATGAAATCTAAGTGCCCGCATGTGTGACAGTGACATCTTCGAAGATCTTCAAGTCATCTGGGTGATGTTAAACCTATATAATATATAAAACTCGTACATCATTGAATTGTATAGTAGATTATAAGTGATTATAGTAGTCAGCAGGCAGGATGGAATCAGCAGAGTGCAGTGATTCGCTGAGACAAGGCTCTTCTTTGGATCGCTTCTCTGCCACAGCAGCTGCTACAGATTTTGCAGCAGATGTTGCAGCAAGCGCAGTAGCACAAGCATCGTGGACTCGAGCTGGACAACCTTAGCGATGAATAATCACCACAGTCAGAGCTTCTAACATCCCCAATTGATCACATATTTATATAAATATATACAATTATATACATATATACAGGGGACAGTAGGAGCTTCTTCAAAAGTGGAGGCTCTTCAGTTTCTCAAAACTGTAGGAGCCATCTTGCACAAAATGCAGCCATGCAACCATCAGGAAATTCCTGAGGCCTGGCCAGCATTGGAATGCAACTTCAATCATGTAACCCTTGATGTAGGGGACTTCAAAAGATGGTGGACAAGCGAGGCTGCAACCGCTATAACCAACTTTGTTCTGTTTGGATCAGGAATATCTTGAAAAGGCCAGTGACTTACAAATTCTTCCCGACTTTCTGCATCCTGCTGTGTCAAACTTTGATAAACCCATCCCCCGTTTATATCAAACACGACCAGTCTATGGTCCCAACATGTACCAACCATGTGGTTTCAACCCCTGGACCACAGTTTCTTGGGCACGTTTCAAATTCCCATTCATCATAATTATAAATCTTGGTTATAGATTCCCATGAAATATCTCCCCATTCACTTCCCATTGGTCCCATTAATCCGACGGATATAGAAATTCCTTCGCCTTGGCGTTCTATATTCCCAATACATTCCCATTATTTATCCCCTATCCCATTATATCCCTATAAATACTGGCACTTTATACCCAGTCTATTCCACTATATCCCCATGACATATCCCATCTTCCCATTGTTATCTGCCAGGATGGGATTGGACACCATCTGGGTAAATTATCATAATTCACTCACCTGAATAGTTCGCCCATTTGGGGATGATTTCCCGTATACTAACCATGATTCCCAGGGCTCGGTCGTAGTGAGGTCGTTATAATGGTACCCTCTGGTAATTTAACATAGCTATGGAAAATCACCATTTTTGATGGGAAAATCCACTATTTCTATGGTCATTTTCAATAGCTATTTTGACATAACCAGAGGGTATCCAGACACCATGGAACCCCCGTTGTTTCAACGGAAATCGCCTTGGATCCGACGCGGCACGTTTCGCCAGCCGCGTCTTGAGGGACTCCGAGCTGCTGGGGCGTTCGGGGCGGCCGCGCTGGGGCGAAGGAATCGGCGGCAAAGCCAAGGGTTTGAGCGACGCCTGGGACGGGGGGTACCCCCAAATCATCCGTAAACCATCCAGCTGTTGGGGGTACCATTAATAAACCATCCAGCTGTTGGGGGTACCATTATAAACCATCCAGATTTATATGATTTATGGTATTTTTAGATTTTTTTAGAACCATGATTTATCATTGTGATCATTATATATAAACCATACAGCTATTGGGATGCCCCCATTCTAGGAAACAGAAAACCTAGGAAACCTCCATAAATGGTGATTAAACCCAATGATATCCAAATGATAAATTTCCCCATGGGGGCATGACTCAACTATCCAGTCCATTTCTATCCATTTCTGATAAGTTCTTGGGATGGCATTCATAATTTTCCCCAACAAAAATCACCCCAAAAAAACCATTCAACACTTCAACACCAAGCGTTTGACCATGGATGGTATGGATTCATAGATTGCCCAACACGCCACTGCATCCCAAGAGCCATCGATGCCGATGCCATCGAAGCTGCTGGATAGTCCGGCAACGCTGCCACCGTTTCGCAGCGCGGCAGTTCCTTCGGAGTCCTGGACACTGGAACCTCGCGCTCAGGTTCGCTGTAGTATGCCACATCATCCTGGAAAATGACCGGTGACATTGATTGAGATTGGAAGTTCCCACATTGATTATATTGATTGACATTGAGATTGATTGAGATTCCAAGGTGTTTCCGGAAGTTGAGAATCTTGTGCCACTTGAAAATGTAGGCCTGAAATCATTGTGTTGGATGTGAGTTGAATGCCGATACAGAAAACGGTTGAGTCCTCCTCTGGCAGTTCGGCTTGAACCTGCATTTTTTCGAGCAAAGCTGCGATTTCAGCCAATCTTGAATCTTTGCAACCTCTTCTGAGCCTTCTGCGACTTAACCGGACAAAAACCATATCAACCAGAATGAATCACAAAACCCATTGGCCACTTGCGAATGTCTATACGCTACCCGTCAATCCACTGTGCATCATAATGTTCCCTATATTTTATTTAGCATTTCAGGGGTATATCCAATTTTCAAACACACTGATATTAATTACATCGTTGGAAATGATCCCATCATATCATCATATTGAACAGCCATCAAATATCCCCATGAGATATCCCTTGAAGTGGCATTTTTCTCCACATTTGTTGCTTAATTCCAGATTTTCCACCGTGAAACCCACGGCCGGACAAAGGAAAAACAACGACGAAGGCCGAAGGCCTGGCCCTGCGAAGCGGCCGTTGCGCGACGGCCTGGAGTCTTCCTGTGGCGATGGAAGCGGTTCACTGTAGCTGTTATGTATGACATATAATTGTATATACATATAAATTATATCAGGAATAATCAGGAACTATCATATATCTGATATTAAATTGTTTGTTATATATAATTGATATATATATATATTATATTATCAGGAATACATAGGTACATGAATACAGTATACATGTATCTATGTAATACATACATAAAACATATATATATATGATAATTATATCTATATACCATAGATGTTATACGTTTGCCATGATTTTATTCATGTTCAATGTTTCTTCGGGAGATTCTCCCCTCGTGTCGCAATAGTTATGACTTATCAACAGCATGGTTTGGTGGGGGATAGACTGTAGATCCCTGACAAAGGTTGAGATAAACAATTGCAGCACAAGTGGTGACTTCTCAAATACAAATGGGGGTACCCCAAAATGGGGATGGTTAATGGTTTATCATGAAAAATCGTATTGAAATGGATGATTTGGGATTGCACCCATTTCAGGAAACCTCCAAATACAGTTTGACGTCCTTAGCCTTTTCCTTCTTCCTGCGCAGAACTACACATGGAGCTACGGTTCCTTATCTTCAAAACTGTTCGAAGCCAAAGATTGAAAGTATAGCAGTGCTATAGCAGAGATTGCTTTCACAACCTGTTCCGTCGTAGCTGAACCTGTCAACGACGTCGGCTGGGTCAAATGCTTGCTCATTTCGGGATGATTCAGCTTACTAAGCATCATTCCAGTGACGTCACAGTGAGGTCATTACAATCCAAATGATAAGGTAATGGATGGTAATTAATGGCCAATTATATGAAGGCTTACAATTATGGATTATTCATATGAACTAATATATTGATTATATAATATCACTATATCTTATTAATATCCTATGAATGTTTGGGAAGAGTCCACCGTTGGCTTTCCTTCTTGGATTAAACCGGCCAGGTCAGGTAGTCCCAGCGTCATAGAGCCAAATCTTGCCAACTCTTCAGCGGTTGGCAGCACCAACGTGCTACCAATACTCATCCACATAGGACCTCATCAGGGTGGGTGTCTGGAAATGTGTCTGTTGCCGCAACAATGTTTACCCTCTGGTAAACTAACATAGCTATTGAAAATTGCCATAGAAATAGTGGATTTTCCCATTAAAAATGGTGATTTTCCATAGCTATGTTAAATTACCAGAGGGTATTTTAATGGGCAAAATGATGATAAACATTGATAAACTATGGGATTTTGGGGTACTCTATGGTACTCTATTCTCAGACAAACCCAAATGAACACTGGTGAACAGATTGAAAGAAAAAATAGAAGGCCATCAGTTCAGCCTGCATCATCTTGAATCCTGAATCATTCTGCATTGCTGTGTTTGAAGTGCAGTTGGCCGTTTCCAACTATTTGAAGAGATGCCGGTGTAAGTGGGTACACTACTGCCAATCTTCAGAAAATGATTGAACAGATTGAAATAGATACCCTATTCATATACCTATTGTTGGGACATGACAAGCCCAAAGTGACGCGGACTGGGCTGCTCAGGTGAAGCCAAGCAACTCTTGCTTCCATCTTTTTGGCCCAAACCATCCTGGAAAGTGACACCCGAAGCTAATGGAACAGGGGCAACATGGAAATCCTCCATGCAATTTGACTTAAACATTATCCATCAATATTATCTATGAACATGTGGATTTTCCATTGCCATCTTTGATTCCGGAACTATAGGACATGTTAACATATGTTAACCACAGGTTGGCACGCAACGCCAATGAGAGTTGCATCTCTAACGGCTGTGGGTCAAAACCCTGGTACCCTGGTGAACACCAAAGGTGAACTTATAAATGGATTCCTCGGCGGATTCAAATGAGAAGGTATTGAACCCTTTCTTGATGTTTCTACCGACTTCTTAACGGAAATCGGATATCATTTAGTAAAGCAGTAGTAAAGCATCCCCAAAATTACCATAAATAGGTGGTATAAACCATCAAAATATGAATTGTATATTCTTGCTTTACTAACATTCCCCGCGATTTTTGATGGTACCATAGCGCCATAGCCCCGCCCCGCTCCTCCTCGAAGAGAGACTCCAAAGGTGATGGTCGGCTGAGTCCGCAGGGTCTGGGCAGCCCCCCAGCAACCTTATCGAAACATGGCGGTTTCAAGATAATGTTTCGAAACATGAAACACAACAGCGATGTTTCCTAAAATGGGGGGTACCCCACGTCACCATAGCTTTCAATACCATAATAGCCTAATTTTGGATGATATTTGAGGGTACCCCCATTTTAGGAACGACCCCATATGATTTAGTCATAGGGGATTGTCATCCTTGCAAAAGATGTAACACATCTTTGAAACCACCAACCAAACTGGTCTGTGTGTGGGACAGGAGCCAACGACTGCCTTGAGATATCTCTTCAAATAAGATTAAATAAGTATATGGCAGGTGTCATGAGCACTTCCTGAAATTCTCTCCATCCTTTCAATTTATTGGAGCTCTGGTTTAAAATGTATCAACAATAATTACTGCAATTATCTGCGCACGGCTTTGGGCGCTTTCTTTGTTTCCAGAATTTCTGATTTCGGCCAAAGAACTGCAGCATCTTTCAGTTGTCTCGGTGGACTTCTTCCCCGGCCTGCGGATATCGATAGCCATCTGATGCCATCTGATGCCATCTAATCCATGATCCATCATCATCACCACAGGAATGAATATTAATGTATGATTAATGATTAATATATGATTGATATGTATATGAACAATAATGGTAATAATCCGGAAAAGACACTTTTTGTGCTGGCTGGTGTCCTTTGTGTATGCTTTCGGAGCATCAAATGGCGTTCTGGCCCGTTTCTTTCTTTTGATTGAAGCACTGCATACTCACAGGATACCCATGGATACCCTACCAACATCGCTGAAAACCAAACCCGCCTGGAAAACCGTTCTGTCCAAGTGCAGCAGTTGCCATGGCTCCACGGTGTCATTCAAAAAGTCGAAAGCAGGGCTTGGCGAAGTGGTGGGAGCTAGTCACATGCACGCAGCAGTTCTTCACTAGTCATGACAAGTTCATGAATCATGACATATCGTATCATACCATGAGACTGGCAATTGTGAGACTTGTTCTTGTCACAGATTTCCTACATATTGACATATTAAATCATATTAAGCCCCACAGATTTCTAAGACATGTTGCTCATATTTGGTCATGGTGTTAAAACAGCTTCATGGTGCAGCTGACTACCATGGCTTCAGCAGCTGCAAACGGCCCAGCTAAGTTGCAAACGACTTCCTCCATCCTCCAATGACTCATGGTCCATTGTTCTACCAATGGTTGTATCCATATGATTTAGTGTCTTTGTGGACCCAGTAGGCTTATGTTTACTCATGTCATGTTTTATCCCCCAACACCAAGCATTCACTGAATATGACATTCGACCCATTGCCAATGCTGGCATATGCTGCCCATTCAGAGCATTCATCTCCGCAAGCCCCTTTCTCTTACTCTGACGCGACCGATGCGACACCCTCGGGTTGTCAATCTCTTGAAACGGGCGAAGCCATTGGCGAAGCCATTCAAACCATGCGACCGATGTTCCCTCCTCTTGATGATGACCTCCAGGCAACGGGAAAATGACCCATTGATGTTGCGACGCAGTCGAATATGTCGAATGATTCATGAATGAAAATATGAATTGACTCTACCAAGGTAGACCTCAGAACATCAGGCAAATATTAGGGCAAATATTGACTCTATCTGTCTATAAACATGATATGGATATCACATGTGGATGTTGCCTCAAAAGTGAGAGGATGATACTGCTCCCAAACGCACCACACATGGGATCAAATGGGACCAGAAAATAGACCATAGCTTTTGTGTTGGATGATGGATAACATAATGTATATATATATATATAATTATGTGTATATATAATAATCATATATATAATTATATATATAACATATGGTAATATAAAGTGCAATCAGTTGCCCTCGTTTTCTGGCCTTTCGAAGCTGCAAGCCTCGCTTTAGCTGCGAGGAAGAAGCCCTTCTGGCCAAATGGACTGTTCGGCTCATGTGCCTCGTAGCCTTGCAACGCTCCCATCATCATTCAAGTGATATGAAAGAATATGAAAGATTATGAAATGTTATGAAAGAATGCTAGAGAAAACATGCGGAAAAATGGCAACACGACAAATTCCTTGCGGTCCCCAGCCTTGCTTCTGCCACCAAATGACTTCCGTGGAGCCTTCACTTGAGTGTTTTTTTCAGCCAGCTAGCGAGGGACATGTAAACAGCAAAGGTATTGTTCAGACAAAGCATCGACAAAGCAGGCCTTTCGTGCTTTCTGCAGGAGGGCAACCTGTGCGTCAACAACATAATCACTTACCCGTTCATTTTGACACTACAGTGCACTACAGGGAGAGGTTTAATGTTGGTCTTGAAGGTCTATGTGTCACCTTGCGGCAAGCGCCATCTTTGGGCGTCTCGGATTCAGGTGCAACCGGTGCAACCTGTCATGCTGGCCATTCGAAATAAAGCACTGTGAAGGCACAGCAATTCGCAGGGCACGCCCAAATATCCTCGGTCCGCTCCGCTCCCCAACCACGCAGCCGGTCCTGCCAAACTGCTCTCTTTTTCTTCTCATTTCTTAGACGGCAAAGAAGTATAGGAATTATCCAAAGTGTACCACAACACATGTATATAACAATTATTATGGACCCTACATTACATAAACAATTGATAATATATAATTACTTCATATTTCTATCACATATTACCATTAGATTGCATTACTATACATATTATACATGCAACTTTCCCCAGACTGACCGTTAGTAAAACCCCGCTCTCGGCCCGTCCTCCAAAGGGTCTGGGCTCCAATCAGCCACGAATCCAGGTGAGCTTCGGACGGCAGCGTCCGAAGTCGTGGTCACGTAGCTTCGGGTGGTCACGTAGTTCGAAAGAAAAATGGCCTTCAAAGAGGCTGAAGATTGGAAAGTGTTCCAGCCTATGGCAGTATAATTGTCATGCTTATGATTTGGGTGAAATACATCGTATAGTATACCAATATCCAATCAATATCCACTATTACGACATAGTCCGTAATCAACATCAATCAAGCTGGTAGCAAGCCATGAACAGGGCTATCTTTAATGGACGCCTCGGGGATGCGGTGAACATTGCCCAACTGAAAGAATTCCCGACCTCCCTCAACAATCCTCTATTTTAATTACTGGTTCATTCTCATTCCATGGACTTTTAAATGGAGTTTTAAATGGAATTTCAATAAAGTTCATGGAATATCATGGAATACTGAAGCAAACCATTCTTGTGCCATATTGTATCATATTGTGGCCCGTCATGGGCTCAATTTAAACCCACATCTTGCTCCGCCGCCTGCGAGTCACAGGGCTTGCCACTGGTGGACATTGGTAGGAATCCCATGTTTCCAAGGTGGACCGGTGGGGAAAGGATTCACTATGGGCTTTACCTTGGGATCTTTCTTTAATGAGAGTCGTCCAAGGAGCCAATTCGTTTCGTTTGAACAAGAACTCAACTGCAGTTTCAATACCATCCAAAAGATAAGGCTGGAAAACAGCTGCTGGAGACCTGCTGTCATTATGTCTTGAGGCTCAAAATTCGCTGCGAATTGCATTTCTGTTTTGGACTGGGAAATCGCACTAAATCAACATTAGTAAGTGTGATGAAATGCTTTTGGCCATGTCTCCCATTTTGTCTGCAAGCGTTGTCTTCCATGCTAGGATCTAGATCTACATTATTGCATGCTTGCTCCATCCCATATGATCTGTCCGTGTGTTCAAGTCAAAGTCATAACCTGTGTTCAAAATCCGTGCTCTGTTTTCTTTCTTGTGCGCTTGCAACCTGCTGCCGGAACAGCTTAGCTCACCTCGCACCTCTGGCGGGCCCCTACATCTACCGTGAAGGTCTCAGTGGTTGAACTCCCAGGAGAGCACCAGTCTGTGTCAAACACGTGCTGCCTCTTCACAGTGACTCCACAGGTTTAAATTCCCAACAGAAACCAAATCTTGGTGCGCTCAAATGCTTCCTGGTCTTGCAAGAGTCAACATTTCAGGCCTCATGGCTGAAGAGCTTCCTGCTAGCTGTACTTCCTTAGCAATTTAAATTCTCTCACCATGGATTTGCTCTGCTACCCCTTGGTGCCATGACAACCCACAACTGATGTCAGATCGTAATTTAGAGACCCTCTTGCCACGGAGCAATCAGCATGTCTCAAGAATCAGATCCATTCCAATCCCTGTGTTTGACATTGCCTGCAAGCCTCCTGAAGAGGATTACGCACACGCGCAGGCTGAGGTAGATGATCATGAACACACTGTCATCGGCTCAGAGGGCATCAGAAACAGCAATGTGCAAAAGATTCAGCATGTCAATTGAGACCAACACTCTCAAATGGGGATCGGATTGGGAATGTTGCCGGGAAATCATTGCAAGGATTGGACGTCCTTACAGTACAACAATGAGACAAATCTCCTTGGCAACAACATGCTGCACGAAGCGGCTCACAAACAAGACAGCGACGCAGAAACCCTTGCAGGATCTCATTTACAGGCTGTCTCTCTGACTCTTCATTGTCATCTTTTGACGGCCTCCAAAAACTGTCTACGGCTCGAGGGTGACCATTTAACTTTGAAGCTCTAGTCTAGCCAAAATCTAGCTTCTCTAAATTACAGCATAGCTATAGAATATCTATTAGTATATAATATAATATATATATATTAATATATTTAAACAGATTTAATATGATTTTATAACTATTATATCTCACCTGTATGATAATTTAATGTGAATGTATTCAAGACCTACAATTGGTAAGTGCAAAAGTCTTGAATCAGCTTGAGCCTCCGCGGCTGATTCCGTTTCCGCGACTCGCTGCCTACCGTGATCGAATGCTCGACCCTTGCTGATATGTTGAAACAGCAATGTTGATGGTCCAAACACCGTGGCTGGAGGGGGCATCCAACACCATATAAAACCATCAAACAAAATTCATCCAATTCATTGGGATTGATTATGTTCAACATATTTTATCATTTGAATTCAAATGTCAGAAACAATCATTTTTACCAAAGTTCATCCAATGTTCATCATGATAAACGTTCATAGCCTGTGGTTCATTGATATTGATTGGGAATTCTTCCTTCTCCACATTCCACATTTCATGCCTCTCCGCTCGGTGTCAGGTCTTCGGTGGCGCAAAGCTGGTAAGGCAACCTGGGGCCATCGAGACAGATTACCCAACAAGGTATCTGCATCACCATTTGTTTAGCTTCATAGGATTTATAATTGTCATGATCAAAATTAATAATATTACTTAATATTACTATAATTATGTATATATTATATATATATGATTATATAACTATATAACTGTTATATGTTTGACTATGTGTGTATATACATATATTATATTATTGTAATGTTTTATAAATATTTAGTGATATTACGTAATAAAACATCATTATATGCATGGAACATTATGTAACTGTATATATTATTGGCGTTGTTGTCAGATCAATGCCTCAGTTACTCAGCTTCCAGCCCCAGCTTCAGGTGAGTCAACTGCAAGGCCAACCTGACTTTTGATCCACGATCCACTGAATTCACAGTGGCTTTAATGGGGGGATAGATCGGATAGGATGATACATTCTACAGGGATGGGTCATGATGGGTCAATATTTAAGACTCAGGGGACCAGAGATTTTAGAGGTATACCGGTATACCTTTAGGTATACCGAATTTTGACCCATACCCATCTCAGAACCGTTCAGAAGGCTTGGTTGCCAAAAAAACGTCCCGGCTCAGCCGTCCTCTGTTCGCCAACACCACTTCTCCAGATTTTCTTCTTCTCGTCTGCCGATCAAAACACTCCTCCTCACCAGGAATGATCAGGTCGCGGATGGTCGTGGCAACGCCAGTCCAACTCTCATCTGCAGAGTTCATGGTTCTTCAATCAACTCCGTGAACACTCCAGGGAGCATTGGATCATTCCAATGAAGGCTTCAACATGCTCAAATTTCAAACACAAAAATGGCAAAACATGGCAAAAGTGCCTTTGACGAGAGCATCCAGACAGTTCGGGCTCTGCAGCTCTGCATCACTATATAAGTCCCTGACCCGCATGTACGAGTGTCAAATTTCCGCAGTTCGCGAGTTTTTGCCAAGGTCGGTGATATCTCAAAGACTTCGCAATAGACCTTTGCTGCCAAGGCAATTTGGCTCAATTTGGATCTCCAAAGCCTACGGGGAGAAACTTTTGCCCAAGAACGAAACAGTGAGGTGATGTGAAGTGTGAACACGTTGACCTGCAAAGTCCGCTATGCACTGTTCAAACGTCACAGCATGTCACAGCACTTTCATGGCAAAGGCACTTTCTTGGGCCACCTTCTTGCAGCAGCACGCCTTGGCAAATGTCAGCATTGGGTCAGTTGGGTCCATCAAAATCTTCCAAAATCTGGCAGGGTCCCGGCTGCAAGCACCACAAGCGGCGGTTGTCAAAGCTAAACCATCGCTCCTGGGGACCCAAGTTCTTCCGATGCTCGACCTGTTGCCTCTGGAGACTTTACTTTAGAGAGATTTGTCAGGACATGCTTTGGCACTGCCGTTGCTACAAAAATGAAAATGCAATAATTATCCATCAATATCCATCTTTACAAGGTTTTCGAAGCCGTTCTCCATTCCTCCTGACTATAGAGCTCAAGACCATTCTCGTCCACTTTGGCTGCACCGTCTTCATCGCGCAGCTTGCAGCGCCACCTGTCTCAACTCACAATGCTTGTCATTCAACTCACAATTGCAAGACTGGAGCCACACGAGGCCTCGAGCAACACCATCATACAACATCCATCCCTCCATGCCCTGCGCCACTCCTCGTCACTTCAATTCGCGGAAAAGGGGGCAAGAGCAGCACGGCTTCCTCACCGTCAAAGTGGATGTCTTTCTCCTGCTTTCATACAAACCTCGAAACTTGAACTCACAACTAAGAAACATATGCAGTCCATTGTGTGGTGCACTTCCTCAACTCCCTCCAACGCAGTTTGCAAGCTTCGGCCGTCTTGAAACTCGTACCTGCATCTTGAAGCAGTCAAAATAGCACAAGCACGGACAAGAAACATCATAGAACCCGTATGAACCTGTTATGACCGCTATGACTCAAATTATCACAAACACACAGATTTTGGACACGTATTGTGGATTTCAGCTCGGGAGGGATGACCCAGGGGTCAGGAGCTTTATGGACCCTCCCTGCCAGTCAGTGCTTTTCTGATAGGAAATCAACCAACGAAGGTGCCGGATTCTGGTCTGCGAAAAGTGGATCTCCAAGGGCGACAAAGTGAGGACGTTCAGACCTGAAGCCTCAGCCACTTCCGGAGATTTGTCCGAAACTGCAGTTTTTTAAAACCCCCAAAATAACCAAAAAGATCCAAAAAGGCAATTGTCTATGCAAATGTGAGCTCATCAGTGACATCCAATATTCACCGCTTCTCTTAATACTTATATATACTTATATTATCCTATCCTATTATAAATAAATACTTCCTAGATCTTCCTGGTGCATGGATGTGTGGCGTGCCTGCTCCGTCATCTTGTTCTATCCGCATGACCTTGGACTGTTTCACAAAAATGGCCGCAAAAAAAGCCTGCTCTGTTGAACACCAAGCAACATATTACCCTCTGGTAATTTAACATAGCTATTGAAAATGGCCATTTATAGTGAGTTTTCCCATTAAAAATTGTGATTTTCCATAGTTATGTTAGTTTACCAGAGGGTAAACTCAAACTGTTACATTAATCTTGGATTCATAGGTCATCCCCGCGATGAAAAATTGTCGAGGCTCCAGAAAGTTCTGTTGGCATCCGGTGATCCACCATCCCAAAAGGCCTTCATGCCCGGCAGCTCTCATCCATGGGGTGGCATGACCCTGGGATGTTCCAGCTGTAGCGATTACACTGATCGATTTTAACTCAAAGCTGAAGCAAAGAACATTTATCCGATGACAATGAATATGATGCATTGTAGTTCTGGTGTTTTTCAGATTTCTGGGTTGCCATAATTTGCCATATGTTGCCATTGGGTATCAGCTGAATGGCTGATTTTTGTCCGTAGTGTTCTCCAGCTGAGCCTGATAGGACTCACCCAAGTTGAGGATCTTCAATTTTGACCCATCCACAAATTGCATGAAAAAAAAACACTCTCCAATGATTGACAAATGACAACAGGACCACACATGCGAAATCAATCAAAATCATGCAAATGAATGCAAATGGGATGGAACGGGTGGCTTTTGGATGCTTTTGGAACGCTTCAGATGCTTCAGTCATGATTCAACATACTCAAAATGCAATCAACATGCTACCTTTTCAGATCGCCTGGCTGCGAGCAGTCATTAAAATGGGTCGAAAACCGTCGATCTTCACTCGAGGGCTCGAAAGACTCTCTTCAGCACGTTCAGACTCATTTTAAATGCAATGAGTGTTCACACTCTAGTGTCATCGTGAAATACTTCCTTTCTGGAGCTCAGCAATGACAATTTTCCAATCAGTTGGGGCTCAAGAGCACACTCGCCAAAGCAGAGGCTCCAAGAGAGCCAACGCAGAGGCCTTGGTGGGTCTCGCGTGGCTGTACCACCGATATGCCAGGATCAACCAAGGTCGCAGCCAGTGTTGACGGAGCAGGCCTCAGAGATGGAAATCGCCTTGTTTAATTTCTGGATATTTCTGGATTACACCAAAAGAGCGCATAGTACACTAACAATCACTAGCACATAGATATCCAAAACTAACCGAACGTCGTAATTATACTGCATGTGAACCGCATGTTTAAAATGATATTGAATCTGCCATTTGAATAGATGCTCATGAATGCTGTATTCCTATCATCTGAATGCTAGAAACTCTTTAGTGCAGCTGCACTACGCGCATCTGGGGCACAGAAATTCGTCCACACGTCTTCCGTTGCTCGCTACTCAGGGTGGGGATCTCATTGATCACAATCAGGCACAGAGATGCCTCAAAACTGGAACAAATGCATCCAAATCGGTCAAAAAGGTCAAAAAGATTCAAAAAAAGGTTATAGTGGCCCATAGTGGCCCACAGTGGCCCTAGGGTGTTTACTCTTTTTAGTGCAGATTGGGTGGACCGAGCTGCGCAGTAGCCATTCAAGAAGCCAAAGCTTGCCACAACAGCCATCGAGAGAAGGTCACTCCCTGACTCCTCAGCGAAAGCAAACATCTGTGACACGCACTGCAGGCATACTCTTCACACAACTCTACCTGTATGGGGGTTTCCATAAATGGAGGTACCCCAAAATGGATGGTTTTATATGGTTTTATATGGTTTATAATGGAACATCCCTAACATCCCATTAAAATGGATGATTTATATAGGGGTACCCCTATTTTAGGACACCCCCATAATATATATATATACACAAGATATTATAAGATATTATAAGATCCATTGAGATCCTATGGTTGGAGACCGTTGGAGAATGTTCACCGCAAAGGCCCGGGCTGAGATTGCACAATAGATCATCAATGGCAAGAGAAGTGATCGCACGACGGCAGTCCACTGCAAGGCGAGTCAGAGAAATATACCTCACCTGCTGGTCCTAATGGAATGAACAACGAAAAATCAAAATCGAGCCTACAACAGCATGTCTCGCACAAAATCATCCCTTATCGTGAGATATCATGAGTCAAATGAACGAAGGACTCCTTTGTTTGAAATACAAGACTCATAGCAAGATCAGAAGATCAAGGCCTGAATGTTTCCATAGTGAAGGCCCACCCGATGCTGCGTCACAAATCGCGCTGAGATGTCAAAGAGAGTGAACACCTCGGGTCCAGAGGTCACGTGTCAGCAACTCCACCAGAATTGGATGTTAACAACTTCGGAATTTACACCCGGCATAGCAATTTCTATAGGGAAAATGATGATGAACTACGATATATATATTACATCAAAAAGCATGTTTTTTTGGGTGGGTTCTGACAGTGTGCCTTGAGGTTCTGACCGTTAAGAGAATTGTCTGAAACCAATGGCCACTTTTCAGCCACTGCATCTGCCTCGCAGTGACAACCAAGAAGCAACAGCAGTGACCGGTGATGAATCTCTCAATGGATTGGTTGGAAAATCTTAACGGGAAACCTTGGTTTTTACCATCAAATATGAGCTTTCCTGCAAATTATCCCTTCATCCAATTTTGGAAATATCATAATCTATCACATGAGCCTGCAGGGAATGGCAGTGATCAAGCCAGGGTAGCAAAATGTAGTCAGGGTGAAATTCGCAAAAATAACCTCAGAAGCACAAAAGGCTATCATGACAGTGAGCGCATGTGGGTCCAAACCATAACATCACAGCACAAAAGGTTCCTGCTTTGAACATGTCTCGCCGAGGTTCTAATTGGTTGAACCAAACCACACGAAACACTGCAGTGAAACTAGTGCCAGCCTGCAACAAAGTGAGCAGAGAAGGACTGTCAAAGAATGACCAATGACCAATGCTTCCTTGTCTTCAAATATTGCAAAAATATTGCCTCTGATTTGCAAGAAGACTTCAAATCTCATACAGCAATGGCTCCCAGTCTCCAAACCCTGTGGGTCTCAGTGATCCAGTACGAGTAGCCATCAAGTTGTTGGCACGTCTGTCTGCTTTATTAGGCCGCCCTGACCCCCTCCCCAAGCACTTCCGCTCATATCCCCTTCCCTGTGCCAATCGTGCACAAAATCAAGCCATACCAGGCATCTTAACACACAGTTCTACACAGGAATCCAATGGATTTGTCCTGAACTGGGATAAATCCCAAAACTGCATAAAAGTGCAAATGTTCATGGGGAAAATGAAAGTTATATAAACCGTCCGAAACCATTGGTTTTGGATGGTTTGGGGTCCGAATGCAGCCTGCAGCCTGCAGCCTACGGCGCGGCCGCGCCTCGCAATTCAAGTCATGCAGCCCAAGCGCAGACTCCTCATCCGACATCAAAAACACTCACTTCTAGGTGGGTTTGGCACATGGACTACACCGCACTGAAAACCTCCAAATCATCAAACTGAATTGAAACATCTGTATGTAAATCCAAAACACATTCCATGCTGCATTATCTGCATTCTCCAAACTTTCGGAGCTGCTTCAGCAACGAACTAGACTAGATCTAATTACAGTAGACACATGGCTCACTAAATATTGTTCCCAGTGTCAAAACCAATGCATGACAGTTGTCACTCCTCGGAGTCTTTGCACCCACCAGGGCTGAAACCTTGGCAACTGATGGATCAATAGCCCGGCACAACTTCTGGCTTTCTGAAAACACACTTCGCGGTGACCTTTTTGTTGGGGAAAATCAGAAGTATTGATCCACTCCAAATGGCCCAAATGGACAGCAGCCTTGGGCACAAACCACAAGCATATGGCAAAGGCGACTCAAAGCGAGAACTTTTGTCCAAGAGTTTCTCGTCGAGGTCCTAGAAACTGGCACTGCCAGGTCGCTTTTTGAAAGTGCCCATTTACTAGTCTTGAACATTGTCTTTTTACTATACTACATATCTATATATATATAAATATAGTGAATATATATATAATGTGTATATATATATGCTGTATATGCATTTATAATGTTATATGTTTTGTATATATATATGTATTATATGTGTATATATATAATTATATATGTATATACTTATGTTTAGCTGCATCTGGTAATCAATTTGTCAATACGCATTCGTAGGTGGGCACACTTGAAAATGTGGCAGCTCAGCACTTTGTTGTCTCCGTATGTCTCCGTCAGGTTTCTGAGCCATCCACGGTTCTGTCTATCACATGCCGAGAAATTGGCAGCGACATCAGCAGCCTGCAATGGCGGATGATACCACTCAAACTGTGAAGAGACTTCCCCAGTCCCAACCTGTAAGCAGAAATGCAAACGAGGACCGTGATCAGTGCAATGATAAAGTATGCACCTCGCTGTCGCAAAGGTTCACATCAAAATCAAAGTGACATCTATGTATTTATATATATATATATATATGATTCAATAGAATACATGTATGAGATCATGCATATATATATATATGTGAAATCTAAATATATCATATATTCTGCATTGTAGTATAAGCATGTATGAGCTATATGTTTTGTTTGTCGATTAGTTGGATGGTAATGAATGGTGGCACCATTTTCCAAAATTATAGCAAGTTTTCACCAGGATGATCCACGAAATCTGAGAATTGCTCTACAGCTGAGCATCTTACTCAGCACCCGCAAAGAATCAATAATTGATTACATCAGAAGATAAGAACCAGCACCCAAACAATTTTCAAGGGGGAGCCCATGAGCCACCTAGTTCCACAATAGTCAAGATGTTGCCATGGTGGTGAGTAATGTCAAGGATCTTCCTGAGGAAAATGCTTGTGGATCCACTAAATCTGAACATGTTTTTTACAGCTGCTGTATCTTATTCAGCACAACTCCAAAATTGGAATGCCAAAGGAAATAATGGAAAAGAGAAGGCACGAATGGAAAAGAGAAGGAATGAAGGAAAGGAAGACCAAAAACCTTTCTCAGCTTGTGGATTTCCCTTGTACTTTTGAAAAGGAACATGAATTACAGTAAAACTATATTTCAAATGAATGAAAAGCCTTAAGTTTTCCCAAAAGGAACATGAATTGAAAGTATAATTATATGTTCAAATGAATTAAACTCCTTATTTAGATTCATGACTGAGGGGTTCCAGGAAAGGTTTCGTTTCCAACATTCACACTGACTTGTGCCCCAGCAATTGGGGGCGGGTCTCCCACACTAATCAACATCCAACATTCATCCCGCCAATAATGATAATAATAACTTATATACAATAATACATGTATATTATAATATATATATAATATATATAATATGTACATAATTAATTATATACATAGTTTTTCATGATTATACCATATGTGTATTCGAACTTATTAACTTATTATCTATATATTGCATCAGCTTAAAAATACAGAAACAACAATCAGAGCCCCTCTTTGCACTGAGAAATGGCTGGGCCCATGGCATGTGGCATCGGCAATATCATGTGACATCAGGAGTTTGGTGATGTCGCGATAGACCACCGACACGAGGGTACCGAAGCCAATCCCTTGGTATCCAAGGGTATCGAAAGCCATGGTGACCTACGGGATCCCCCATTGATCCATTGTAGGAAACCTCCAAAAAAATATCAAAACACCACATTGAAAATTAATATGATTCAATATGATTCAGCTATAGTAGCTACAAATGATAGTCAACCAACTTTTTCCAACGGCCACGCTCTTGGTGCGCTGCCAATCTGCAAGTACTGCTGCATGTTGGAGCTGTACCTGTCATCAGAGTCATCACCATGACATGGCAGCGTTGATTTCACCAGCAGTTGCTGAGCGCACTGGGAGCAAAGCGACAGGAGGGCTGAGTCCAAGTAACCTGTTGCCACAGAGCCTGAGAGATCTGAGAGCAAGTTGCGATAGATCGACAAATATCAGATCAGCACATGAAAAAACAGTCCGTGTCATCAAGTGACATTGAGAAAGGATTCAGGATCTATTGATATTTATTCTATGTTGTGGATGTATGGAAATGTACATGATCAAAAACAATGCAAATCATACAACCACCAGATATCAACAGTGATACAGTGATACAGAATTGCTTAGCGGCTTAGCAGCGAACACAGCCAAGCAATGGAAATCACCAGGTTTGAGGAGCTCACACAGAGCAACGACTCCAAGGAGTAGTTGATACAGCCTGGCCGATCGCAGGGTGCTTGATCGAAAACCACCCTGCCACCCCCGGAGCCCGAAAAAAGATGAAAAAAGGAAGGGCGCACGTTGCAGTCGCCACAGGTAGCCACCTGGAGTCTTCCAAGCCCGACTCTTTCATTCTTGGAGTGGACAGCATCATAAATAAAGCTTCAAATGTGCCTTATATGACTTATATGTATGCCTTGTTACTGATTCCAATGATCAAAGATGATCAAAGTATATCAAAGTTCGCCTTCCAAGTGACATCAAGTGAATCAAGTGACCATCCAGGTGAAGCTTTCACTGCCGCAGTGCCCATCATGTGCTGTGCGCCTGAAAGATAAGATGCCCGCGAGACAAAGAAATTGCCCGATGAAGCCACCCATGATGCGACGTTCAAGCCTGCGAATGATGTTCTCCCCGTCCATTTCGTTTCATGAAACATTCCTATCATTGGCACCCGAAACCCTCTCCGTGGCGTTTAACACGATCTTTTCATATCTTTTCTCCATGCTGCAGTCTGATCAATGTGATGAAAATTGGGTGATAAATCCACGAAATCCATCGAAATCCACTGATTCTGCAACAGGAAACGCACAGAATGTGCGACTGAGGCTGCAGCACAAATGACTCTGTAAATGACAGTGCCGCCACTGTGATGATGGAGCCAACCTGTTCTCTAGGGGCGAGAAAAAATGTCACATTCATTGCCCAAGCTTGACTCAATTTGTCACCAAGAACCAACTTTTGAGGGTTAAATATGGTTAAATCATATCCAAATTCCTGCAAACACTGGTCATTTTCTGAACCCTTACTTCGCATCTTGGACCGCGACCGCCACATGTGCAGCGGGTATCAGCCGGTTCCCTCTGTTCTTTCACAGCATTTGCTGGGGGTCAATCCCTCTAGAACGGTTCACGGCCTTGTGAAGGCCTTACTAACTATATCCAACCATCTAGATAACATATGATACCCTCTGGTAATTTAACATAGCTATTGAAAATGGCCATTGATAGTTGATTTACCCATTATTAAAAATGGTAAATTTCCATAGTTATGTTAGTTTACCAGAGGGTAACATCTAGATACATCTAGTATTGGGGGGGTTCACCTTGGCGGGAGTGAATCCCTGCAATGGTCACCACATGTCACCACACCGTGACATTCGATGCCTGATACAGGGCAGTCACCGCAAACTCCACGTTGGCGTCGGGAAAAAGGACCTGCATTGATTTTGCTGTGCGCTCGGACTTTGCTGAAATAACACGTTCACCATTTCCGCAACACGAAGCCAGACTGAGCCGCCTTGCAAACAAGTCTGCAGTAACACTTTGAAAACACATTGCTAATCTTAGATAGTCTGCAAAAAAAAAAACTGCTGGGTATTGCCAAACCCTGGTCGGCCCAGCCGGTATCGACAATCCTTCGAGCTGCCCTCAAATCACTCGCCTTCCAATAGTCAAAGGCTGCCCAAATTGCGGCAATGGGGAAAAGATAGCCAATGCCAATCAGCATCATGCATAATTTCCTTGGTCGACTCGAATCTGAAGAAACTCACAACCGATTTCGATATTTATCTACGAAACCCCTACTTGGACAATCGCTGCGCCGCTGCGTTGAGATAATGTTGACATTCTGTGAACCTCCAACTGCACAAAAGCAATGCAGCAATATACAGCAATCACTGAGCTCCTTGCGCCGTGCTCTCACCGCGATTGTCAGTCAAAAAGGCTGCCATGGCTCGAAGTCTTTTGTGGTTTTCAGTCCTTCTTCGAGGGCCTTTCTCCATCAAATGTGTGGTACCTGTATTGCTGATAAAATAGTTTGCATCGTCAATTTTAAGCTTGACATACTCCTGGAGTCTGCTGAATGATCTGAATGTACAATACAGTATCAATGGATGTACACGGAGATATACGGTCAATGAGTTGAAGTTTTCGATGTGATATTGCTAGCATCAAACTTTGGGCAGTTCATCTGCAGCACAGAGTCTTCATGTCAAGGCTAGTTACGGAAGTCATGGAAAGCTGGAGATGCTTAGAATTGGCATGGTGAAACATGTGAGAACATGGATCCTGGATATGTGTCAACAGTGGGGTAGCAATGGACCCACACAAAATGTCAAAAAATGGGTCAATGTGTGGCATTGCAAAGATCATATAGTCAAAAATTGTCAAAATACATATCCACCAGACCATATCCATTTTGGGTTGGGTTGCTCCAAAATGACCCTGCTACCATCTGCTACCATCTGAAGTCAAAACCGATGGCTTTTCCCCGCTTTTCCCGGAGAACTGGTCAGCGGCACTAAGCTTTGAAAAGCTCAGCTTCGAGGTCATCTAACCTGAGATCCGAGGCAGAGTCATTGTGAATTACCACAGAAAACTGAAAACAAGTGGTGAAGCAAAGAATAGATAAGAAATGATAAGAATAGTAGTTTTTTTTTGCATTTTCTTGGGGCAGTACCTATTTGTACAAGAATGAAAATGTCTTCAAGGCATCAGTGATCTTGCACTGTGCTTGCTCTGTACCAGTATGCCGTGGGTTCTGTTGTTCCCTGAGTGTTGTCTGTGGTCTCCAGCTGGTCCATAAAGAGGTCGAAGTCCTTTCCAGTCACATCACTTGTCCGCCCAGAGGATTCCAATCCTTGTATTGATTTTGGATGATTTTGGAGCCCGTTTTTTTTTACACACAGCAAAAACGGTGAAATGAATCACTAGATGTCCTTTTCATAGCTCACCATTTTGCCAAGCCAAACCTCTGCTGGGCACTCTGCTGGATGCTCATATTGTCACTGGTCGAATCAAAAACCATCGAACCGGCATACCCAAAACGGCCATTCCAATGGGGGAAACAACTCATGACAAAGACTGGAATTTGGAGGTATATCATATGGTATATCATGGTATATCATGGTACACCCCATTTTGGACCAACCAATCTCAGCAAAACTCATCGAGCACCAAACCCCAAGGATTCGCAGCTCATTGCTCAGCTGCTCCAGCGAAGGTGTATCGATGAGATTCACCGTTTTGCAGAGCGGCCTCGGGCGACTAGACCTCAGGTTGAAGATGTTGAAATCTGTGGAAGATGTGAAATGTTGGCGACAATCACTCTGGTTCAAACCCTCTGAGTTGGAAACTCCGAGTTTGACTGCAACACCTAGGCATTTTTTTGGTTTTTCACAGAATGTTCATTTGATTCTTAAATTTTACAGTAGGTAGAAGTAGCAGTCAAATGATCTATATGATCTATCGATTTCCTCTCATTTTCTATCCAAACATCTTAACTCCACATTGGACATTGGATATTTACATAAAGGTTTACCACATGTCCATACTTACATGTTCTATCCTCTGTTTTTTTCAGCGGATATGCATGTATATATATATATTATATAGACTATAGAGATTTACCATGATTTACCACATCTTCTATCAGTATTCCACAATGTTCCACATATTTACCCAATGTTCCATGAATTCTCAGTGAATTCCAGTGAAGCAGCACCTCTTTGATTGCCTGCTGCTCGGTCACCGCATCGCCGATGCACACGACCTAAGAACTGTCGACATCGGACTGGTGGTCACATGCTGACAATAAACATCATGATTAATTATAAAAGATACCATGAATATTGAATAGATTTGAATATGTATGATAAAATACTTGTAATATCTTGTAATATCTTGTAATATCTTGTGATATTGGATTTGCTAGCAACCTACCGTATCGTCTTACGTCACAATCAGCAAAATCATGTGTGTCACAACCCCATCATGGGCTGTTGAGTGTCTCTGGCACAGTTGTCTTCTTGCAATTTCTTGCAAACAAGTCACATTCTGCTGCCAATTCGCGTGGCGG
Organism: Cladocopium goreaui; assembly: GCA_947184155.2. NCBI lineage: Eukaryota > Dinophyceae > Suessiales > Symbiodiniaceae > Cladocopium > Cladocopium goreaui. The sequence continues at coordinate 226,901 of CAMXCT020001613.1, read as the reverse complement.
CCATAAAACTTGTCCAAGCACGCTGTCATGTCGATGCGTTTCGCTTCGACATATGGATCCCGGTCTGGCACCTCAAGTTCAAAATGTACCCGAATCATCCCTTCTACAACCTGATGGAGAATCCCCCATCTATCTATGATCTATGGATGATTTTCCCACACTAAATAGAAGTGAATATACAGTAGATGGGCGTTTTTCCATTGCCATTGGATACCTGGGTCACCTAAGTGTCTGAGAGCGCGGCAGCTCTGTAGACCAGGATGCGCAACTCTTGCTGCTTGCGGCATTCGGCCGCCAAAGAATCCGTGTTGCCATTGACCTGCGAAGCTGCTTCCACCCTTCCATCCCTGATATGAACTGATCACAATATGAGCTCTATAGGGATACCAACCAACAACTGTTCGGACACCAAAGTCACTAAGCATCACACCAAGCAAAGCCCAATTTTTTTCATGGGTAAATATCTATGTCTGTATCCATAAGACGTAGTCTGTGTGGAATGTTATGTAGCGTGTCTCTCAATATATTATGCATATCAAGTATAAATGTTTACGTAATATCACTGTGTGTACAACATGTATATATATAATATTATAAATCAATATAAATTATGATTATATTATATATATACATATATTTACAGGGAGCAAATGGGAGCAGCAATGTATATATTATGTCATGCACATGCGTGTATCGATGTGTAATATACTGAATATACAGTACACACCTTAAGAGCAGGCACCTTGGAAGGTTGGCAGCTTTCAGAAGCTCATTGTGAACTCATGAAAACCCCTTGTCTATAGCAGCCGGAACAAGTTGTATAATGTTGGATATATAAAGATAAAAGCTGACGAATCACCAGGCCATAAAAGCTGTTGCAAATCTGGTGAATGCATGTGAATGCTGCATTGGATAGCGACAGGCCATATGTCACATTCAAAACCCCACCCTGGTGAAGCCCCAGAGAATAGAAGAGTCCTCATAGCTCCATCACAAGAGGGTAATGACCTACATGTTCCAATTTGACAAAACAATTAGAGTATCCAACAGCTATAAAGTAATGACCTAATATTCCAATTCTGATGATTAACTTTTATCTAACACCTGTATTCCAGTTTGGCCTTTTTCAGTTTTTGACCCACATCCATCTCCTGAAATAGCAGCGGGATTATCCACGTTTCTAAGTCAGCAGGACGCCGAAGTGCCGCCGTTTTCTCGCCAAGATGTGACCGAGACAATTCGAGACAATTCGTTTCGTATTTGACAAACGAGGCGGAAGTGACCAAGCTTTAACCCTTCCGCCCAGTTTGTCAAATACGAAACGAATGGTCTCGGTATGTCTCGGTCACATCTTGTTGCTCTCCTCAGCGATAGTCAGCTTGAAATTTGAAATGCCTGAAGATGCCTGAAGGATGTCCCAAATGTCCGTATGTTTGTTTGTGTTTTGTCAATGCATGTCAATGCCATCTTGGCGAACTGCTTTTGCATCAGCTCCACTATACCTTATTCCCGAACTCAAAGTCCTCGCCAGTTTTAGACGCCTTGGCTTTCAGCTTCAAGCTGAAGTCATAAATGCGCCATACAAAGGAGTCAGTGAGGAAGAGTGCCTGTATGAAACTATTCATGTAGCAGGTGTTGTTTGTATTCTGCAGTCCAACGCTGGGCTGTTGGTGCGCCACTGCTTTTGATATCTCTGGGGACAATGTGTGAAACTCTGCTTGTTCGGTCAGCGGTTGCATGCAGTAGCGCGCCACCTCCGCTTGCTCATCTTGCTCCTTCGAGGTTTGAATTCAAGAGGGGTCCAAAACAAGACAATCTAAATAGCAAGACGGGATGATTCAACCAGAGATTGAACCAGGAAAAAAGGTGGAGGCTCAACCAGCAGAAATTGGAAATTTGAAACGCCGGAATGACAGTTTAAGGGACCAAATCTTTGATATCTTTGGCATTTGACTTCCGCTGCATGTATGGAGTCCGTTTGAAACGGCGTCCTTGTGTCTCATAAGGGTCTGCGAGCCAGCGATAGCCAGCGCACCACACAACTCACAAGCAAATCTTGGTCTGGACGCGCGGATGGCACATCTTTCCAAATGTGGGCCAACCACGCTCTCGCACTGCAAGCTGGTACTTCGCAGAGGTGGTTTTGCTTTGTACGTTTCATCAAGAGTCTCCAAAATTTGGAGGTTTCACTATTGGTGGTGTGGCCCATAGTCTCTTTGTCCAAAGGAGATTTCAAAAAAAGCAGCTGTCTGGTCCACATCTCTGTGTTCCGGGAAGAGCCACGAGAGGTTCTTTTTCACTTGGCCATGGCTCAAAAATGAAGCCACAAAATTACAGCAGTCGTTTTCGTACAAACCCATCCATTTTGGTTGTAGCCAAATCAATCTAAATCATACTAATTTCGAGCCATACCCACCTTGCCGAACTCAGAAGTCACAAAAAGTGGATGGAGCTGAAGTTCTCCCAGCATTTGAATGTTCAGGTTATGCATCCAGTGCATTGGCAGAGGCTTCTCAAGGACTGCTTGGACCCAAAAACCAACTTCATGGACGGCCATCTGCTGAAACCAAATGCTGCGCCCCTCCACGTACTTTTGCTCCAGGGGTTTCAGCTCCAGCAGGTGGCGCAACCGAAGCTTCACCGGAAGATGCTGAGGTGGATAAGTTGGATACGCCATCCCACATATCCCACCACTTTGCACTTTGTTGGAAGGCCACCATGTGACCCGGCTGCCCACATCCGCAGCCACAGTAAGCACCAGGCACCACACCAGCCATGAGCTTCTATCGGCACCGATGGACCCTCAGGCTCTACAACTCGATAGTGTGACGTGACGCAGTGACGTGATGGCGATGAGCCCAATGCTTCGGTCGCATTTCATCGATGTTCTGTCAGCAATAGGTCTTTTAGGAGTCCAAACCCTGTGCGAACAACTCCAATGTGACAGTGTGACAGTGTCGACACGTTGTCCCTTCCATTCCCTTCCCATTTCATACATTTCATCCCTCGCCTCGGCAAAACGATCTCCAGGCTGAACAGCGCGGTCAGGATAATCTTGATTCCACTGCTCCATCAAACCACCCTCCTCGATCCTGGCCACAGCCAGTGATCCGTCAAACTCCCGAATGATGTCGACGCCTCAGGAGATGTTTGGGATCGATGGGAGATGTTTCTGATCGGTGTTTGGTGGGGATGATACAATTGAGATTGAGGATGCTTGGTTGTGTCAATGAAGTGGATGGGTAGGTAGATAGATAGATAGACAGATAGAGAAATAGACAGACAGGCAGATAGACAAATCGACATACAAGAGACGAATAGACAGACAGACAGACAAACGGACAGAGAGACATGTAGAAATATAGCCAAATAGACAGATAGGTAGATAGACAAATAAGTAGAGGGGTAGATAGACAGATAGGTAGATAGGTATAGCTAGACAGATAGGTAGATAGACAGTTATACAAATAGATACAAATAGACAGATAGACAAATAGATACACATAGAATCAAATAGACAGATAGACACATAGATACAAATAGACAGATAGCCGGTTAGGACAGACAGACAGACAGACAGACAGGTAGATAGATTAGACAGATTAGTTAGATAGTTAGATAGTTAGATAGTTAGATAGATAGATAGATAAATAGATAGATAGATACATAGATAGACAAACAAATAGATAGAATCGATAGGTAGGTAGATAGATAGATAGATAGATAGAATGTTAGAATAGATAGGTAGATAGAATAGATAGGTAGATAGGAAAACAAATACTTATAGTTAGTCCATATTAGATAATGTTAGACAATGTTATATAATTAATGTTAGATAATATTAGATAATGTTAGATAGCCAGATACTCAAATACTTAGTTAGATATTTAGATAGATAGAAACATAGAAACATAGAAAATAAGAAGGATAGAAAATTCATATTCGATTTGATAGAAAAAATATTTGACTAGATTCAATGAGATTCGATCTGATTGGATCATATGGGTACATATGTATGATTATGTAGGTAGGTTGGTAGATCAATTGTCATTAAGATCACTAGTGATGGCGGTTGATGAGTCCAGCACCAATCCGCCCACCGTCTCTTCGATCCAGGTGGACATCCCAGTTGGTCACCTAGCATTTAGGTGACACCTTTGCGTTTTTTGTGAGTCTAAAATGGTCCATTTTATGGTCATTCAATTGGTGATACCATCTGGTTATGACTAACCTGACCTAGCCATGGAAAATGAATGGCCCTAATCGAAATAGATGGTTTACCTATTAAACATGGTGATTTTCCATGGCAAACTGTTAGTCATAACCAGAGGGTAATTTTTTCCAGATTCACCCTGGACTCAGCATGGACTCAGCAGCCGCGTGCTCGCACCTTGTAGGTGACAGGGATGTTTGAGAGGTGTTGCCTGGAGTAGTAAATTGGCCTCACTTCCAAGGACAGGCTGACATCTTCGGAAAATATATGGAAGAATTGGCTCCAAATAAATCCAATTCTGAAAAGCTTGGAGTGTTTTTCGACATTGCTTGAAGATGTAAAGTTGTTGGTAGCCGCTGAAACCATTCCATGGTTTGAATTTGGCTGCCTCACCGTGATAACTGAATTGGATGGCTTGACAATAGCAGCAGCTTCCACAGACATTGGTTGGTGTACTCCAAAATGGGTAAGCCCCTGATCCTTTGGTTATATAATCGCCATATTCAATTGAAATTGAACTTGTTGGGTTAACATGGGTTAACACCCTTTTCGAAAAAAACAAAAACATGTATACATAGTGTTATCCCCCTTTGCCACTCTTCCCCTGCACAGGCAGTAAGGGTTTCCTAAACTGGGCGGACCCCCAAATCATCCATATTGGCTTGTGTTTTTAAGATTTTTTAAGCATAAGCCATCCAAATCCATCCAATATCCCCATGGAAACCCCGAAACCCCATGAAACCCCCGCATGATCGACTCCGCTTTGGGGTTCCGGCACATCCAATTCGTCAAAGAGTGCTTCGAAATCAATACCAGGCAAGTAACGGGCCTCAGCGCTGGTCAGTGGACCGCTTGTTAACACAGATCAACGTTGCTGTGGATATCAACTACCCAAAATTAGAATGGGTAAATATGTTGGCAAATGTTGCCAACATCTCAAACTAGAAACATATACACTATCAATTTTGACACTACTTGAAACATGTTGAAACACGTTGAATCATGGAGCGGACAGAATCTTTGGACAAGTTTGGCTGAGTTTACAACTGCCGAAGCTTGCACCCAAGGACTCAAAGAATTGGACACCTTGGTACTCACCGAGTTGCTTCCCAATTGTCTGAAAAACTCGCCAAGCAAAAACATATACCACCAAAAAAATTGAAACACTGTTCAGTATATTCAACATACACATTGACATCTTATTATATAATATTATATAATATATGCAAGCGGTAGAAGTGCTCAAGTAGGATATGAAGAGTCACTGGAATCGATTGGACAAGGAGGGGTGTTCAACGCCTCATGAATCTCGCTCCGCGGCTCTTTTCAGCCAATACTTCACGGAATAGGCATGTCAACGCCTATGAGTGCTGTGGTAAAAACAGCATGCCCCCCGCATCTTCTTTCTCCTTGTGAGATAGTGATGCTACCCCTTGAACTTTTTCTCCAAAACCAAAACCAAGACAAAGAAAAACCAAACAAGACGAAAATCATTCCGTGGGTTTCCATGGTGTCTCCGGCTCGGTTTCTGGCCCTTGACTCTTTCTGTTTTCAAGAGGCTCCAGGCCGAGCAGCTTCCTTTTCCGAGCTGACGCTCTTTCTTCATCTTCGACTATGCGCCACTTGTGGCCCATGCGGTAGAACAGGTGCAGTTGCTTGTGCTCGTTGCTCTTGGTCAGCCCGTTTGATAGCTGAGCTTCACTATGAACCCATCTAATCTCCACAGCATTGCGAATCTGGGCAGATTTCAAGGAGAGTAACTCCAGGTCTGTTCTCTTCTCAGCGCCCTTCACGGACAAGACCTCGGTCTCTAACTTGTCGTACACATTCCTGGAGTCAGTAACCAGGCATCCACTGATCTGGTTGACGACACTGTTGATGTCTCTCACATTGACTTGAGCTCCCATCATTTCTGCCAGTTGGAATCTCGCAAAAAAGAGGAGATCTTCTCCGTTGTTTGCTGCTGCTGCTTCTGCTGCTCCGGGGCTGCGGCAGATCCTGCCAATCTTCTGCGAATGCCAGGCGACAAAGGTGACTGGCTCACAGCTGCCATGACGTAACCGGTGAGATGAAATTCCAACTATAATGCCTTGTGTGCTTGAGCCATCTACGCGGTTCTGAGAGGCGGCATCTACCCATGCAAACAGTGACAACATGTGTGGTTCTATGGCATGTACCTTCATGCAGTGTTCTTTCATATCTTTGACTTTGTCAAGTAACCTGTTAGCCTTGTAAATGGTCTCTATAGTACTCTTGTTCACCTCTGACAACAGCAAGCCGACTTCAGCACTGAAGTGGGGCGCAACTTGTTGTGCGTGCCATGAGACCCCTCCCAGCAAGGCCCGAAGCTGTGTTTTCTCAGACTCCTCAGTGGGTGCATTTCGGTCTTTCTTCCTGAAGGCTCTCAGGTTAATATATTTCAAGTCTTCAACATACTTCGGTTGCGACAACGAAAAGGAAAAATCTTCATGTTGTTCCACTTGAACTCCGCATTGGGTAAACCTTTTTTCTTCCCAATCTCCCCATTTATATTCCGTTTGGATACTCTTGAGAACAGTACACCAACCCTCATGCGTTTCATCCCCACTAAAAAGGAAATCATCAACATGACCAGAAATAATCCCTTTGGTAACCCCATCAACCACATAAACCCAGCAGCATGCGTCACTCCAGCATTTTTGCAATCCGAGTTTTGCAAAGAAATCGGAAATGGAACGATACCATTCCAGGGGCGCATCAACTAAGCCATAGCAGGCTTTCTTCACTTTGGTGATTGACTCTGCTGGGAGTCCCATCCTTTCACAGATCTCTGGGCATGGTATACAAAAAAGGTCATCAGGGTATGGCCTGCTTTGCAGGAAAGCACCTGTCACATCACCTTTTCGCATCTTGTGGCGATATGAAGCGGCTAATTGCATCTGCAGTTGCCTGGTCTGGCGAGTCGTGGTTGGAGAAGTCGTTGCTCTCTGTTCATAGCATGGATCTTGGTATCCTAAGAGGACGGCTCTGGCTTTCGCCTTTCGGCTGCCATCCTCCTTCTGCTTCCATGTCAGTATCCAGCGCATCTTCACTGCTTGTTCGCGTGCTGGGCGAAGTTTCTCTGGAAGGGCTTCAAAAGCCTTGGCAGCTATGAAGTTACTCACTTCAACGGCCTTTGCAGATCGGAACTGTTGTCGCTCTTCCTCAGATAGGTGACGCTCACAGACTTCAACTGCTGACCGTTTCTTCAAGCTACTGGCAAAGTAAGAAGGGAGATCTCGAAGAGCTCGTTCAGATCCAGCACGTGTGTCTGGCATGGGAACCTCCACGGCCACGGCCGCGGTCTCATCCATCCAGAAGGTGCTCTCGGTGACTGCAAACACTTCCTGGATACTTGACTGGTTCCACCATGGTGGGGCAGCAGCCATGCCTTGTTGGGCACACATTCGAGGCCTCTGTGACACGGGTGCTCCTGAGGATGTAGAAGGCGTAGGCCTGGAAGTTGGACTCCTGGATCGCTCTGTTGGCCTGGATGTTGGAGGAGCCGGTCCCATGCCACTCATCTCATCTACCATGGGGCCTCGTTTTCTTGCACATCTTCTCATTGGTTGCCATTCTTGGACTGGATCTTGAGCTCGTAGCCATTCTGCATAAGAGGGTACCTCGGTGGACACATCCAGAAACTCGTTCCCTCCAAGTTGTTGAGCTACTCTATCAAAGTCCCAGTCATCGTACTGTTTGGCATGTAGTTCTTCTAAGAGGACCTCCCGCTCGGAGGCTCGACGTAGTTGCTCTGGGGAGCACTTGAGAAGTCTTCTCCCTCTGACGCACCAAATTGAGCTGCCCTGCTTGTGGGTCCCGTCGGGAGAGCGATGTTGCTCCACCGCCAGGATGCGGGCTGGCCCCACAAACGAGCCACCCTTAATGGCTGCTTGGCCGCTCACTTGCTTTCTCCACACATACACTAGGTCTCCTGGCTCATAGTTGGTGACATCTCTGGGTTTTGAGTTCTTGGCTTTTTGGAGTCTCTGGCTTGCCGTCCATTCAAGGAAGGCCTTTTCCGCACTTTGTATTCGCTGGAGCTGGCGATCCATCTCACCAGAGGCGTTCTCTACCAGCAGCTCTGGACATTCACTTGGGCCGCAAGGGAAAAGTCGCCCGGTGGCATCAGGCGCGCGGCCAAGGGCATGTTGGATGGGCGAATAGCCTCGGATCAGTTCTCGGCTATTAAAGGTCCTAGTGGCTTCAGCCAGAGCTTCTGCTGCGGTGACTTCTGGGTCATCTTCAGCTATTTTGTTCATGAGAGTCTTGGTACCCTGAATAGCCTGTTCACAAATGCCCACCTTCCAGTGAGCTTCACCCGGAATAATGTCCAACATTATTTGGTGCCTATCACAGTATTCTTGAACCACATGACTCCTGAAGCTACCATCCGGATCAACCCTGAGTTGATTAGGAAAACCAAAATACTGAACCCAGTGTTCCCCAAACGTTTCAACAAACTGATTGGCAGTAAGGTGACTTCTTTTCCCCGTAAGAACAATTTTTCCAACACGAAAACGGCATCCCTCATCAACGAACATCAAAAATTGATAGGACTCCTTAGTTTGTGGGTGTTCCCAGTGCCCAATATCCCCTGACACAGACGCCCATTTTGGGGGGTGAGGCTCCAAGGTGGCTAAAGGTCGTGGCTTCGGTCTACCCCGTTCCTTACAAACTGAACACTCAAAACGTTCGGCTTCCCTGAGCACATCCTCTGACACTCCCCTGCGTCGCAGGGCTTGCACCAGGTGTCTGGTTGGCCCGTGGCCAGTGGCAGCATGTAAGAGGTACAGTCGTTTTCTTATTTCTTCAATAGTCAGACCCTGACCCCTTTGTTGGTTATCTTCCCCAACCAGAACTTCGTGGTTCCCCTTACTGTCACACTTCCCATGATTGGTTCCCTTGATTCTTTCATGCTCATCATGAACACATGAACCGCAAACAAAACCATGTTGAGAATCATGAATGTGGTGACAACTGCAACTGATCCCATTACCAAAAGTTTCCCCAATTTGGTGGTCTCCCACAAACTCCCTTTTTAGGTCTTCATCTTCCGCTCCATGAATCAACGCATCACAGACCCTTCGGGCAAATTCGGGGGTGTAATAAGCAGTTTTGTTGGTAAGGGAACCCTCGCACTTCACATGTTTCTGGTGAGGCCCACAGCTACATGGCATGTTCATCCTTTTTGCCAACAAAGCATGAGTGGTCATGAGTTTCCAGCCTTTCGAAATTGGGTTTTTCTCATCATCAACAAGACCAACACGACAACCCCGTACCACAGCAAACCATGGATTATGTTTCTTCACCAGTTCCTGCATCATTGGAAGCCTCCATGCCTGACATGATTGTGACCATTCCCAAGTGACATGTATACCATGCTGAATACAGTACGTATATATGACACTGCAACCGACATACTGTTTCATGGCAGCTTTGCGCTTCTCAGAAAGGGCCTCCTTCTGAGCTTCACTTCTCTGGTTGATGTTTTGCATCACTGAAAAAGGTCCACAAACCGGAGAAAGCCAAACATGTTTTGGTTTATAATGGTCAATATCTTGAATGACTTTGTGAATCCCCTGGTTGGTTCCTAAATCATACTCATTGAAAAGTGAGCAGCGTCGGGCCGCACCCTCGTCACCTTTCTTTTGTTGCATGGTGCGAGACAGCACGCTGTCGGCCGAACATGCCACTTCCAGCAGCTCTATGCGCTGGTGTGATAGCAGGGCCTCAAAGGCATTCGAAATCAATCTGTCACTGCAATGGGACAAGTGTCTTACTTTTTGCTCAGGTAAGGCTTCCCATGAGCCCCTCCAGAGCTCACTGTCGACCTGCATTCCCGCCTGTGACAAATTAAAGTTTTCTACACTCCCAGCTGAAGCTACTGTGGGATCGGCACAAAAGAGCCTGTGGATGACTCTGTCATCTCGGAGACACTGGATGCTTCGACCTTCTTGTGAGGCCTCTCGGCTTTCAGATTGTCCACGTCCTCCTTGAGGGCGTGCATCATCTGCATCATCTGCATCATCATGTTCTCGGTCTTGCCATTCGAGCCGCTGGCCGGCGTCGATGTGTTCTTGTAGCCGCTGGAGGTCTGCTTGTAGGTCGGCATCGGATGCTGTGCCTCTGGGCTCTGGAGCCAATTGGCCAGACGGGCCAGGCGGTAGTCGCATTCCCCCTCGGTGGCGGTCTTCACGACCCAACTGGCATACTGTGGGTGTTGGGCTAGAAGCTCGTGGTACTGCAGACTGCAGTGTTCCCCGAACCCCACAGGATCCTCCGGAGAGGCGGCTGTGGTCTGGTAGATCTTCTTGGTGCCCAAGCGCTGCAGCTCCTGAATGGTCTCGGTGCCGCGGGTCTTCACCATGAGCTTGTTGTTCACGTAGTCCACAAGGTCGGACTTCTTCTTGCTGGCCTTGTTCAGCTCGATCATGGCATGGCGCATCGGTGGCCGTACCTTCCCTTTTTGAGTGATCATCCCGTTGGCTTCCTTGAGTTCCAAAAGGCGGCTCTCGATCTCCATGATGCTCCACTGTTTTGGAGCTGTTTCGCCAAAGGTCATCAGGAGCTCTTCCACCAGTTCCTTTCTGGTGGCACGAGGCATGTCTCTTGTTCACTGACTCGTTGGGGATCTCGTCTAGCTTGTGCTGGAGAGCTGCAGGATGAGGTTGTTCTGGCTCTGTACACTGACTGCTGTCTGAGATTTTTCCAACATGTCCATGGAAACCCTGGGAAAGTTTTTCATCATCAACAACCACATGGTCATGAACAACACACCCAACACCATCATGAATGCTCGGATCACCAACCATGTTCAAGGGGTTGTGAAAAGTGCCTGAAACATCGCTACTGACCTTCCTTTCCATCTCAGGCGCACGGAAAGAAAGGAGTTGTCCCTACAGGAAAGCATTCAGGCTCGGCACTGGCTGTGCAGTGCTCTGAGCATCACTGTACCAATCCTGAGTCATGGGCAGCAGCTGATGGCCAGTGGCCGAACGTTCCATCTTGATGATCTTGGACGGGTTGATCTTGCGGAAGACGACCATGTCCTCGGAGAAGTCGATGATTGCTCCCAAGGCCCGTAAGGACTCAATGGAGAACAGCACAGGTCCTGCTCCCGCATCCAACGCATGTACTTGTACTTGTCCAGGTTTGCCATCGGCTTGAACCTCGAGTGAGGCTGTGGACACGCACTGGTTCTTTGATGAATTTCCAAAACCAAACGTAGGCTTGTTCTCCAAGTCAAGGTCGGCCAGGCGAGAAGTCCCATGCTTGTACTTGTTGAGGGCAATGATCTTCTCGAGGGCCACCACGCTGCCAAGGGTCTTTGTAGCCCCTCCATCAACGACAGCCTTGCCTTGCTCGACGGCCATCTGAGTGGAGATAGGCCCTATGCTGCTGGTGTCGGCAACATCAAAAAAGGCCTCTGGGCAAGCATCGGAGAACCCAGCATCCAGGTAGTTCACCTCGTGGTCGTCCGGGACATAGGGCTCCACAATCTCATGGTCCTTGGTGATCTGGTCTTGTGCAAAACAGATGAAAGGTGCAGCCTGCTCTTCGGCTGAAGAGGCTGTCGTTGTTGCCATTGCCTTTGGACATGATGAAGTCTTGTGAGGACCACCACATCGGAAGCACTTTTGATCTGTGCCAGAAGCTACAGCCGAAGTGCTTCCAGAGGGCTTGAAGTTGGTGCGGTAGTACTTCCGGGACATCCTCACCTGATGTTGTTTCTGTCTGGCCTCTTTCAAGGTGCGACGCCCGCGCTCCATCATGGCTAGGGCTTCTTGAGCCACATCTTCAGCTTCACCCAGGAGTGCGAGGCCCTCGTCATTGAAGTTGCGGTGAGCCTGGGCAACCCAGGCAGTGTCATAGTCCTCAGACTCGGCCTCTTCATTCTCATCCACCCACCAGCTGGAGTGACGATTGGCTGCATCTCGACGACGCAAGTCCTCATCAGTCCACTGGCTGCGTAGCTCCTGTGCCACTCGGGTCATAGTGAAGTCGCCCTTCAGGGCTGCCACGACCATGTTGCGCTCGTTGGTGTCCAGGCCAGAATCAAACAAGAGGTACCAGCCCTGGACATACTCTGGTAGTAGTTCAGGGGCTTCCACATTCCAGTCGGCATTCTCGGAAGGTGTCCAAGAGGTACTCCACCAGTCATTTGACCACCAGTCCGGATAACTCCAGGAGTCTCCTGAAGGACCTGGACCAGTGGAGCTTCGCTCCTCAGTTGCATCCTCGGTGGCCTCAGCTTGATCATCAGGTCGAGCAAGCGCTTCCCGATCATCCTGAATCTCCTCAGCACTCAGGTTCTGACTGCCAGCCAGGGAGGGTGTCCTCCTGTAGTTGGCCCAAGGGTCGGTGGACCCCGGACGGCTATAGCCGCCGTAGCTCTTCTCCCACGCTGGCTTCTTTTTCTCATAGTGAGACATCACCCTGTGAAGTCCTTGCCTAGCTCTTGCATACAGTTCTGACTTCCTAGTGACGTACTCATTCATGGTCTCCCCCTTCTTGCGCCTGGACTGCCGGAAGTAACGGCTCAAATGATCCGTCAGTTCAGGCATCTGTGGAAGGCCCAAGTTTGACCTCAGGTACGTCAGAAGCCGCTGCACGCCTCCATTGAAGGAGAGCCATTCGGGATGCTTGCCCACAGTGAACCTGCGAGCAGTGCCCGTCAGCTCTGTGAGAAGCCTCGGGCCGCACAAGTAGCGCTTGTGCATCGCTATGGATTGCTCCCACAGCAAAGCGCTCTCTTCATACTCCTGATATGTTCCGGCATCTCCATCCCAAATGGGAACTCCTTCTCGCGTCTTCTCTATCCTTTTCTGCTTCTCCGCCATGTTGTTCCTCCTATGGCTCTGGCAATAGGAGGCTGTAGGTCCCTGGTCTCACGCCCGCCCGTAGGCAGGCTCCGCTACCGTGCAAGCGGTAGAAGTGCTCAAGTAGGATATGAAGAGTCACTGGAATCGATTGGACAAGGAGGGGTGTTCAACGCCTCATGAATCTCGCTCCGCGGCTCTTTTCAGCCAATACTTCACGGAATAGGCATGTCAACGCCTATGAGTGCTGTGGTAAAAACAGCAATATATATATATATATATCCATGCAAATCCAAGATAATCCAACAACATGTTCCAAAAACAGGCGTTGAACGGACACGTTTGGACAATCGTCCGGGAACTCGTCCGGGTCCCCGGCAATTGCGACCCTTGCGACCCGACGTGCGGTGCGTAGCAAGAACTGCACCAAATGTGCGTGGGCAGCGAGCTGCTCCTCGCTGAACCCTCTGGTGAACTGTTACATAACTATGGAAACCACCATGAAACCATTACATAACTATGGAATACTATGGAAACCACCATTTTTAATGGGTAAATCATGGTAAATCAACTACTGTATTTCTATGGCCATTTTCCATAGCTATGTTAAATTACCAGAGGGATCCAGAGGGTACATACCATGCATATCCATGCATCCAGTTTACGACGCTGTCCTGGTATTCCGAATCCTCCGGCAAAACACCAGCTTTGTCTTCTTCAGGCAAGCTTGGAATCACCGTCCCCAAAATGTACCTTGAAAAGATCTGTCAGGTAACTTTCTGCTTGCAAATTCAAAGGAAAAAGATTCCGCCAAGACAAACTGGAACAACTCAGTCAGCCATTTTTGTTCAGCGTAGCAAATCTCATTTCTGGCACAGAAACCAATCAGATGTGAGGGCACGTGGTTGGCAAAAGTGTGTCGTCCCAATCGAAAATGATAACTGCGTTTGCAGGATCTTGAAATCCAGGATCTTCAATGCCTCCAACTCCAACGTGCCGTGCTTATCAAGGCTGGGAAACTATGGGAAACTCCTACCTTTGGGAGAGGGGGATGGAGGGGGCCTATCATGGCCTATCGGATCAATTGATTGGTCATCTCTCACACGGGTTCTTACATCAGTAATTTAAGGTCGCCCATTCCGTAGTGGGATGTAGTGGGTGTCTCTCATGTCTATTGCTCCTGATATGTGCACCATCATTCTGTATCTATCTTGGCATTGAATGTGCAGTGAACTGTGAAACAGGATGAAACAGGCATGTTTCTGTTCTTGCTTGTGTTCCCTACAGTGCAATATGCTCACATTTTTTCGAGAAAGCGGGCCAGCATCACACATGTCTATTGCTTAAGCAAGCAGCCAGCCTAGATCGCCGTGTCCAATAGCTGTTCGAAAGGACGATACCTGAGCCATGAAAAATAGAACTATCCCATCCTGTTGTACGGTTGGTTAGGAAATATCCCTATAATGGGCTACAATGGGTTGCAAAAATCTCCAGTAATAGAAGCCAGGCATATCCAGGCATTATAACCGCCATATCAATCTACAGTATCTACAGATATCTACAGTATATCAACCATTCAACAAAGATAATTTTGAATGGTTCACCTTCATGAGACTAATTATCTGACCAGCTGTCCAGGCAGCTTACTGAGGCTCCAGCAAGCTTGCTGACGACCAACTTTGCATCGCAACATGCCTTGGTATCCACAGCAGTGACGAAAAGGAAGAACATGGAATTACATTGACAAAGGTCCCGAAGAAAAACGCACACTTACGAATTCATACCGTTGAGGCTCCCGTTGAGGTGATTGAGCAGACCTTTCTACAGTAGCACTACTGGCATCCTCTCAGCACATCAACTTGCGAAAAATATCGAAAAATAATGCGGACACATCGTGGACAGCACCGCAACACTAAACCATGCTGGAGAGAACTTCCTGCATTGAAGGTTGAACTGGCAGAACTGGCAGAACTGTCGCTTTCTAATCTTTCTAAGGAAATACTATGTGAGAATCTGAGGAGAAAATGCTACTGTGGAAACAACTCTTCTCCCCTTTCCCGCTGCTCCTACTACTTGCAACCACCTCTGCTATTGCTACTAGGACGTCTACAAGTAGGAGGAAGAAAAGAAAGAACATGAAAGAACAACAAACAAATCGTCGGCGAAACGACAAACAGAAGCACGTTAAAAAAAACCACAAACAGGCAAATGTAGACCAGCAAGAAACATTAGAACAAGGCCCCCAAAGCCTGCAAGAAAAGAACATGATTATCAATTATTGCAAAACAATGCAAAACATATTATGTAAACATGCAAACACACGATGGAAAATAGTTATGAACAAATCCGAAACAAAAACAGCTTTCTCCGCGACCAAAGTTGTGAGACAATGTGAGACATCTGAGACCCCGAGCCAAGCATGTTGTTGGTGGATTGGACGGCTTGGACGGTTTCGACGGCGAGGCTTCGTGGCCAGCGTGATCCTGCTCAGCTGCTCGACATTGCTGGACCATGACAAAACAGAATTTCCTTCCATTTCCATCCATTTCCGGTTTCTTCCAAGTTTATTGCCTTCATTCGGCCCTTGTTCATCCTTTTTCATGCTGCTTGCATTCTTGTCCTTGTTCATCTCGTTATATCTCGTTCTTCCTTGTTCTTCTATTGTTTTTCTATGTTTTTCTGATGAGAACGCATGGTGCCTATGGCCTTTGACACTTCCATAGTGGAAGAGTACATTCAAAAATTCAAATGGTGGACAATCTTGGCCACATGCCTTGTATATGTATAGAAATTCAGCCTCGACCAAATGGCTATGTCATGGCTTACAAACCAGCAATCATTCCCTGTCACTTACAGGTCCCGCCCGACCTCTGTATGCCATAGAATGCCGCAGTTGTCCTTGTGAAAGCCAGCCTTTGTCGTCCAAAATCACAGCGACAGATTCGGGTGCAGTTCTACTGAGCACACTTAGCTTTGCACGCTTTCGGGCTGTGGTACAGCCGCAGCCACCCCTCTGTCCACAGCCATTGCCAAATTGGGAGATGACCTTGTTTGAGTTCACCAATTCATATACGTATATTATCGTATATTAAAGAGTCAAGAGCGAACAAGGTCTAAGAAAACAATTCTCACATTCCGACGGACTGATCTATACTTTCTCCAACAAACAACGTGCAAATACGTGCAGTGCAGCGTGTTTCCGAGCGTGTAACCTGCTCGAAAACAGGATGTTATTGTCCACTTCCTTGCACCGAGAGGCCTCAGCTTTGGACATCTGGTCAGGGATCAGCACAAATCATCCACGTCTAAACATCTCACTGGTGGATTCTGGTAACAACATGTCGTTTTAAGTCGCTTTATATTGTTTTATGATGCCGGTAATGGCATGTAATGGCCACATGATTAGCTCTGCTCCATGGCAATCGGGGCCGGAACAAAGCGATGGACCTCAAGGAAGCAATGCCATGCAATATGCAATGCCATGCGAGGTTTCAAGGGAAACAAACCTGTCTCATGGCCTGACTCCACTCAGCCATACTCAGCCAACTACTTGCTCCAAAGCGATTTGACGTCGGCAGCTTGCTTCTTGGGATTGTTGAGATTCACTCCTTGAACTGGGCAACTGCTGCTGAACGACTTGAACTAGGCAGTCTTCAAAAAAAGAACTGTCCAGCAAACTTTTGAAAACTGATGTTTATGTAATTTGTGAAAGTTCCGTTCCGGTCTATCTCGGCTATAAACATGATTAGAGTCATACAGTATTCTGAGAATTCTAGCAGCACACTGACGCTACTGGTAGAGGTCGTTGATCAAAACAATTTCTGGTGTTTGGATCAAACCAACGCAGCCCTCAGGACCTTCTTGCGGGGGGGCGTGGAGCGCCAATCTCAGGACTGTTCGACACATGCTCTGCAAACCAACCTGCATCAAAGCTCTGGATCAATGGAATTTTCCAATATTATCAGATATTATCAGTATTTTCAGTGACGTACACACCCTCTCCGAATGACTTCTTAGTTTCGAATGCCAAGAATGGATAAGAATGGCAGGATCAGAATCATGAAATAGCCACATCATAAGTGCAAGTAGCAAATATGCGTTTGTCCGAACACATGCTACACAAAAATCCACAGGTTCAGAATAATTGTATAATTGTCCCAGCAAAATCATGCAAAATCGCCATTTTGGGGCATTCCCCATTTTTGAACAAACCCCATATTCTGCTTCAAATAAACTTGAGAAGTGGAAAAGTTGACATCTGAGGCGTTGGCTCTTCAGTCCCACCGACTCTGTTCTGTTCAATTTCTCGACTTCATCACCTGAAGTCACTTTGTGGCAGGGCTAATTGCCTAGCCATAACTGGCTCAGCTTCATGGTATAAGTTCCCAGGGGTGTACGGCGTACTGGGCCCATGACAATCCTGGTTAGCCGCAACCAGCTCTCCAAACCTCAGTGCTGACATGTGCCTGTGCTGACTGCCGAGCATGACGACAGTCCAACTTCGATATCAGCGGCTGTCGCAAACAAAGCATGTGGTCCACTCTCAAAAAACATAACTCAGGACAAGGTGCGCAGGGCATGATTGCTGGTACCCACGGGTGGATGTTTTGAACCTCGTCACATTTCTGATCCATTGGGCAAAACATGGCAAAACCATGTCTTGCTTGTGCAGGGGTGATCCGCTTCAAAACCACCTTGCACTTCGCAAGCAGGAACAGCCTGCAGTGATTCCTGCCACTGTTTCAACTGTTACCGATGAAATGTCCAAGTTCATGACAAGTCGGACGCCATGTTCAGGCCAGGGGATGGAAGGGGCAAAGCATTCTGCAGTTTTTCAACTTCCAGGGTCGCCCTTCTTGCGCCCTTCTTGGGTGCCGCTTCCAAGCCGGATAGATCCTGATATTCTGAGGACTGACTATGAATCTTGCAACATCAAATCAGAGCCAAGAACGGGAAAACCTGGTACACTGATCTACATATCTTTGTAAGCCGTGAAGTTCTTTGAGGCTGTGAGGCTCCACTTTATGCGTTTTGTATTTTTTTGTAGGATACCTGAGATGTTGCCACGCTTTGGCCAAAGCTTCAGCAATGAACAGCTAAGCGACTCCAAGAGCAATGGGTTTCACACACTTCCGATCATGAAACGAGTTTGCCCAAAACTAAGGTACTGCAAAATCCAAGATAATCCAAGTTACCCCCATTACAATAGCAATTTTGGGGTATACCGGTATATCACATTTCTGGCAAATCAAAAGGTCTGAAAACCCTGCCACGTTCCCTGCACTTTTGGAAACCAAGGCTTGGCTACCTACTTCAGCAGCATCCGTCAATCAGACGTGCCTTAATTCAATGCTGAGGCCTTGTGTTCGTGGCTCCTTTTGCTACTCCTTTTGTTGCCGTTATGCAGCAAAAGGGATGCAAGGGGCAGAAAAGTCTGCCAAGGCAAAGTTTGGCAGCGGGTCTGAGACTGAACCATATCGCTTTTCAGGTTTTTGTGCCAAACATGTAGTATGCATATAAGTTTATCTGATTTTCAGGTTTTTGTGGTTGCAAATGCCGATTGACAACCTTGACATCGGCTTTTTGCATTGGAGCTGTATCTCAGACCCCTGCCTCAGTAGCCATGCCAAAGGTGCGCGTCTTGCGCACGTCTCAAAGGGGCACAGCCTGGGATGGCCTGGGTCCTGGGCCTGAGCTTTTGACACCGCACAGGTGTAAAAGCCAGGTTCACATATGTCATGTCTTTCACTTTCGTACATATGTTATATCATATTATTATTACAGGCATATGGTTCATATATAATTATTTATAATGTATATTAATATTTTTCAGGGTTAGAAATGTAAAGAAACATATTTGTTTGATTAACAAAAAACAATTTAGTTTTCTTGTTGAACAACACATGTGTTTTTTTTCCAAACACCAACTTTTCAGATTTTATATAAGCTGAAGCAGGAAATGGTTCAGTAGGTATCCATGTATGGGTTGGTCACCTTGGATGGGAATAAAAATCCCAATGAAACACCCAAAAGATGGTATCAAACCAACCATACCGGCTGATAAAGGGTGCAACAACCACATGATTACGTTGTTGTTCTGACCCCAAGGTGAACACATCTTGTAGAGTCTAAGGTTTGGGAATTTAGCTTCATAGACCATTTAAACATGTTCTACCTATAATTGCCCAGAAATCCGTAACCACACGTATCACCCGTAATCTATGGAGAAAAACCATAACCAAAATGAAGAATACCCATAATCACAAGGGAAAACCCTCTATTTCTTGGTGCGTAACCCATATTCAGCAGTAATGCAGCGTAACTGACCCGTAACCAACATGAAAAATAGTCATTATTTGGACCTGCCCATAATTTCCCGTAACATACCCATAATTAATTATGGGTATTTGTATGAAAAACCTAAGTTTTTGTTTCATTCACTTTGATATTGTGATTTGTTGATGTTTTGTTGATGTTTTGCTGGCACTGATATGGATTTATATAGTCACGTCCGTATGATCACCCATAAGGACCGAACTTTTTAAAATAACATACTTTTTGTATCTTTTAGTTGGTGCTGGTATGCGCTGCTGCAAATTCAAAACAACTTGAATCTCTTCGCACAGGGCCCCGGGACCTTTTGGGGGTCTGACAAAAGCTAATCTTGGATCCTTACTTTGTATCCGCTTACATGGTTTTCCTCAAGAGGGGTTTGTTAACCTAGAAGGTTGTGAAGAGAGTGCAAATTTGTGCCACCTTGTGCTGCAACATGGTGGAGCAGAGATCCCGTGACGTGTTTGTCGAGTCTATGTGTATTTGTGTGTGTGAACCATTTGTCATGCATGAGTCAGGTGACAACGCATGAGATTATGCTACATCATGACATCCAATGACCTTTTTGTTTTGGGTACGGCCCCAGGACGTATTTTTAGCAAAAAGCAGAAACCTATCAAGCCTAGTTTTTTTCCTTACACCCCACAACAAAAAGTAATGGAGGCACTAGGTATACATATAGACTAGATTGATCTAGATTGTCAAATTATGATCAACAGGCAAAATCAAATGCAAATATATCACTTGCATATATTGCAGTTTTTTCAATTCAAGGTCTACAGTATATTCGACTGCCTATGACATTCTTATCTATGGACCTTTTTGGACTTGCTAAATTTAAGCATCTTGTGGCAGATTGCTATTTGGATTCCCCAGGGATTCCCCAAAGGTCACCTGTGGTCACCCCAGCGCCGCTGGCGCGCTTCGTTCGCAACGGTTCAATCTACATCTGAATCAGCCGCTGGTCCTGCAAGTGCATCAAATACCTGGGTCTTCAGCAGCAATGCGACATGGCATTCATATGGCCACATGGCAGGAAGAAACACAACTCAGGCGATTTTCAGGATGGAACGTTTGGCAGTTTTATAAGCTGATGAAATTTCTAAGCTCAAGAACAGAGCCCGATGATGAAGAAAGGGTTGACCTCAGTGTGGGTGCTCAGTTTTTTACAATATGCCGATCTGCTTAAACAAACTGATCATGTGATACAATAGATGCTTCTGGCTTGAACAGGAGCACTTGAAACACACACACACACACTTTTTTACCTACCTTTTTTTGTTGTTTGTTGTTTTGGGTTCAACATCAGAACGCAAAGATAGACCCCTTCATCTCGTGATTTCCCGAGTGATGTCTGATGTCTGAGCGGAGAACAGCCTTCCAAGAAGGCTTTCAGCTTCACTCCTTGCATTGGGAAATGGATCGCCAACGCACACATTCAAGAAATGTCGATTAAATTCCATGAAGCCACTACAAACTTCCAGCAAGCAAACATACAGTTGGAAGACAAGCAAAATTATCAATATTACAGAAATATTAATTACGTAATAATCTTAATCAGACTGGTGAGATTGGATGAGATTGGAATCTCATGGAACCTCGATTTAAAATGCATACTCATACTCTTCAAGCCTACAAAGAGGGAGCAAATAAGGCCAGCACTGTTTCTGCCTGACTTTTTCCTTTTCTTTTGCACGCTCCAAGTCAGCCGCCTGCAGGATGTCCAGTGTTGGTCAGGTTTGGAGTTGAGGACAGCTCTCTTCATGACACAATGTTGACACTAAGCTTGGAACGATTTGAGAACTCTTTGCCTTGATTCCGCAAAAATCGACGTCCAACCTCACGGCAAATTGTTCAAATCTGTTCAAAGATACATTTGAGCCGGGGTGCAACAAAGAATGCAACTGAATCCAAACACCCTAATCCATGTTCGCAGCAAATTGCAGGGCCTGGAAATCATTCATATTGCATCATCTTGCACATATATGACATATATGTGCATGGTAAGTTTTCGTTGCTATTGTTGCTATGTTTGAGGAACAAAGAACTTCCTCCTCGGTCAATGGCACAGCGTTCATCAGCTTGAGAAAGTCTGGAAAGTCCATCGTCCACTCCTGCGGCAACATCTTTTCATCAGGAAATCGTTTTCAACACGAGCCAAAGCCAGACATGGACAGGTTCAGTAAACATCAAATACGTGTATATATATATATAAGTTTTATGAATAAAACATATGAATATCAAATTACAGCAAGTTCCAAAAAAAAACATCAAATTACAGGGGGTTCCGATATTTTAGGCCAAGCCCCAGTTCTCATTCATTATCTGTTCATGGTGACCTCCATGTCTGGAGTGCTTTGGAAGCTCTGACAATACTTCTGGAAGAGCTCAGCGAGCTGCTGCACCTGAAGCCAGTGCCAACCAAAAGCATGGCTTGTAGGAATCTATGTAGTACTGCAGATCATAATAGATCATATATTATGTTAAGTCACCTGCTTGGCTACACTTGGATCCTGATTTTTTTAATTTTGCACATTCCAAAGTGTTCCAAATTATTCTGCTGTTTTGCGCGTGGCCGTGGCCTCTTGCCTTTCAGTGCTAAGGACAAAGCTCTGCGATCGCCCAGAGGTACAAGAGTATTCAGAAGAGAGGCGACCGTCGGAAAAGTCATCGAGTCTCTTTGCTCCAAGTCCTGCCATTGCAGACTGCCCTATCACGGTCCCAGCATCATGTTGGTTAATAGTGGTTGACAGTGGTTAATAATGGCTACAGTAATAATGATTGATAGTTCAGTAAACCTGCCAGAGGCACATTCTCCACAAAGATCTCCCGAAAGCCTTTGACTTGTGCACGAGTGAACGGCAACTGATCCAGTGCTTGCTGCTCCTTGCGCATCCACCGCTCACCGCTCCCTAGTATATCCCCATTGAATTCCATGTCGAAAGTGGGGCTTCCAATCGCCACAGGATATGACTTTAGAACCCCAACAGCCATCGTTTTGCCAAGCATGTCCATCTTTGTATTTCCAAAACCTAACATCATCTTTGTATCATCTTTGTATCATCTTTGTATCATCTTTGTATCATCTTTGTATCATGCAACACTTCTCCCAGGAGCTGAATCTCCTTGCGACTCTTTTCTTTCCTGACGCCATCTTCCAAGTCACGTGCCAAGCCCAGGAACTCGGTGAAGCTCATTCGGCCTTCACCCGACGTATCCGCCTGCGACCAGCTGCGACCAGCTGCCAGCTGCTGTGTCCGAAAATGCCGGAGAAATCCATCAGTTTATCCATCCAAATCTGGTGGATACACCGGTGGTATATATTGAATATCATAGGATATCATAGAATATGACCATTTTTCCCATTCAAATGGCAATAAACTGGAACTGGGATATATATATATATATATCATGGTATATATACTATTGCAATCTACTACAGTATACATTTAAAATCATTTCAATACTCCATTTTCAACCACGCTCCTTGTTTCTTACTTTGGGTGGTCTTCTTCGGTCTGATCAAATTCCGATCGCGGCCTCTCTGAGCAGCCGGATCAGCTCTGGTCGATACTTTGGATCAGTAGCCATCTCCGGCAAGAGGTCCTTTATGGCAGTGTGTCAAAACCTTGTACCCCTGGTGAACATCAAAATAGCTGGTAAATGGATGTTCATCCCCCTAAAAATGGTATTAATAGGTATTGACCCATACCCTTATCACGGACAGCACGGCTGATATCACGGCAGCATTGGTCAACATTGATATCATTGATCACACGGAATCACGCGTGCATATTCTCGGAGCTGAAGAACGTGAAGATTCAGGGTGTGTGGCTTGCTATGTCATGGTCCCGTGTGTTGGGGAAGCGTTTCCCAATCCACAAGTGTCCCCCAACAAACAGACTTCTGTCCAGTGCACATCAGTGGACTAAACGTTAAATAGCTTCAAAGCCGTCCATTCTGATCGTTGTTCCACATGAGTTCAACAAGCTTAATTGAGCAATGTTCAAAACCTTCTCTTGTCCCTTTATACTGGTTGGTATAGTATTTCCCAGTTATGGACTGTGATAATCCCCAATTTATTGAAGTATATTATGTGTATGGTCATAACTATATTTTTATGTATACAAATACATACAATATATTATAGCTTTCATTGAGTGCACAGTTTGTCTGTAGAAATTAGAAGCCAATATCCAGAAGAATGCGGCGCATTCGTGGGAGTCTTCACGGCATAATGCTGGCATAGTGAGCACAGCATGCATGTCCTGACATGTCTGATGCATATGGTGCATTATGTGTCGAAATAATGAATACTGTAGAATACATGAAAATCATAAAGTAATCTATAGATCATTGTCCTATATACAGTAAAAGAATCTATAAGATAATTAAGATATATATATATTATATTTGAATATACGTATAATCTTGATTCATCTGGCATATGGAGGTTTCCTAAAATGGGGGTGCCTCAAAATCATCCAAGCTATTGGTTATTATCAAATTTATCAATGGGAAAACCTATACTTTTGTTTGGGGTAGCCGGGTAGCCGGTAGCCATATTTTAGATATTTTAGGCCCAAGCCACCTGACACAAGGTGCGTAACTCAGATGCTTGGACCAAACCGCTGCCATCCGAATCGTGCTCCGTGAACCTGTCCGAAGGGGGCAGCAGTCGGACTGGCTTTGCAAAAGAAAAACATTGGAGATCATGGGATATGATTGGATATTATTATAGATATTATTAGATATTATTAGATATTATTAGATATTATTAGATATTATTAGATATTATTATAGATATTATTATAGATATTATTAGATATTATTAGATATTATTAGATATTATTATAGATATTATTATAGATATTATTAGATATTATTAGATATTGTTATAGATATTATTAGATATTATTAGATATTATTAGATATTATTAGATATTATTAGATATTATTATAGATATTATTATAGATATTATTATAGATATTATTATAGATATTATTAGATATTATTAGATATTATTAGATATTATTAGATATTATTAGATATTATTAGATATTATTAGATATTATTAGATATTATTATATTATTAGATATTATTAGATATTATTAGATATTATTAGATATTATTAGATATTATTAGATATTATTAGATATTATTAGATATTATTAGATATTATTAGATATTATTAGATATTATTAGATACTATTAGATATTATTATATATTATTAGATATTATTAGATATTATTAGATATTATTAGATATTATTGGATATTGTTGGATATTGTTGGATATTATTGGATATTATTGGATATTATTGGATATTATTGGATATTATTGGATACTTGCATGATTGGTAGGTTCTCATCATCTTTCGAACAGATTTTGGAAGAATTATTTCTGATGTGGTTTTTACGCCCATTTTTGGGGCGGCCTTGATCGCAGCATCTGCACTTCAGTGGTATCAAAGCCATGGTGCTGCCGCGCCAGGACCTCAGAGCCAGCCAGGAATCATTATCATTATATCATGATTTGATATGATTTGATGCTATTTGGGGGGTATGCTATTTGGGGGATACCCTCTGGTAAACTAACATAACTATGGAAAATCACCGTTTTCAATGGGAAAATCCACTATAAATGGTAATTTTCAATAGCTATGTTAGTTTACCAGAGGGTAACTTGGCAATTTGGCGGGGGTGTTCCCAATTGTTGTCGATGTTCATTTGTTGGTGCTATTATTTGGGGGCATACGGTATACCACATTTTTAGAGGAAAAACAACAGAGGGAGCCTGATCAACCATGAGATGCTGCAGTTTGATATGATTTTGGGATGTCGTCCTTATTTGCAGCCAAACCCCTAATATCCACTAATTAATCCCTTCCCCCTATTACCCCCTCCCCCAAATAATAAAAACTAGGGTCCGTATCCAATTTTGGAAAAATTGAGTTTGGCCAATTTGATTCTTAATTGATCCCCTTTGAAAAACGATTTAAAAATAAAACTACCATTTCAGGGTTTCACCCCCCTAAAAATAAAACCTAGTCAAACGCGGGGTGTCTGATTAGGGTCCGTCTTTTAAGGTCGAAAAAATAATGTATGTTATATTGAGTTTTTTAATTTCATATTAGGGGGAAGCTTCGAAATCCAATTTTTGGCAATATGTTAATTAGATTTTAAAAGGAAATCTAATCGATTTTGAAATAGAACAAACTAGTTTGTTTGTATTAGGGTTTCAAATTTACTATTAGGGGGAAGCTTCGAAATCCAATTTTTGGCAATATTTTAATTAGATTTTAAAAGGAAATCGAATCGATTTTGAAATAGAACCAAATAGTTTTTTATATTAGGGTTTTAAATTTAACTATTAGGGGGAAGCTTCGAAATCCAATTTTTGGCAATATTTTAATTAGATTTTAAAAGGGAATCGAATCGATTTTGAAATAGAACCAAATAGTTTTTTATATTAGGGTTTCAAATTTAGTTTTGGAGAGAACATGAGAGAACCCTAATAGTAAATTAACCCCTTATAATAAAAACTAACTGGGGTGTTTATTGTGTGGGGGAGGGTTGGTATTGGGGGGAAGGGATGATGTCTAGGTCTATTCTAAGTCTCATTAATGTCGAATTATGTCGAATTATTAGTTTAACGTTGCATCTCCAAAATGTGCTGATAGTCTCATTGTCCTGGCTTTTCGTGACACAAACACGACAAACAGGCGCTGTGGCCGGCTGTGGCACTGGCCCTCAACTGATTGCGTTTCGCCACAGCTGTCTGCAATATACCGTACCTGATCGTCGCCACAGCTCTGCGTAACCACGAGGCCATGATGCTCTTAGTGTCTTGGATCCTGGCCTAGCATCTTCAGCATCCTTCATCCTTTGGGCCTGGGCTGTGACACTGTGCGCAGTCGGATTCAACATGATTCAACCAGATTCTGAACTTCATGATCTTGAAATTCCCTTCTCAATGCAAACGGGTCTTTGGATTCTTCACGGCTTCACACAAGCTCAGGTTACTAATGTTTGGAAGCTTTGGATGTTGTCAATGTTGTCTGTACAATGAAACGCACAACATTGAGCTTGGTGCAGGAGTCTTTTCGGTTCTCGATCGCGCAATTGACATTGACTCCGTTGGATCACGCATCCCGAGAAAGTTCATGCTTTGCTTCATCCTCGACATGCATAAGATCATGATCGATCAATTCCGCACGAATCATTGTGGTCTTCGTCTGTCATAACTCCCAAGCATCGTTATAGTAAAAACCCCGCCAAAAAGATAGAAGAGGAAATTGCCATTGTTTTAGTAGGAAATCGTTTTTTCTATCTTTTTGAGAGTTGCTATGTCCAGTATATCAGTATATCTGCTTTCTTGACATTGATTGCGCCAACTAAGCCCCGTACACTTGGCGACCATCAAAGCAGGAAGAAGCAGCAGCACCTCCTACAATTCCTAGCCTGCGGAACATCGGCATCTATGGAGCGATGTGTAAATGCCAGTGCCACAATTTAAGGGAACTTAGGATACACGACTGGATAATCAATCTGATAATCATAGGATACATATCTTTCACCGATTTTTTCATCTAATATCTATTGATATCGATTCATAGTACGCGGTGATTGTCTGGCTGTAGATCTTGAACATTCAGTTGCATCTCTTTTGCAGTCATCCTGCCAGGCGCACTTTAGATACGAGGCCCGGATCTGATCAAGTTCTTTTTGACGATATTTGCGAACCTTGGGTCCGTTGGTTGAAGTTTGAAAAGCGGAGGTTTCAGCAAACATGATCAAGTGTCCACATCAGGCCATGACCTGCAATATCTACAGTAGGTCTACAGTAGATCCAAACTTGTTTCAAATGGTTATATTCCCATGATATATAATTTCATCAGCTATGATATGTCCATATACTTCCATTCTAATCACATTGCATCCCTTTTCCATTATAATGTATTACAATTACGTTACATCCCCATAATATCAACTATATTCAATGTCCATCAATAGTTGGAATAATTGGTATTAACCAGCCATTAATTATATCAACTACTATATCCCATTATATCAACTATATTCAAGTTCCATCATTATTGGGATAATGATTGGCATTAATATGTCCAGTTCTAAGTCCCTTGCAAGCTTCAAGAACTCGGGAAGGCTGATATCGCCAGCTGAAGCAATGTCGACCTGCAAGGCTACGCCTATGTCCCGATTTTGGGAAATTTCAGGTGGTCTGATTTTTAAACTGATCCCCTTTCGATAACAAGTTAAAAATCAAGGTCCCCCTCGAAAGTTTTACCGCTGAACCATAATGATTTTTATTAGGGTCGGTCCCTGAGAATGACTTTAGTTTTTTAAGATTTTTTAAGATTTATTTATCAGGGGAAAGCATCGAAATCCAATTTTTGGCAATTTATTAATTAGTCAAAAAGGGGTTTTGATCGATTTGGACATGTGTTTCTTAATTAAGGTTTGAATTCGATTATTAGGGGAAGCTTCGAATCCAATTGTTGGCAATAAATACATGTTAGATCTTAAAAAGGGATTTGATCGATTTCGAAATGGAACTTTTTTTTTTACTTTAATTTGATCATTAGAAGATATTAGAAGCAAGCTTCGCAGCCTAATACTAAATACCCCCCTAATACTAACAGCTACTCCAGGTCTTTATTATTTGGGGGCTATAGCTTTGTATTGTAGGGGGATAATATGGATAGTCAACTCGTCAAGTATTCCAACCATTCCCCCGGGACCTCAGTGAAGAGCAACTCATGCTCATTGTGTGTGGATTTGTAGCCCAAACGACTCAGTATTCGACCAGCATCCAAGCAGCCTCGGATGCTGTTTGCCATACAATTCATACAATAATCTGACATCCATTTGGGGTAGGCGTAGGTCAATGTAGGTGATAATTTTGACATATTTTGACCCATATCCAGATATCCATTTTTGTGGCAGTTGCAAGGGTGCTGGATTCCAGCAAAGTGTCCAGCGCAAAGGTTTGAAATCTGTTTTTCAAAGGTAGAGGGTGAAGTAAAAATGAAGACTCTGAGTTTGTTTATCAGCCAAATTATTGCACAAAATATAGTCGCAGTCTCTCATTACGTGCTAGGGTCACCCAATTAAGTCTGCAAAGCTTTGCTAGATGGGTTGTTTTGACACATTCACTCGGTGCAATCGTTTGGGGGATTCACAGCATCGTAGTTGTGCTTGCAAATGCTGGACAAACCCTTTTTGCACTGCAACAAAAAATGAATTTCCAATCGAGCGCGTGGCGACTTGGCTATACTTGGCTGCCGGGCTGATGCGTTTCTCATGCTCAGACTCATGGGCATACTTCTCAAATAACCCCTGACACGAGAACAGGGTGAAGGGACCCTGCTTGCTAGCACCTCATATGGGTATCCAAAATTCAAACTTCTCAAGACCTCCCACACTTTGGAACAAAAAAACTATGAGAACATGTGATAACACCACTCAAAGTGTTCATTTTTGGCTACATCGGTATCTCAGAAATCAAAACATCTCATGAAGATATCAAGTTTTGGGATAAATCATGGATAAACACATGGATAAACCCATGGGGCTAACAAACTGCTACTGTACGCCAGGGCTGGCCTTCAGTTCGTTCGCCTCGGCTCTTGTGAAGCCTTCGCGTCTCCTGTAGACCTGGTGGGCTGGGCCCTGAGGAAATGACATTGGTTTAATATCGATACATTGAACAATGATACCCATGACCATATTCCATATCATATTCATGAATATTCCATAATTTTGCTACACAATGTGATAATAATTGATCATATTTATATATTACTTAAACTTAAATATATACATATATATATATATCTCTCTCTCTCTTTCTCTCTCTCTCTCTCTCTCTCTCTCTCTCGTCCTGATCCGTTTGGGGATTCATGGGATTCATTGTAATATGCACCCAGGATCCAGCCGCCTCCAGGAAACGGTAGGCTTCTCCGATGGTGAGCAGTTTCTGGCGTTTGGCT